>CM055204.1:11701116-12191116 GCA_029224185.1 Karalla daura | reverse complement strand
TTCTGCTCCCGCCTTGCCTCAGAAGTGTGTTGTTCTGCAGCTCTGCACACTGAGGCAGCCGCCTCCAGCTGGTTATTGCTGAGCCAGACAAGAGCACGCAGGCGAGAGCTGCAACATCATCCAGCCCTGCCTGGAGGTAAGACTCCTTGAGTGCTGCAGCACAGGGATATATATATATATATATATATATATATATATATGTGTGTGTGTGTGTGTGTGTATAAGGACTAGGGTCATGCAAGGGAGACATGGAATTTGCTGGAATGTGTAGTTACGCAGTTGATAGAAGAATCAACCCACATGCAGTGATAAAGATCAGTTTAGTTTAAAATTCATTACGCATTTTTTGTCTCGGGATTCTGATTAGGGCAAAATTAGGCCAATGGCTTTGGGAAATTGTGAAGAACAACACAGCACAGAGATTAATGTCTGTGACAGATTTAGCTTTGAATTACGTCAATGTCATTACATCCAGTCACAGGTGAGTTTCAAGTTTTCAATGCAACTAGAGGACATTTGATCTAGATCAAATTTAGCCCCAACCTCGGTTTGTGACTCAACAGTAAAGTCCTGTTTATTGGACTAGAAGAATTATTTAGTCTTTCCCGGTTATCTTTTCTGTATGTTTTTGCTGCTTTGTTTATCACTGTGATGACATTACAGTAATGAATGCCAAGACCTCACCCAAAATGACCTCATAGCCGAGCACAGTCAGTGGCTAAGAGACACTGATGCCGATGGATGAAAGTTTACTTTCAATGTTGCTGTAAAACCACATTGTCTTTGTTTATATTGGTAGGGAGGCTTATTTTTCCTGTCTAATTTTTCTTTTTTTATTTATATATAAATAGTTGGATGGGTCCTTTTCCATCATGCTCAAGTCTCTGTTTCTGTATGGAGTGCTGGCAGGTAGGTGTTTCTACTCCACTGTCCTGTGAATTGTGCTTCTGTGAGAACATTTAATAAGAAGGTTTCAGATAAAATATATTTCCTCCTTCTTTCTTTCACCCCAGTGGTGCTGATCCCAGCACAGTGCGACCTGATCTCTGTGTGTGTCGAAGATGACAACGACCTGAGAGTGGACTGCATGGTCGAGGCAAAGCCCAGCCAAATAAACAGCTATGAGTTTTCTTGGGCCTCAGGAACCATAGAGTCTACCATTAATACCAACGTGTCTGGTTCAGCAATAGAGCCCAAGTTCAGAGACAAAAGCAATGTTGTGGAGCTGGAGCCTCAGGGCTACAGATTGACCCTGACCGGTTTCACAGACAGCCTCCCACCCAACACCACCTACATGTGCAAAATTTCTGGGGTGCCTGCCAGCATCAATGTGGAGAAAGGTAAGCAGATCGACTGGGGGTGGGTGTGGTTTTGAGGCAGTGAGCATGACAGCGAGCATGAGTGGGAGACAAATTGAAGAATTTTGCATCCCTTTTTTCCTCCCCTGCAGATAAACTTGCCACGTGTTCAGCTGTGAGCTTCTCTCTAAACAGCTCCTGCGTCTGGATCCTTGGTCTGATGCTCATCTTCTATCAAATGCACAGCTAAAGAGCAAACTAAGTAAACAGGCAGGCTTGTGCTGGCACATACTCACAGACACCTAACCATGCCACTGCATCTGTTCCATTATTCACAAACATGTACGCAATAAGGCACACACTAATAAGATGTTGTTGGTAGTTCGCAGCTGTCTCTCCTCTTCTTGTTTTCCTCCTAAGTGCATTGAAGTTTGTTGATGACTTTGACAGGACAAAATAAGTATGACTGACGGATGACCCAACAGAAATGTTTATAGATGTGCTTTTTAATGCAGACCCTTGCACAGCTTATGTGTATAAACACACTGAATGAGTTGTCATGTTAATACTGCTGGAAACTGGAGTCTTTGTTTTCAATAAATGATACCATTTAAAGCCAGACAGTAACTTGTGAGTCATTTTAGTGTGAGTACGAATGGGGATTCTTGTGGACATAAAAAAAAGGATATAAACTGGACACAGTTACATCATCATTGGTAAAACTGCCTAGGTTTTGGAAGTTATACAATTACTTAACCTGAGATCTGTGTCAGCCGGTTTTATTAGATGTGAAATACACCTCTGTTAAGTCTGTGTTATGTTGTTGCTATGAAGACAAAAAAGTAAGCATCTCTTAACAGACAACAGAAAAATTCTCATCAAACCATAGAAGAAAAAAAAATGAAAAAAATCTCAAATATCTCAGGCAATTTTTTGATAAATCCTTTCCAAATTAAAACACATTAAATGTACTTTGATTCAATGTTATCAAACAATAAAACATGAAATCTTCCCAGAGATAATGCACTTCTTTACATAGGCCAATGGTTTTATGGTTAATGTAGCCCTGTAGCCTCAGCAGCCAATGGCTCAAAACAAGGGGACTCACAATAGCAGCCCTAAAGAATTTGAAATGTTTACAGCAGACCTTAGGTGAACTTAATGGCTCAGAGCAAGAGCCAGGTACTCACAATAGCTATGTTAACAACTCCACAAAGCCTAAATCCTGGGTTTCCCCACCAGCTAGTCAAAACCACAGGTCAGAACTGAAGAAGCCTCCTAGATGAAAGGTGAAAGACACCAGTTGGTACAAAAGTACCTTAATCTTAAGAAAAACAACGGATGGATGAATATATGGATGGATGGGTCTGAGAAATCAACTTGCATTCTCATTAGTTGTATGTTGGACACTTAGATTCTAAAAATCACACAAAAATAGCACATACAATACATTTATTGTACAATATACACAATAAAGTAGATAAATTGAACGAATACTATTATTTATTTTATCTTTTCAATTGTTAGTTGGTTGGCAGTTTTTGTTTAACTGGAGCTAGAAGTACTAGCAACGTATATCAAGCGCGTTCTAGAATTTCACGAAGTTTTCTTGAGTGGGCGTTTATGACCCTCGGTGCGATCCGTACTTTCCGATAACATGAAGATGGCGGCGTTGACTGGCGGTAGCAAGGGAACAGAACTATCTAAAGCGGAGTACTTAAAGCGTTATTTATCCGCCGAGGACGCTACAGATAAGCCCAAGGCCAAGCTTAAAAAGAAACGACGCAAGGTTCCTCAGAAAGGGTGAGTCTGTAGGAGGTTTTAATCGAGCTGTTGACGGGCGTGTTCGCATGTGTACGTAGCTGCAAAGCTATTGCTGTCTCTTACTGCTGGTTGCGGTAAACTCCACGTTTTTCACTATAAACGTACATTTAGTGTGACTTCATCCTTTTGTGTCTTTCTTATTCCAGACTTAAAATAGTAGACGATGACATAGACTGGAAACAGCTGGTGAAAGAGGAGCAAGAGATAGAAGAAGACGAAGAGGAAGCTCCAGTGGTAAGAGCTTAGCTTGTTAGCCTTAACCCATTCATATTGTTTACATCGAGAGAAACGCTGTTTTCATGTCTTAAAGCGTGTTGTTCTGTTAAGTGCACTCATTGCTGTGTCTGTATAAAAAACAAACAAAGTAGATGCTGTATAAATGCTAAATCTACAAAATCATTGACTCAGATGTACAGTATACCATGTTGTTTTACCAAGCTGTTACATATACCATACCACCCGCGCCTTCCTTAAAAACTTTTTATTTTTTCAAGATTGCAGAGGTGATTGATGAGAGACCAGATGAGGTGAAACAACTTGAAGCCTTCAGAAGCAGCAACCGATGGAAAATTATTGGAGGTAACTGGGATCATCCATCCATTGTCTTACACACTTTGTATCCACTGGTGTTGCAGGTGTTTGCCAGGGCCAATTTCCACTGCACATAGGGTGAAGGCAGGATATGCATCATGGGGGCCAGGTCACTAGACCACCATAAGTCACACACAGAATTCTTTCCCTCATTCACGCCTAGGCAGAATTTAGAGTCTACAACTGATTTGAAGGCAGAAACTGGAATACCCCGATAAACCCGAAGTAAACACAGGGAAAGTATGGTGAACATATTTATTCATTTTGAGTCTCTTTCTCCCAATAGCTGATGAAAATGAAGCCACAGAAGAGAAAGAGGGGAGGGACCATCAGCATCCAGAGTCTGTGGCTTCAAGTGGGAGTCGGCATGATTCTCCAGAGCTGTCCTCAAAGAGGAGGCACGATTCTCCAGTCAGAAAGGCTCGCCATGATTCGCCAGACATATCCCCCCCTAGAAGGGGGCGACATGACTCACCAGACATATCCCCTCCAAGAAGGGGGCGACATGATTCCCCAGACATATCTCCTCCAAGGAGAAGTCGTCACGACTCACCAGATATATCCCCTCCTCGAAGGGGACGTCACGACTCACCAGATTTGTCTCCTCCAAGGCAAAACTCAGGGAAACTAAGGAAATCTCAAAGTAAAGGTGAGTAATGATGAATGGGTCTCTCTGTGCAGATTGAGGTGTTAACAAGAGTGCCATGTTGTATGGGAACCACAGAGTGAATTTATGCCTACAAAGAGGCCAAGATGTTGTCTTAGCACATTCCATCTCTTAATGATGAAAGTTAATTGAAAAGTCAGCGTCTGGACATTTAAACACCTCACTTGTTACTTGTCAGATTCATCCCCTGCCAGAAGAAAGCCAGGCTCATCCTCCTCGAGTAGAAAACATTCACCTGATCGTCATCGCTCCCCTGCACCAAAGAGGTCTCAGAAAAGGCACGATTCAGACTCTGACCAGTCACCTCCACGAAAAAGGCCGCAGAGGGGTGGAGCTTCAGATTCTGACCAGTCTCCTCCACGGAAAGACTCAAAAGCAAGACGAGGCTCTGATACTGACCAGTCACCACCAAGGAGGCGGCCACAGAGGGGGAAAGACTCAGATGAGGATCTATCACCGCCTCGTAGGCCTGGCCAGTCACAGGTGAGCACACCATGTTGATGGCGGTGATGGTTCATTGTATTATAAGATCTGTTTGTCCTCAAGATAATGTCTGCATTATGTGGCGAAACACTCAAGTCTTTTATTGTTTTTACTATTCAGGCTCCGAGGATGCTGTCCGGTGGGAAGGCAGGACTGGTTTCTGTCGATATCTTAAGAAAAGAGCAGGAGGAGAACCGGCGCAGAGACAAACATAACCAGCCCCTTGAAGGTTTGGTTCCTCTTTCAAAAAGTTTTTGTATTGATTTGTTAGAAATGTTGGGGTAGTTGTTGCAATGTCAAGTAATACCTTCTACATAAAGATTTTATACCCATTTTCTTACTATGAGTAGATGAATCACGCAATGCCCAGACGGTGTTCCGAGACAAAAGTGGGAAACGAAGGGATTTGGATTCAGAGCGAGAGGAACAGAGGAGGAAAGCTGGAGAAAAGGCAGCAAAGGATGAGAAATATGCACAGTGGGGGAAAGGGTAAGTGTGACCACATGAAGACTTGCATTATGTTCTGTGCCAAATCTGCCAACTGGTTTTCATCATTTATGTCGGCTCTTGTTCAAAGGTTGGCCCAGGGCCAGATGCAGCAGCAGAAGCTTGAGGATGCGCTGCGTGAGGCCCAGAAGCCCCTGGCGCGACACTGTGATGATGAGGATCTGGACCGCATGTTGAGGGAGCAGGAAAGGGAGGGAGATCCAATGGCTGCGATGCTCAGACGAAAAAAGGACCGCAATACAAAGACACAAGGTTGTATAGCTACACACTGGCATCTTGTTCTTCGCATTGTCTCGTGCTAAATGGTTGTTTGTGGCTTCATAATATGTTTTGTAAACAATCTTATTTTGGTCTTTCCAGAGAAACCTCGGTATAAAGGCCCACCGCCACCTCCAAACCGCTTCAATATTATGCCAGGCTATCGCTGGGATGGAGTCGATAGGTACAGTTTGCAGTATATTTGCAATGCAACAAATTATATTGGTTCTGCTTTGTAAATCGCATGCACCTATGTTAATATTTGTACAGTAATTAATCCTGTGTCGAATCGTAGGTGAATGCAGAAACTCGTGAAACTTTATTTTTGTGTGCCTTGCAGGTCTAATGGCTTTGAACAGAAACGCTACACACGGATAGCAGATAAGAAGGCTGTCCAGGAGGCTGCCTATAAATGGAGCGTGGAAGACATGTAATAGCAATGGGAAATGAAAGTATCACTGGTTGAGCTGAAGAGAAGGGCAACTCATTGTCTTTAGAATAAGTCCGATGCAAAAGCCAGAAGAGAATATCTGATTCATGCTGCTGAAACAAATTCTACACGTCTATCCAACCGAGGTGATGATTGCTGTGGTATAGTGAACATCAGATCAGCACAAATTGATCTTCTAACTCAACTGTACATAACGCTGAAGTAACAGCATCTTTATGGTTTGTAATATTTGAGTAATTGTAGAGCCAAAATGGATGTTTTTCACTGTTTATTAAAGAAAATGTTTACTTTCTAAGTGTTGTCTCGAGTGTTTGTATACAGTATTGTAATTTGCAGTTTGAATAGATTTGGTGTTCAGTTTTGTTTTTTTAACAGGCGGTGGTGGTTTTTAAAAGTAAATTTCTATTTTCTCTTAAGTGTCTTAACTTATTGAAATCATTGTACATATTAAATTGTACAAACTACAGTCAGCTGTGGCTGACATCACATGGTTTTACACTGGGTAATCGGAAAGAGGAGCCTGATAAGGCCAGTGAATAAAGCTCTGATATTTACCAGCTTATTTGATTGTTTGATACTAAAAACTGTAAATGGTGCAGTGATTTCATATTTACATTTTCACATTTAAGTTACATCAAAAGTCAGTTGTGGCTGGCAGTTGTGACAGTGGTTTGATCCCAAAGTATTCTTGTACAAAATGCTGAACCTCAAACTGCACCTGTGTTAATGGTTAAAGCTACTTGGTGCATAGATGTGCCCACCAGTGTATGGATAGGGTTCAGTGTAGTGAATTGTCACGTCTGTGAAGTGCTGAGTGATCATGAAGCCTCGAAAATGTGATTCTGGGATCAGACTGTGCTTACCTCCTAACGTTATCCTGTGCTGGTTCATATGTGACATTGACTACTGGGACTAACGTGTCCTACATATAGGAAATAGAAACAAAGTACAAAAAACACAAAACAAGAAAAATATGGAAAAGATTAAATCAATGACAATAATTAAGGATATAAAAAGTAGAAAAACATACTAAAACACAACACTCTAACGCAGAGTCGCAGACTAATCCTTACAGTTAAGTGGGAACCCGTGCACATCAACACTGGTTTCAGTACGGACTATTTTGGTGGATACGCCTGTATGCCGCTAACTAGTTTCCCGGTACCATGGTGGACTGGAGTCCCATAGCGAAGGTGTACGACCCTTTGAAAGCTGGCAGCATCGACGGTACGGATGTGGAGCCTCATGACCGGGCGGTATGGAGGGCTATGGGTGCCCGCTACAAGCCCAACAAAGGCGTCATGGGAGACCCGCTGCTCACTCTGTTCGTGTCCCGGCTGAACCCGCAGACCACCGAGGACAAGCTGCACCAGGTGTTCTCCAAGTACGGAGACATCCAGCGGCTGCGCCTGGTCCGGGACATTGTGACGGGCTTCTCCAAAGGGTATGCGTTTATCGAGTACAAAGAAGAGAGGTCCGTGGTCCGGGCCCGGAGGGACGCCAACAAGCTGGTGGTGGAACAGCACGAAGTGTTTGTGGACTTTGAGCAGGAGAGGACCCTCCGAGGCTGGGTACCCCGGAGACTCGGGGGAGGACAGGGGGGCAAGAAGGAGTCCGGACAACTGCGCTTCGGAGGCAGGGACAGGCCCTTCAGGAAACCCATCAACCTGGGGGTGGGAGCTGGAGGAGTTGGTGGTGGTGGAGGAGGAGGGGGTGGTGGTGGAGGGGGAGGAGGAGGAGGGAGGGAGTGGGACAGACAGAGAGACAGAGACAACTGGAACAGACACAGAGAGGCGGACTGGAGCAGCAGAGGAAGGAGAGATGACCGGGACAGAGACAGGGACAGGGACAGAGACAGGGACAGGGACAGAGACAGGGACAGGGACAGGGACAGGGAGGAGCGCAGATATGGAGACAGGAGCAGGCACAGGGACAGGAGATGAAACTGATCTCAAACTGATCCAACATCCAGGGGGCAGAGATAAAGAGTTGCCTTTTGCACTCACATTGATGAAATGTGCTTTGTGTCTATTCCCTCAGTGTGAAAGGATGTCTTCAGACTGTTGAAATGTCAGCTTTTACTATGTGTGCTGGAGATGGGGCCCAGCGGACCCCCTGCAATACCATTGTGTCAGTGGTGAACCGGTACAACGATGCATCCTTCCATCCTTTATTTCACGTACTTTGTATGTTGTCACAGGGTGCCATTAAGAGTCTCCAGCTGACTTTGATGTGGATGTTTTTGAGCTGTGGGACATAACCTGAGTACCCAGAGCAATCCCACATTTGCACAGGGAGAGCAAAGACTCGCTTTTTAATGTCATACATTTTCTACAGTCTTGATGTTTGAGGTATGCCAGAAATGGTCAAAGAAATGACAAGTTGTACAAGCATTTTTTTTTTTTATTTCCTGTCAATCAGAATGTCCTGGAGTGCAATGTTGACTCTCTACATTAGGACAGAATACCAAATAAAAGGGTTATTTCTTTTTCACATGTTGGTGTTTGAGTATCGTTTGAATATTGTACTTATGTTATGAGCTGCATTTTTTTTTTCTTTTACCTACTTTTTACCTTTGTTAGAAAGTTGTTCTGCTGGAGCCCAATTTCAGCGCACATTGGACAAACCGCTTGCCAGTTCTTTGCAAAACACACCTACCATTTGCCAATCTCTATCACCATTTGAGGCCTCTTATGACCAAAGCGTGCATGTTTTTTTGGACTGTGGGGGGAACCAGAGACCAGACAAAGGACAGACAAACACCACACTGAAAGGCCCTTGGCCTGACTGGGATTCAAACCAGGGATCTTCTTGCTGAGAGGCGACAGCAGTATTCGCAGTTACACCAAGTCGCTTTCTCTAGTAATTGTGATGCAAAAATATTTTTTAAGCAAATGCTGCTCAGTTTGAATTCTGATGCTTGTAGTTGTGGTTGTTACTATTAAAACCTGTTTTTAATGCTTTTGGAAACCAAGGAAAGTTGTAGACACTAAGGTCAATGTTGTACAATGTACAATGTTTGCCATGAGAAAGGTCAAACATTTAGAAATTACATTATGTGCCGACTGGTTGAAGTTTTATAAGTTAACTGGCTGTGCTGAGAGCACAGCTCAGCTGCTTGATCCCTGGTCAAGCAGCTAAAGCCTCAAGGTATGAGTCACTGGGTGTATTGTTTTCTGGTTAACTGACTATTATCAACCATACGGCCTCCACACAACATGAGTCCATGAGGTCACCAGATAATCTTCTGCTGGGAAATTCAGCCTTTGCTACCCAGAATCAAGCTTAAGGTGATAAAAGTTTGTGCTGGAAAGAAGAAATTTATTAGGAAACACGGATGTAGCAGATTAAACAATCTAGTGGAGAGGGTTTACACATCAAACAGAACAAGGTGTGCCGGTAAAGAGTGTTGAATAAAGATTGTAGACAATGTTCTGGATGTGCAAATGGAAGAGAAAAAATGGTTAAGCATTCCATGAGAGCACTGAGTAGTGGCATTTCTGCACCAGTTTATTACTTTTATTACTGTTGTACAGATATAGTACTTATATCCTGTGGAATCAGACATTTGCTTCATTTGGTAAAGTCGATTATTATGAATTCTACACTATGAATTTCTAACATTGCTTTATTTATGATGTAAATAGATTGCTGGACATAGATACATGATCACTCAGAAGTTGTGTTTGGTCGACCAGTTGAGGCTGCTCTCAGCCTGTCAGCAGACTTGGGATTCATGATTGACCAACTAGGGAAAGCTTCTCTTTGGACTGTCCTGAACTCGATCCTGTGAACCAGAACACAGTCACAGACTGATAAGGTCATCTCTACATTTCTGCATTGTTCAATTTATCTCTGTTTATTGTGAAGTACAGAATTATCATGTCCCGATACAGGAAAGCTCAAGACAATAAAATGCTAAATCAAAGCCACTATTTGGCCTGTTAAAATAACATTAAAGCATCAATGTTCAGTTAACTTTCCGCACCTGAAAGCGGGGTTGATGCCTATGTTGTCCGGCTGTGGGAGGGCAGGCGTACGCCTCCTGCGACAGGAGGAGGGAGGAGGGAAGTCCTTCTGATACTGAGACTGCATCTCTCTCATGTCTCCCTCAATATTCTCTGGTGCTGAGTCTATCAGAACCGGATCATCGCCTTGCTCGTCCTCCCCTCGAGCTCCCTCCCAGCTGCTGTTTCCCCCTCTTGATTGTCTTGAGGTTTTGGGGTGCGGATGCTTTGTGTTTTGGGTGATGTGGTCTCCTGTTGTGTATATTCATAAGCTCTGTTAGGGTTTCATTTCACACACAGGAATGACATATCCCATCAAACATCCAATCTCTGTTCCTATTCCCCAAAAGATCCTGAAATTGAATTAAATTGTCATTCCATTTTGGTTATGAACCTTTATTGGCAATTACATTTAGGAGCCATTAAAATTCAATTTGGATCAGTTTTGTTGTCCCTCTTCAGTTTGAAGATCGAAGTTAAAACATATCTATGTATTTAGATTTGGAGTTGTATTAGTTATTGCATTATAATCACCATTTCAGTCTATAAACAGCAATTACTACAATATGATCCAAAGACAAAGCTGATATTCAAAGAAAGATTGGTGTGCATGTGTCTAGACCCATGCTCTAGTCAAATGCTGTTGAGAAATTTTGTCTCTCATCTCATCACGAGTCTGCAAACCTTTTCCTCTGACGGAGTGTGGGGTAGGTCTGGCACAGAAAGCTTCACGAGATGTGGTCTCCATCTTAGCAGGAGTATCCGGGTAGAGCAGAAACCCTGGGGAAGAAAAACAGTGGGCTTTAAAATGGCCCGAGTCTAGAAAACAAAGAATTATCTTTTGAGATCTGATACATAATTTTATATAATCTAAGTTGACCAAATGCTTTTCAGTTAAAAATCTATTTTAGAAGAAGTTACCCATAAAAGGTATTTACTGTACTGTCCATTTAGGCATGTATACAGGCATACTAGAGTTTGAGCAGTAAATCCCCAAAGCCACTAAGCTATCTATTATTCAAATCCCAGGATTCGGTAATAGTCATGATGCTGAATAATTCAATTGAATGTGTGTTTTTTAAGTGAGGTACATTCAAAACAGTGACAATTTACGGAGTGAACCTTACCTGCTACTGTAGGCGGCTCCCCTTTGTAGGGTCGACTGGGCATAAATAACTCATGGTGGCGTTTGGGGTGTCTCAGGCTGCCATGTTTGATGAACATTTTGTCAGGCACCATCAGCAACTCTGATGCTCTTTTTGGTCTGTCTGCAACAAATACTACAGGTTTGATGTATCCAGGAGTCAAAGAAAGTGGAAACAGTCAAAGGCAGTTAACAAATCCTGATTTCACTGAATTCCACATGTCAACCAGAATTAAACTCTGAAACAGCCCTGAGGAGAGTTTTTTTTTTAAGCAGTACTTACCTTACATGTAGAAAAACACAAGAGGTGGAACAAATTGGAAATGTTTCTTGAAACTGTCTACATTTCTCTCGGCCGAGTGTATGTGTGTTATAAGGCTACACACAGAGCTCCTTAAAGCTTGTTTATGCAGTAGTCATGGTGCTCCATTCTTCCCCAGTGAGTGACAGTTACAGTAGTTACCAACTGAGATAATAAAGAAACTGAACCACCAATGGAGAGTTGGACCTTTGTAGCGGCTGCTAGGACAATGTGCACAGGGGGAATTTAAAGTAGCGCTGATTAAAAAAAAGGGAAAAACAACACGGTCAGATCCTACCTGCTATGTGCATTTATGGTGCGTGAAATGTGTATGGCAGCACATACAAAAAAGTAATAGAGCGCAAATACTATGCTGTGCACAGAGATGGGGAAGGCAAGGAAAAGAGCAGAAAACTCAGAGCCTCTTCATGTCTTTTCAGTGGTCGCCCTGGAGCTGTTGGCCAGCTCTCAGCAATGCACTGTGCCTCCCAGCATTTGGCTGGCACAAGTCCCAACTGTATTTCTTTCATGTTAGGGAGCCTGTTTTGACCTGCAACTCTTTGTCAGGCAACCTTATACTCATCAATCAATTTTAATGCATTCTTTCAGGTTCTCTGTGGTGCTGTGCTATATGTGTAAACAAGCATGCTGCTGTAATGCTGTGGGCACATATTGTAAGCCATCAGTCACTGGTTCATTTGAATACAAACTGTTGTAATAACCATGATGCTGAATCGTTTGATCAAATTTATATCTGAAGGAAAACAGAACAGAAATAGTGATGATTCTAAATGTTTATTTAGACTTTTCAAAAATTGTTTCCCCTTTTTTCTTGATTTGAATTATTTACAACTCCAGTAACACATTACCCTCAATGCTTTGACCTCTGCTAACACTTCAGGGGCCATATCACTTAGTTTTTTTTATTTAAAATACTATCCATTGTTTAGCTGTATTTAAAATTACACTTGATCAATGATGACTATGTGTTTAATTGAAGCCTGTCTTCTCCAGATTTAAAAAATCACCAAATCAGTTCAACTGTATTTGAAGTGCTAGTTCAAAACAATGGTTTTAAATTGTTATTACGCATATTGACAATAAAGACTTCAAATTACTCTTAAAGCGGCATATCACACCAGTTTTTCATTCATCCAGTTTTAAATGTATATTTGATTGCTCGATGACAGCGTGTATAATTGTAGCCTGTATTCACCAGACCAGTTCAATGTGTCAATATATGACAAAAATCTGTTATTATCATTACTGTTGTTGTTGTTGTTTCTATTGTTGTTGTTTTCGACTTCGTGTATCACTCAATCAAATTGAAAGTTACATTTGATTTTCTAATGATTTATTTGACAGCGAAACTGAAGCCTGTATCCACCGGATCGAGAATCATCGTTTGAATTCATTAAACTCCAATAAATTGGCATTTCTAAACAATGTTATTTTACTTATGTCATCCTGCATAACTAAACACCTCAGCCGACTATTCAAATACCTTGATAAAAGTTACAAAAAATACTTTTGGGGCAAACTTTGCACTGACGTCAGCCAGCAGGAGTCTCCCGTTCCCATAGTAACAGGGCTTCATTCAGAGCCGCTCGTCGGCAGGAGAGAGCTGCACGGTCCGGAGTACTCCCAACTTTTCACGACTACCGGGGGGCTTTCTGTCAACTAAAACACCGCTAAGAAGTTAAGGTGACGCTGTTTTTCATGACACGGATGTGAAAAGGCCGAGAAAAGAAGCGTGGACCTCGTCGCTCAGCGCTTTGGAAACCTACTCTGTCAGAAACTCCGCTCTCTGTGTTAAGTGTCCGGAAGTTCTGCTGGGACGGCATGAAAAACAGGGAGCTGGGAGAAAACCTCTGACCAAGTTTCTTCCGAGCACGATTCCTCGTGTTTTCTTCGTAATACGTCGTCAAGAGGTGAATCGTTATTTAACAAGAGGTACAGTTTTTTTTCCCGTATCAATGGGTCTGCCGACGCTGGAGTTCAGTGATTCCTTCCTGGACAGCCCGGAGTTCAGAGAGAGGCTGCAGTGCCATGAGATAGAGCTGGAGCGAACCAACAGGTTTATAAAAGACCTCATCAAAGATGGAAACATGCTGGTATCCGCACTCAGAAGTAAGTACGCGACGATTGGTAGCCTGTTTACAGAAAGGGGAGAGCGTTAACAACGGTACGGTCTGCTGCAGAGATAGCAGGGAGCAAACCAAGGCCATCAAAGCAAACAGAGCCAAGGTTTGACCCGCATTACACTCAATCTGTAGTTTATAATATTATATTAAGACGTTTAGGCCGGGGCAGGGCAACACAGTCTGGGTTGTAGCTGTGAGCCTCTGGGGTCAATATTGGGATACGAGAAGATATGTTTCACCTATCTCACATACCTCTGTCTAACTTTGTTTACAGTTTTGCAATTGGAACTGAAATGAAGAGTGAATGTTTGTTTCTGCCTGGTGCCTCTGTCTGCAGACCTTAACGTGCAGTTGGATGAAAATGCCCTAAAGCACTGTAATAAGCAGCACTTCATCAAATGATTGTTCCTGCCATGAAATGTGTCCCCAGATGGGATTATCTGAAGGCACGAAGGCCTTTCTAACAGGACAGATGAAAAAAATTCATCACATAGATAAAGGTGTTTGTAGTAAAGATAGACAGCAACTGCAACAACAGGAGCAAAAGCTACACTTGCATAAACACAGCTGAAATAATGCTAAAATTATTAAAAGTGACAAAATACAATTAAAAAGCCCCAACATGAAAACAATCCCAAAATGCCTCGTTGTTTTTTCATGTGGACTGTGAAACCTTTAAATAGATAGATAGATGTAGTGTTTGTCTGTTTATTGTGTGGCCATATCGCAATAATCTCCAATCTGCTATACAGGAGGTAAAGGGCATTTTAATGGTTTTATTGCCAGTTTATAATGCGGCTGCACCTTGACCCCTGCGAGGCTGCGAGGGTGAGAGAACGCAGCCTCTCACGCATCTTAACGTCTCAGGTGCGGTGTTAAGCCCTATTATGGGACCGCTGTATACTGCAGGACGGAGGCTGTAAAAGGCAGTTTGTTGCAGGGTGTGGCAGTTTGTTTACATCAGACTTTGACGCCTCAGTGGCAGTGGATGGAAAATACGCCAGTGGTTTAAAGAGGGAGTCCATGATGCTGTTTGTAACCTGTCAGGGGAGGAGGACCACTACACTGTGTCAGACCAGTGATGGCAGTATGGAAACTCCTGCACGAAGGGGGAAATAGTGACGTTAAAGCGTGCACACACGCACACACACACACACACACACACACACACTCTATTCACTCCTACAATCACACAAATGGAATTAACTGAGTCTTTAGATGACCATAACATGCGTGTTTTTTTCACTGTTCGGGAATAAAACCCAGCCAGACGTGGGGAGAACATGCGGCACTCCCCGTAGCTTTGACCAGGAGCTGAGGCAAAGTGCTGTCCACCGAGCCACCCAGTAGACTGAATGTACGTCCTTGTTTTTCCCAGATCTCTCCCTCGCTGTTCAGCGCTTCTCCCAGTCGCTGCAGGAGTTCCAGTTTGAATGTATCGGCGACGCTGAAACAGACGACGAGATCAATATTGGTGAGATTTTAAAAGTAAATCTCTGTGATGATTGGATTCACAGATGCATGTGTTCGCCCATTTGCCCCCATGCCATTTTTTGTTTTGTGTTGTTTTTCAGCTCAGTCCCTGAAGGAGTTCTCTCAGCTGTTGAGCACCATGGAGGAAGAAAGGAAACGACTGGTGAGAAAGTGTCGTGTGGTTGTAGCTGCTGCAAAAATAAAAATGTAGAGTGCAGTCAGTTATCGTACCCACTCTATCTCCTGCTATCTCCAGTGCATGTGGGGCAAAGGCAGGGAATACACCCTGACCAGTTCACCAGTCTATCACAGTACACACACACACATGCACACCAGGGACTAATACTCAAACCTATCGGCAACTTAGAGTCTACAGTTGGCCTAAACATGCATCTGCACAGAAAGGCTGTGGGATCCCTGTGGGATTAAACTGGGATTCAAACCGTGGACCTTTTTGCTTAGAGGCAACAGGGCTATCCACCTCCACTCTCAGGAAATAATGGACAGAAATGGTTCCTCATGTCCAAGGTAGCCTGTGTTAAAAGACACTACAAATATACCATCTGACCAAAAACCAAAGTCTGGCCAGATAGTTTCCTTTGTCTGGAAGAAAACGGACTATTGTTCAACACTTGGTATTTGGGAGGATGTTGCCAGGGTTTCATTTTGGAAGTTAAAGTCTTTGTCGAGCACTTTCTCCTTAATGCTTTGACTTCCTCAACCTCGTGGCCTAATCTGGTTTTCCCACAAGTCTGATTCACACAGTTTTTGTGAAACTGTTGTGTCACTGGCAGCCAGCACTCCATGGTGATTCGGAAAAAACGTCATAGTCTCTCAGACCCTCCATCAACCAGGGGCCTTTGTGTGGGAGTGACTGAAGTCTGGCACAGTCTGTGCGCAGGCAAACCGCTGCGCATGTGCAATGTATGTGTCGAGTATGTTACCTTATGTATAGCCCTCTGTGTGTGTGTGTGTGAGTGAGTGTGTGTGTGAGTGTGTGTCTTTGTGGCTGTGTGCACGGTCTAGTTACAGAGGAACCATGTGGAACCTATTCTGCCAATTCCCCTGTGGGACTGTGAGCAGAGCCCTGACTGCCTGGGAAAGTCCATAAAAGGATCCTGTGTGTGTGTGTGTGTGTGTGTGTGTGTGTGTGTGTGTGTGTGTGTGTGTGTGTGTGTGTGTGTGTTTGGCGGCCCTATTTCTGTGTGTGCGTGATTATGTGTATTTTAATTGTATGCTTTTCCACTCCAACAATGCCGAACCTTTATAATATAATGGTAATTGAGTTAAAGGGTAATTCCGGCAAAGGACAATACCTGTTCAACCTGAAAGAGCCAATACGAGACAATGGCCTGTTGTGTTTTCCCTTTCCCTTTTCACTACAGACATTATGATGTGGTGAAAAAAGGGGGTAAATTACTCCGAGAGCCGATCACTGTTTGGCTAGCAGCGTGGTACTAAGCTGAAATGAAGTGAAAACAGAGTCCTGACGCGGAGCCAAGACGCTATTTAGAGCCTAATTCTTAAATCATCAAGACAGAACAAACCAAAACACGGCCGAGACTTGCAATTTATAGACTCATGACAAATGAGGACTCGGGGCCAATATAAACAGACAAGCTCTGATAGCCGCGGCATAGCTCCGCTTACCGCTTCACCCTGGTCTGGATGCCGACCTCAGGTTTCTCACAGGTACGTGCCGCGTGGTCAGCTGCGAAAGCATTACCGGGGCCGTGCCATAACTACTGAAGCTGTCGAGGTTTCCTAGCAGCACCCAGTGCCCCAGCCTCAGGCCGCGCTGCACTGCCACCCAAACACAGCACTAGCCCGTCTGCAGGGTTCCCGCTCAGACTGGCAGTTTCTTCATTCCACTATTTGTAGCCACAATAGCAACGGGGCTGTCAACATGCGGCTCTGTCCTTGCGTCGTTTTTGGTTTGTGACAAAGTGCCCTACCGCAGACAAAAACATGGGACGAAAACTAGGAGTAAAGCAACAAAAGTAAAGAGATGCAGAGTCTTGGAAGATATGTTAACTAATAGCGGGTGTGCTGGATGGGAATGATACATTCAGTTGGTGATTTGGTTTGTGCAGGGTGTCACCATTCAGTCATCAGCTTTTCATTTGTACAGCGCTTTTCATTCAGGATGGAGCGCAAAGTGCCCTACATGATACGAGAGTTAAAAACACACTCACACACACATCTTTCAGTCACGCTGCATATGCAAACCCACTTAAAAGGAAGGAAGGCTTTAAATGCTTGTAAGAGGTCTGCTGAAAACCGAGAATGCACTATCTTACTCTGCAGAATTAGACTAGTAGTAGAGTAGAGGAAACACCAGGTACTGGATAAAAATCACATGAGCAGAAGGCCCTGAAAGTCAGTCTTTGCACGTTCTTCTTGTGTCTGTGTGGGTTTTCTCCAGGTACTCCAGTTACTCCCACAGTCCAAAAGGAACTGTGTTCAGCTAAATTGGAGACATTCAATTGCCTGTACATGTGTGCTTGTGAAAGTGAATGATGTGTGTGTGTGTGTGTGTGTGTGTGTGTGTGTGTGTGGCCTGTGATGGACAGGAGACCTGTCCAGGGTGTATCCCCTGCCTCTATTGGATGTGAGCTGGGGATAGGCACCAGCAGATGCCTGTCACACTAGTGGGTATAAAGCAGGTAATGGATGAATGGATGGATGGACGGACCAGTTTAAATGGTGATCTATGCTGTTTTCAGTTCCAGCCCTATTCCTAGCTATTCATCCCTCCATTATCTTCTCGTGTCCTGTGTTGGTCACGTTCTTGTTTTACGAGTTTAGTATTACAAGTTGAAAATCTTTCTTGATTGTTATGTGCTGAATTTTGCTCTATGGTACTTTTAATTCAGACCAAATATTATCTTACCTGCTGTGTACCTTAACTGTGTTAGTTCATAGTGAATTACAGGGGGCACACACACACACACACACACACACACACACATGCACAGACACACACCATTCACCCTCACCCTCACACCTAGGGGCTATTCAGAGCCTCCAGGATTCGGGTTCTTCTTATAATGAGGTGAAAGACTACCCACCAAGCCTTGTTTATTTCATGTTTGTTTTGTCTGCTCTAAACAGACATGTTAGACTCTTTTCTATTTGAGCCGGCAGCCTCAGCCCTCATGGAACAGGGCACTCTGTTGTCTTCTGCCCTTGGTATTTACTGTCATGACGCACTGAGCTGACTGCCGGGTGTTTTTTCCACCGTCTCTCAGATCCAGAACGCAGATGATGTGTTGATCTCACCGCTGGAGAGGTTTCGTAAGGAGCAGATCGGAGCTGTGAAGGTATGACATCTCCAGCTGTGTGGCTTACTTGGTCAAAGTCAAAAGTTGAAGATAGGATTCAATATTTCACTCCAAGATCTTCAAGCATGTCTTGGCTGTTAGTCATCCAACACTGCGTGTGGCGATCAGACAGACCATCCCGCACTGATCCGGTCCCATTCGCTTTCTCGGTCAGTGGTCCGAGAATCCGCTCTGTCCAGATAAACCATGGATCACAGTCCAGTGTCACTCTAAAGGTCATGGGAACGGACGCTGGGAGGGTAGATGGTGGACACGTCACAGCCAGAGAGACGGTTGAACTCAGCGAGGCCGTGTAAACACAAAGCTGCAGGCTGGTGTCTTATTTCAGCAGCTGTCGCAAAAATGTACTTTATCTCCTTTTTGTTCTCCCCCCGTCAACGCCTCCTGGCGGGGCGGAGTAACGCCAGAGGTGTCAGCTGGAGTCGTAGGTGCAGAAAGAGGGGCCTGAGAGCGAGCTGGCAGCTCAGCCCTCACTGCTGATCCAGGCGGCTCCTCCGCCTGTTGAATGTGGCAGCAGGGTGCGATGGGCGCATCCAGCACTGTCCATGTTGGGCCTGAGAGAGCGTCCGGCCCTGGAGTCTTTTCAAGCTGCAGCTGTCTCAGATATACTGGCAGCGCTTCTTCGTACAGATTAGTGATGGTGGCAGTGTTCTTCCTCAAAGCCACTCGTCTGTCAAAGCCGGTAAACGCGAAGGCAAACAGACACTGGCCACCGCGCCACCTATTTCCAGAGATACACTCCTATAGCGTAGCGCGTGCTGTTTGCATTATGAGCTGCACAGCTGCAGGGTTCTAGGGAACGCACTGCTGATCAAACAATCAATTGGTCAAAGCAGAGTGATACATACTTGAAGTTATTGGATTCACATTCTTGACATTTACCAGACACATTCCTGATCCCCGCCGGATATATCTCACCAACTTTGCATATCTTTCAGTGTTTCCTCTCTTGCCATCGCGATTAGACTCCCATTGAAATCTCTTGATGGTGCAATGAGTGCCGGGCCGCACTCTTCTTTTTCTTTTACTTATACTTCAGACATTAGATGACACATTCAAGATTTCCAACAGATTTCATGGCCTTTTTTTTGTCATTCATCTCCACACCCTGGGTTTCCTCAGGAGGGAAAGAAGCAGTTTGACAAGGAGACGGAGAGGTATTACTCTGTTCTGGAAAAACACCTCAGCCTGTCCCCCAAAAAGAAGGAGACACACCTACTGGAGGTAAACTGAGCAAGTCCTAAAAATACGCACCGCGTTCCTCCTCCTGTGTTGTGAACAAATATTCTGTGTGTGTGTGGGTGGGTGTGTGTGTGTGTGTGTGTGTGTGTGTGTGCGTGTTGTCGTTATTTTTGGTGCAGGCTGATTCACAGATGAGCAAGGACAGGCAGGTCTTCTATGATGCATCGCTGCAGTATGTCTTCAAAATCCAGGAGGTGCAGGAGAGGAAGAAGTTTGAGTTTGTGGAACCGGTGAGTTCACAGACATCCCAGCGGATCGTGCGAACACCCCGCTCTACCCACCTAACTGGATCACGCGTGTGGCCAGGGCACACTGGCTCGTACGGGGCGGCAGAGCCCCCGCAGCCCCCCCCCCCCCCCCCCCCCACACACACACACACACTGTTACATCACAGGGAAAGAACGGCCGATGGGTTTGTTTTGCAGCGCTAACGATGTTAACGTAAAGCCTGTAATGAGCGTGCGCCCGCATGCCGTGGAAATACAGCTAAGGCCGCTCTGTCTGGCCCATGACAAAAATGTTTTAATGATAGATATCAGTGAGGGCCGCTTCCTGTTGCTGTCCCAGCGCTTCCTGCGTGGATATCTCTTCCGGCTGCCAGAGAGGGAAGCTCTTTGTTGTAAAGTAAACCCATGTCAAAGACGGCAACAAACCAAACAACGGCAACCTGTGGGAGGGTTTTGTCCAGTGGAGGCTGTTCTGACTGATTGTAGAGATGACAGACGAGCATTCCTCCTTCCAGATCCTCTCATGACACCGCCAAGTGCCCGGCTGACAATGCTGCTGTGGACTTCTCCCTTTCTTCTCCTTTCCAGCTGCTGGCCTTCCTTCAGGGGCTGTTTACGTTCTACCACGAGGGCTACGAGCTGGCCAGCGAGTTTGAGCCCTACAAGCAGCAGCTCCAGTTCAACCTGCAGAACGTAAGCCTGTGTGTTTCCTCCAGAGCAGCCTGGTAAGCCCGATGTGTCGGATGTTACCTGTGCCTGAGTGGAAGCCTGGAGCACCTGACGCCCGCAGCATGTCGAGACATGCAGCGTGAGCTACCTCCTGAGTCTGAGTGAGGCCGTTAAACGTGCAGACTCACCTCGCATGAGCTCAACGCCTGTTTGCCATCGGGAAAGCAAAACAAACCTGCAGAACCATCAGAATCACTCAGCTGGTTCCACACCCTTCCCGTCCGGTTTCTAATGCACGTCTGCGCTATGTTGATTAGGCGCGGAATAACTTTGAGAGCACGCGGGCGGAGGTGGAGAGGCTGATGAAGAGGATCAGGTCCGCAGAGGAAGATTTCAAAGCCCCCAGCTGCTTCACCATGGAGGGATACCTGTACATACAGGAGAAACGTGCGTAGACGCAAAGACTGCCACGCTCACGGCCCAGTGCAGCAGCGTGATGCTGTGTCTCTATCTTCCAGGTCCGTTGGGCAGCGTGTGGACCAGATACTACTGCACTTACCAGAAAAGCTCCAAGATGTTCACCATGAGCAGCACGGAGTCCAGACCGGCCAGCAGACAGGTCAGCCACACATCTCCGTGCTAGTGCTGCTCACAGGCTTTCAGTCGGCCGCTCCACTCTGACCTGAGCATGGTGACCCATCACAGAACGGCGTGGTGAACGGCGCGCCAGAGCTCTTCAAGCTGCGCTCGTGCGTGCGCAGGAAGAGGGACTCCATCGACAAGCGCTTCTGCTTCGACATAGAGGTGGCGGAGAGGTGAGAGGGAGGCCTGGCTCCCGGGCTGAGGGTTCAGGAGCCCGCCCGCAGTAATGGCTGCGTTGGGCTGAATGTACGATCTCTGGCTCTGCAGACACGGCGTCATCACGCTGCAGGCGCTCTCTGAGGCCAACCGGCGGCTGTGGATGGAGGCCATGGATGGAAAAGAACCTGTAAGAATAGATCCGATGTTAAATGAAACCCAGAGAGTACACTGCACATCCGTCTGTGCATGCTCCTACTGGCTCCTACTCCTACTGACACTGGGTGAAGGCAGACTCTCTGTAGCGCTGCAGCACCCTGTAACACTACCCTTTATACTGTACCGTGAAGCGTTCATATGAATCACCGTTTTTTTCTGTCTATATTCAGATTTACACTCTACCATCTTTGCTCAGTAAGAAGGAGGAAAGTAAGTATTTTATCTGCCAATAACATCTATGAATACTGAGTTGTTTATGCAGGTCAGACATGGAGTGTGTTCACTTTGCAGCGTTTCTCAACGAGGCGGGACTCAACTTTGTCAAGAAGTGCATCGAGGTGGTTGAGTCCAGAGGTATCCTCCCCGCCTTCAGATGCTCCTACGAGCGAAATGGTTTTTGTGAGTCTCCGCGGCGTATGTTGTTGACGTGTAGCGTGTGTTGAAACAAGTCCGTATGTGTTTGGAGGCATCACAACCCTGGGGCTGTACAGGACAGGAGGAGTCAACTCCAAAGTGCAGCGCTTGATGACGAGCGTGTTCGGTAAGCAGCGCCTTGCCCTCCTCAGCCTGATGTCTCTGCTGAAAGCCACCCCTGCACTCAGATCATGGTGTGTCCGTGCTCTTTGCAGCGTCCACAGCTCCGGCCGACACGCAGCTGGACGCAGAGGCCTGGGACAATAAGACCATCACCAGCGGCCTCAAGAACTACTTCAGGTAGCACACAGTTGGTGGGCCCCCCCCCCAGAGTAACTGTTCTCTTAGTTATGGGTAAACGACGCACATTCCTGCTTGCAGGTGTCTCGCAGAACCGCTGCTGACCTACAGGCTGCATAAAGAGTTCATCAAGGCCGCAAGTACGAGATCTTACTTTACCTGTCAGAGCAGGAGGAGGCAGGCGGACGAGCCTCAGCAGCTCACTCACCCCCTCTGCCACGCTACCTCTGCCTTTCACAGAGTACGATGACCAGAAGTACAGAGTGAGAGCCATTCACGCTCTAGTGCACAAACTACCCGAAAAAAACAAAGCCATGCTGGATCTCCTAACCAGCCACCTCCACAAGTACGCACTCACACACACACACACGCACACACACACACACATTGTGAGCGCCCCTTTGGCTTTCAACAGTTGTCAGCAGACAGACATTTCTAGAGACACATTTCTGGCGTCATTACAGAAGGCTGGCGGCAAGCGTGTCTTCGAGGAAGAGCCATTTTTTATCTTGAAGAGATCAAAACGTCCTTTGAAGTGTCAGTCCTCACAGTCCAAACTGGAAAACCGTGATCGCTTTTACACATTTAAATGTGCCGCTTTTAAAAGTAGTTGTGTCATACAGCTATTCAGCGTCACTGAAGCCGTGTGTGTGTGTGTGTGTGTGTGCGTGTGTGTGTGTCTGTGTTTCTGTGCGTGTGTGTGTGTGTGTGTTTCTGTGTGTGTTTGTGTGTGCGTGCTCCCTGGCAGGGTGTCCTCTCACAGTGACCAGAACCTGATGACCGTGTCCAACCTGGGCATGATCTTCGGCCCCACGCTGATGAGGTCTCAAGAGGAGACCGTGGCGGCCATGATGAACATCAAGTTTCAGAACATTGTGGTGGAGATCATCATCGAAAACCACCACAAGGTACAAGCTGCTGAACACACACCGAGGCGGCGGTTCGTAAGCGCGCACACACCTAACTGGCTGTGTGTTGGAGTCTAGATTTTCAGTGAGGCCCCGGACCTGTCGGTGCCGCTGCCCCAGGCCCCGTCCTCTCGCTCCACTCCTCGGAGGAGCAGGGCCATCTGCCTGTCGACGGGGAAGAGGAAGGCCCGCCTCTACCCCCCGACTCTCTGCCTGGCCGACAACGACAGTGAGTCTCCCTGCAGCTCCCACCCCTGACTGCTCATCACAGGGCTCACACACACACTCTGTTCTCTCTCACTCTAGGGCCTCGGGGCAATTTAGAGTCTCCAGTTGCATGCTCTCCATGCATGTTTTCAGACTATCGCAGGAAAATTCACTCTAACAAGGGGGCCAATGTGCAAACTCCACACACACAACGGCCCTGAGGCAGACAGACCGAGGACCCAAATATGTGATATTTCACAAATATGCTAAGATTAGGTTAAGTCAACACAAATTCATTTGTGGAGAAGGATTCATATTAATATCTGAAGGCACTTGTTTTAATGTGAATAAACAATCATAGATAAGTGTGATGCAAGGACTCCAGATGTGCTTTTTTTTCCTTGGCTGGAGCTTGACGTTCATAGCTATGTTTAAGTGGCCGCACTTTTTGACGCACTCACTAGCTGTTTTGAGAAGTGGGCCGAGGGTTACGTTTACATAAATAACACTGTTATTTTAGAACGAGCTCGACGCCGTTCTGAACTATTGTGACGTCAGTGAAGCGCTGTTGAGTCTGTGCTTGAATCGTTCTCCTGCAGGAGAAAGCTTAGCGCTCCGTCCACCTGCAGTCTGTCTCTCAGCGTGGCCTGTCGTCATGTCTCCCTGCAGGCGACACCTTCAGTAGCAGCCCCAGCACCACTCCCATGGGCAGCCAGGAGTCTCTGTCCTCGCACTCCTCCGAGAAGAACGGCCTGTCCCCGGCCGAGCCCGGCTCGCCCCCCCCAGCGCAGGCGTCTCCTGCGGCAGCGTCCTGCTGCTCCGCCTCCCACGCCTCCTCCAACGGGAGCGAGCAGCAGCGCTCCGCTGATGCCTCCAGCGCCACCAGCGCCGCCGCCGCCCCCCCCCACCTCCCGTCTTCCTCTTCCTGGACTTCCTCCCTGCTCTCATCAGCCCAGCAGGCTTCCCCCGTATCCTCCTCCTTGTCCTCGCTAGTCAAAGGAAACTCAAGCGCCTCCTTGTCGTCCGTGAAAGAGTCGAGACCTCCCTCGGCGGCCTCCCTGTCCTCGGCCTGCACGCCCCAGCCTGCGGCCGAGCAGGCGCGAGCCGTGCACAGAGCGTCCTCCGTCTCCTCCCTGAGGAGCACTCTGAGGGGCGACTGCCCGCCCGCCACCCCAGCCAAAGCGACGCACTCTACCTCTCCCTCTCAGCAGCGCAGGCCTTACAGGACCGCCTCCTCATCCTCCTCCTCCTCCTCCTCGTTGTTCCCATACCGCCTCTCCACGTCCTCCTCTCTCACCTCCCTGCACATCTCCGAGGGTGCGTAGGCCTCTGCGGGGTCGCGCGCCGCCCCGCCCTGGCAGGGCGTACGTGCGGCCCTGAGCTCCTGTGTCTCGTTTCAGATTACAAAAGCTGCTACGGCTCGGTGCAGAGCCTCATGTCGCTGGAGCCGCACGAGGCGCTGCACGCGCGACACAAGACCTCGCACATCCGCTGCGGCTCCGACACGACGGCCAAGCGCTCCTCGGCTGCAGCGGCCAGCAACGGCTACCAGAGGCCCGGATCAGTGTGAGCGTCGCTACAGGCTGTTTCGGGCCGAGCGAGGCCATGCCAGGTCAGCCCTGTCTCTCAGCGAGCGTGTCTTTGTGTTTCCACCATGCAGATTATCAGCCAGGCTGCCGCAGCGCGAGAGCTCGCTGTTCTCCTCTGCGCTGGACATCTGCACCACAGGGAAGTGAGTGGGTTCTTGTTTGCGGCACAGTCCTCTTGGAAGCCACTCCGTCGCTCTCTGTACTGACTCCGCTTGTCCCCCGCCTCAGGGAAGCCAAAGCTCTTTACTCCTGCGAGGCCGAGCACAGCCATGAGCTCAGCTTTCCACAGGGGGCGCTCTTCACAAACGGTAAAAGAGCCGCTCTCGACTCTCCAAACGCTCAGATGTGATCCGATGTGGGACGAGTTCTTTCTGTTGCACATATTTGTAGCTTTTTCAGGCTTTCAGCTCTTCACGCTGCAGGATTAGAAGTCAGCATTAAATCCGCTTACTATTTGAGGACGGTGGCTTAGCATCTAAATGTAACCCAGGTGATTAGCTATTAATTAATTGCTGTAAATAACTAGTCATAAACCGCTTACCGCTTAATAATATATCTTCCTATTTACTTCTTTAGTATTTTCTAACTTCCTGTGTTCTTAGTGTTTTCCTCAAATTCCCTATTTGTGAGTTACAAGGTGGAGGAACACAGAGCGGTATCGGTTTGACTTACTCAGGACTTATTTGAATTATGTATAATGTAGTGTGACATGACTTTTACATCTGCTATAGGATTTCTTTATTGAGAGGGCTGACCTGCCTTGTTTATGTGTTTGCAGTCTACCCATCTGTGGAGCCAGGCTGGCTACAGGCAACGTACAACGGCAAAACAGGCCTCATACCTGAAAACTACATCGTATATGTGTGACGGACGCTGGGATGTCACGGCTAAATAAGACGGTTGCCTTTAGGGATCCACAGGGCAGTCATATTGTGAAACTGTGCTCGTGATCAGCTGTATTTATCACGTAACTGTGAGTGAGTGAGTGAGTAGCATCACTGAACTACTGGGGCTGGATGTGATTGATATATGTACTGTTTGTATATGTGACTACTATAAGTGAATTATGTTGTTATTAACCAGTTCATAATATGATGTTTTTTACTTAATCAAAATAATCATCGTCTCTAAACTACATGGGCATGTGTCTGTGAGGTACACGGAAAAAAAACTATTTTTCTATGTTTGTAATTTATGTTTTTGTAAACGGTCATGTTCAGGTTGTAGCTGTGTGTCCAGAAGCCACCTGGTGCAGTATGAACTGATGGTCAGAGACTGAATCTTGCCGTAACTCTTCTGTCTGTCAGTCTAAATAAAAACCCAAACACTTAAAAGAAGCTGTTTGTATCTGTAGAGTCATTTTATCTTGTTATTAATCTTGCATGTTGAGTTGAAGATGCTGAATATAATGCATGCTTGGTGGTTATTAGATTCCAGTCTGTTACATGTTCTTAACTTAGCAGTACAGTCCCCAGTTCACTTCCAAAGACACTCTCCCGACATTATTAACACAGAAATGACATCATGCAACCAGCCAGCTACATTTTAATTTATATTCACATACATACATTACATTTTTCATCACATCAGGCTTCATAGTGCATCCACATGCTGAGGGAGAGAACAGGCACTTGAAACTGTACAGTTTTATGTACAAATGGAGGTGAGTGGCAGCACGGTTATGACGCTGTACTCATCTCTCCCAGCTTCCTCATCAGTTCATCCAGCATTTCCATGTTCTGTGACTTTTCCTCCAGCAGCTCGTAGCGCAAGCTGGAGATGTCCTGCTTTATCTCTTTCAGCTCTCCTGAAGGGGGGAATAAGGACAGAAAGGGGGATTCAAGAAAACTGAAAGCATGTTTACTTCGAAACATCTGTGTCAGTTGTATATCATCATGATGTATCATCAGTGTTCACTTCACCCTCAGTGATCTCATCGCTCTCTCTGTCTGCCTGGGCTTTGATGATGTAGCGCTTTATGAGTCGCTTCATGATCTTCTGCAACCAGGCGCAGACAAAGCCATTAGATCAATGGTGTCAAACACGTAGACATGCGAGCAGGCACTCGTTCAAATTGTTGATTCATTTCGTCTCCCCATCTACAGGCGTCTCCCGATACAGACCTGATATCTAGTTGCCTGGGTTGAGGCAGCGAATGAAGCTGTGTTTTTGCCAACTCCGAGCTGTAAGAAGAGATTTGTGGTGTTTATTAGAGACTGGAGGTGAGGTGGGAGGTGGAGGCTGTGGTGCATCAGTGGCACCACTGGGAGGTGCTCAGACTCTGCCTGGAGAGACTCCACAAAATATATTTAGTTTTACTGCTACGCAAAGCCCCAGAACGTACGTACCTGGTTGAGCTGTGTCCCAGTTTTCTCCTCACTGTGGCCTGTCATGTACTGCACCAGCAGGGACTTGATTGCCATGGACAGTCCCAGTATAGATTTGGGACTGGGAACCAGGTTGAAAGGCACAGGAAGTGTGCGTCCTTCCTCAAAGTAAGAGAACCACAGTTTGGCACGCGCAAACTTCCACTCAACATCGGCATCATCCTGGTGGAAGGGTGGAAAAAATGAAGGAGACAAACGGGTTGGAGAGGTTTTCTAGCTGTTGTGCTGAGCACCGTGCTGAGAAATAAAAATTGGTCTTAAAATGTCTTAAACTCCATCTTTACATCTGCTGTACATTACTTTTACTCCTCTGGCAAAAACAGAAAAGTATATCTCAACACAGATAAGCTTTCTCAGGCCACTGCTCATATTACTGAGCTTTAGTGATGATTCGGCATTTCATAACTGACCTCGATCTCCTGGAAGGAGCTGTTGATCATGGCGATGAGCATGTTGAGGAGCACTATCACCATGGTTACGTTGTAGACCCCATACAGCACGTAACCAATGTTCTCAATGAACTTGTGTCCATTATTGATCACCACAGACCTGACCTCAGACAGTCCAAATATAGCCCAGAACAACGTCTTGAAGCTCTCCTCCAGACTGCACGGACGCAGAGCAAAAAATAGAGGGAGACAAGAGAAAATTTATTTTCGACTCTGGACAAAACCATCAATCATCAGACCGGACATGTTCAAGATACTCTTTGAGGAAAGAAGGTAAATAATGTTCATTAGGCTGTCCTCTTACTGCATCCTAGTACTTAATGTTTACACTACTGCTCCCAGTAGTCTGATAAATACCAGAGACTACAAACTTGAAATAGAGAATCCATCAAATCAAGCTTTTTCTGTATTTTAACTGTGTGAAAATGCAACTCCAAGAGTTTTTAAAGCAGTGGTTCCCAACCACAGATCGAGGCCCCTACAATGGATTTTTCTGTAAAAAATACTGAAAACCTCCACTACAAGAAGCTTTGTTACCATTCAATTGACTATTGTTAACTGATTAGCAACATTTTGCCGTTGTTGACACATGGGTCACAATTTCCTAGAATTCAGTTTTGAGTCATTTTGGAAGACTATCTCAGCTGAGAAGAAATTAAAGCTGTTGCCAAATCAATCTTAGAGCTAAAGTTGAAGAGGAGCCAACCTTGATCCAGAAACAGTTGTGTTTCAGAATCTCTAGCAGTCTCTATTTTGATGAATGGAAAAAAAAGCCATCAAAATCACAACTACTAGAAGCTTATAAACGTGTGTGAGCAAATGCAAGAGCGCATGACTCACGTGGTGAAGGCGTCGTTCTGCTTCGCTCCGAGGTAATAAGAGTACAGGTTGAACATGCCGATCATGAAAGCCAGGAAGACTAAGATGAAGATGACCATGAACTTAAAGATGTCCTTCACAGTCCTGCCTAAAGAAATCTGAAGCGGACCAAAGCTCTCATTGGCTGGGAGGATGTAAGCTATTCGAGAAAAGCTCAGCACCACTGCCACGGCATACAGACCCTCCGACACCAGCTGTGGATCTGATGGCAGCCAGTCGATTCGAGCTGCAGGAACAGATTACATATGTTCAGTACTATCAGTTTTTCCATACGCAAGAGACGGGAAAATGCAGGAAAAAAAGACCAACTAAGTTAAGCTAAGATAAGCTAAGCAGATTCAAAGTTTGTTTTCACTACAAAGAGTTTTAGATTTGTGGATATCACAGGGCTGCTAGTAATGTTAGCTCTGCTTATGTAGGATGTTGGCAGCTTCTCTGCTAAAACTGTGAAATACTTGTAGCTTTTTTCCATTGTGTATTCACGAAAAGTGCAGGTGACTGGCACTAAACCATACGCCAGAAATGTTGGGAACCACAAATTAAAGTAGGGTGACTGCTACTTATTGATATACATCACTGTTATCTGTAGATTTGTTGACATCCCACCTCAGCCACAGTTGCATGCATATCCCTGTGTTCTGTATATTCAGGTTAGTGTGTGTGTAAGGATACTCACCCAGTGTAAAGTAGTGTATGTCTGGTGGAAGTGTGACGTTAACCAGTGTTGTGTAGTGTGTGTGCACATAGGTCTGGGCTAATTTAGCATGTCTCAGGGTGGAGAAACGACAACTGAAGGAGGCAAGGAAGATGGCCAGCATCCCAAAATCCAGAAAATTCCACGGCTCAAGCAGGTACTCCCCAGGCCCCTGACTCCAGATCTCCTTCACCTCTGCCCAGATCATGCCTGCAGCAAATCACATGGTGAAATACACTGGTGGGGCAGGAGGACGCCCCTCCATTGACACCACAACTAGCACTCACCCATGACCCATGAAATGATGAGGATCTCCATCCATGTGAAGGGCGTTGTGGTCATGCGGTAGAGCAACAGTGGATCCAGGTGCTGGCCTCCTGGCTGATGGTGGTGGGTCATGTTTGGCAACAGGGTGGTGCCCGCAAAGCGGTCGGCAGCATTCAAGATCAGGAGACCCAGGAAAATAGTGAAGGACGAGGCGTGGGCCACAAACTTCATGAAGGGGCTGCGCATCACCTTCCCCACCTGGGCCAGGAATATGAATGGGAGGGGAAATAAAAATCAGGGAAACATGATGCTGGGGATTTAACATTTCAATGAGTATGAGAGGCAGTAGCTACGTACTCTACTGCATGGAGCAATCCAGTACGCCAGAGCCAGACCAGGCAGTCCTATAGCCACTGCCAGCACCACCAGCAGCTTGATCGCAGTGGTTTGTTGTCTCAGCCCGGGCAGGTTCTCATACCAGATGCTGAGCAGCTGCTGCTGGCAGTTAGGATGAGCTACAAACTGGGAATACCACAGGGTGGAGGATGATGAGAGAAACAAGACAAGAGTTTCAATACGATTGGGGTTTCTGTAAAGTGTGAACATGCAGTAAACGATTCTTTGATTATTTATTAAATGATGGCATGAAACTTAAGATACAAGCAGATCTTGTCCAAATAAACTATGCCAAGTCCTGAATTGAGCTGAGTGTTGTTATATTTAGCTTCAGTTTTAACTCTTACTTTTTCCTTCTAACTACAACATGCTCTCTCACACTAACCTTTTTGAGTTCATACTTGATTGCTAATTTAAGTCGCGTGAGGGAAGGCCGGCCTGGCACATCATAGCTCTCTTCAGAGTCCATCTCTCCGCTCAGTATAGCATCAACCTCCTCAGTGCTGCGACACAGATCCAGAAGGCCCACCACATAGTCCTTGCACTGGCTCGACAGACAGCAGTACTCATTCTGCAAAGAAAATGCATCACTGAGTGAAAGCTCTGGGATGTCAGGCTAGATGAGTGTTGGCTAGTTATGTTTTTACAGAGCATGCAACTGTAAACTGATAAACAGGTAAACTGAATTTGCAACTGTCACTTCCACAATAAAATGACTCCTGATCATTTGCATCATCTGTAAAAAGCATATCCAAAAACATTTGAGGCATTCAACCAAATATAAAACCTGAATTTTGCAAATACAGTAAGTGTTAAGTGGTCATAATTTGAAGAAGCAGTAGAACTACAATGGGTCTTTTTATGGATTTCCCCTATTACATATCATATTTCATCATTTCTCATCTTAGAGAGAGCCTTTTTCCTGTCATCATTAGGGTTCATTGGGGCTTTGCCTCATCAAATTTTCAAAGTGCAGGTTTGAGTCCATTAACAATGGGCAACATGCTTAATGTGTGGTAGTGGATACAGAATGTGGCATTTATATTTTGTGCCGCACCCCTTACCTACTGTCCTATTGGAAGCTGAGACCATCAACTGTCTCTGTTTTCATTTCTAAAGGCTCATAAAATGTTCTTGTGTTTACTGGCAGGGTTGTACTAGAGAGTAAGCTGGTTTCTGGGGCACATGTACAGTAGCAGTAACAGGATGTGAGGCGGTGATTCTGCATCATCGTCTCTCCCTTTCCCTTGGGTTCCCAGCAGTGTTTCATTAAGATATTTCATTAAAGTTGTACCTTAAACTCTTTCTCAATGTTAGCCAACATTGCCAGTTCGTTGCTGAGCTCCAGGGCTGCCAGCACGGGGTCCTCGTTGGACAGCGAGAGGTAAGCGGGACTGGCGAGCCCTCTGTAGGCGTTGATCCTGGATCGTGAGTGGCTGAATGAGTCAAACTGCTGCTGGTAGTTGCAAGAGTCACAGCCACAGAAGTAGTCGTGAGGAGGGTCGATGCGAGCCCCTTTACTCAGCAGGATGTGGACGATCTCGTATTCCTGGCAATGCGCTGCAAGGATCACTGGAGTAATATCGTGAGAGAACCTGAGGGGAGGCACAAACAGGTAAATGAGACACAGTGCAGATTAGCAAAGCAGACGAAAATGATAAAGCAGAGAAAATTCAATAAAGTTATTTTACAGTCATCTGAGCCACATTAACTTAACCTACACTAGAATTTGGAGGCTCAAGTGTTGTTGTTTCAGCAATGCAGAGAGTGGTGCTTTTGTCTCGCAGACTCACAGCAAGATGTGTCCAAACAGTCCAAAAGCATCCATGTTTAGGTTATACAGAGATTCTAAAATTGTCTTTGAGTGTGAATGGTGTGTGTACCCTGGGATGAAAAAAAATAAGACAGTAAGATGATGGATGTTGTTGTTGTTGCTGTCAAATTGCATTCATATTTATGCATCTGTGTACCAAGGCTGTTTGCCACCAAAACCTCAGACTCCTTTCCAAGTGAAATCCTTGTTTTACTTTACTAAGATCAAATATTCTTGTGTGTGTGTGCTGAAGGAAAGGTTTGACATTTTCATAAACTTCAGAAAAACAGATGTCAGCCAATCTAACGTCTGTGTGGAAAAGACAAAGCATCCAACTCAGTTAGGACACAAGGGGAAACTGTGTTACCGTTTCTCTGTCCAAAGGTAAACAAATCTGTTCCAACAGCACCTCCACACTTAACAAATGATCACATTATCTCCTTTTAGTTTACTGTCTACTATAACTTAAGTTCACCATTTCACAGGTGTTTACCAAACTCGTTTTTAAGCCAGAGTTTGCTGCCGGGCAACCACTTGACTACATTTACTTACCTTGTTCCATCCTCATCGTAGGCGTAGAAGTCATCCAACATGTCTGCCTGAGCTGGGCTCGCAGTCAGACGATGGGCATCTCTGAAGGCTGGGTGACAGAGCAGGGCCTCTGTGATGCGAACATAGCCTTTACCTGCACCACACAAACACTGTTTACATCTCCTCAACCACACACTTACAAATACAGGTTAATGGTTCCAACAATGAGGAGCTCAGCAGTAGTGATGTATGTATCAAAACTGGCACATTGATATTTATGATTCCATGCATTTCCATTCCAGGCTGAATTCTCATATGAAAAATGAATACATAATTTGGGGTAAATGTGTATTTTCATACCATTATACTTGGTCATGAAGTAATGAAATGCAAATGAAGTGCCACAATAAATAACGACAGCCTAAGTGCTTTCCACAAGTCCTGCACTTGAGTTTCTCATCAAGTATATGTTCTGGCCAGAATGAACTTGTTGCTCTTGTTTACACAGCCTTGGGGATGTGAACATCTCTTGGAGAGAATTACACATTGCTACTTGTCAGGAAAACCCTGATATTCAGTGGGATAATACTACTACTACTACTATATAGTATGTGTGTGCATTTTATCACTGATCGCTACTCCCACAATGGGCTGTGCAGATAAGTCATGATGGGTTCCAGTAACTTTGCTCCTTTTAGTCACATATAGTCACCACTGCACACATCTTACTTATGGATAAGAGGAGGGCGTCACCCACTCTGGACAAATCCTCCCTCCCTAGCAGCAGCTCCGTCACCTCCAGATGTTCGTTGGCCACAGCCAGCTGCAGTGCATTCTGGCCCATGTAGTCCACAGTGTTCACGTTCAAGTTGGGCACGTGGAGCAGCATGCGCCGCACCTCGGGTATGTTGCCGTACTCAGCCGCCTCCAGGAAACGCTGCTCAACCTCTGACAGGCTGGTGGATGGAGCAGAGAACATGTAGACAGGGCCGCGGAGGGCCTGGCGTCTCTTAACAGCAGTGAGACGAGCCAAGAGCTGTCTCTCCGAGCTGCTGTGGCTGCCAAAATGACAGGAGACATAAACATACAGTTTATAATGGCCACTCCGTAAACTGCGTAAGCACTTAAGGACTTTTGGAAACTAATCTCTGCTCTCAGTTCACACTTTCGTTGCACATCTGATCTCGTTGTTATTTAACACATTGTCTTTCCTATTGGTCCTAATTAGTTAATGCTATTAACTGACCAAGTACTGCTTTCAACTCTTATCAAGTGATATCCTGCAAGTTTATATCTGATGCAGTTTTGGAATATATAGAAAACAGTTAAAACCATCTGAATCTGTTTGTTTCATGACATGAAATATTGAAAACCAAGATTTCTGCCATGAAGAGGTTAAAAAGTACTGTTAAACAAATCATTAGTTGTGATCCAGCACAGAACTTTTTATAGATGTCGTTTTTGATGGCAGGTTCCCAGCTAATTTTTTAAACATGTCTATAATTAACCATGTTTGGGAAAAAAAATCTAAAAATAATTACAGTAAGGATACACACAAACTACAACTGCCCTTGCACTTGGAAGTTTGAGAGTATGCTGAATATTAGTTTTCTTTTTCTAGGTAGCTGCAATGCTGGAATGCAAACTATGGTAAAAGTAAACTGCAGCACTGGTTTAATTTTAGTAACATGCACATACAGTGTTCATGGGTTTCAAAGATCAGACATAAGTGAAAACATCATCTTACAATTGACGCTGGAAAACTGCTTGGGACATAATGCAGTTAAAATGTGTAAACCTGAATTCTCTGTCTTGTTTCCATTTCATAACTTCATTTCATAACTATCCACTGCCACTGTCACAATAAGACCCAGAGACACATAGTTTCAGCTTTAATTTGAAGAATTGAAACTTATTCCATTGCTTACTCATCCATTTTTGCTACTAAAACTGTATCCTGGTTCATTCTACATTTCTTCTACCATTCATTTCTAATGTGAAACATGACATTTCACAGCCTAAGGACTATTTTGATCATGCGGTGTAATACACAAGCAAACAAGTTTTACATATGATTACACATGGTGTCATCTATCACTATTCTTTTATATTAACGACCTGCTGGATTCGAGCTGGAGAAGACATCCAGCGTTTGAGGACCAGATGTGAATGAACTCACCCAAGGCATCTTCCAGAGCAGCAGCTCTCCTCTCCAAAGTCATCGTAGAGCAGCAGGTTGTCACGGCTGCGGGCCCGGGGACTGTCAGCGTAACCCCCAGGCCGGCTGTTGTGATGAACCGTGGGGAGTCTGTGGTTCATCCCGGGGGTGATCTTCAAGAGAGGGTCCGCGTACGGTTCATCTGACCAAGTAATCAAGAGTCTGAGGCATGACTCTCTCTCTCTCTCTCTCTCTCTCTCTCTCTCTCTCTCCTCTCTATCTCTCCCTCTCTCTCTGAACTTACTCCCTCCCCCCTGTTTTTTCATGTCCTTGAGAAAGAATGCATCCTTCTGGGTCTAACTATACTTTTATTTACAAGACTCACTGAACTTTACAGATGTGGAGGGGCAGCTCAGTGTTATGACTGAACACACTGAGGGTTTGTGATGATGCATGGCCATTTCTGTCATTGCTGTTTCAGCTGTACCCACAGACTCTGTGTCTGAAATGATTGCGTAGATTGGTTTTGAGAATTTAAGCAGAGCAAATGAAGTAGATACATGATAAGCAAAATATTGCCATTTGCAAACAGCTTATTGCTCTCTGAGTATAACACTGTTTCAAACCACAGTATTGAGAGTATGTGGAGGGTGTTCTAAGTGTGTGTGTCTGAGGACATGCGTCCAGGAGTAACTGATGAACAGCAGATGAAATTCCTTTGAGTTTAAATTCCCAGCAGGCTTTGCTTCCTGTTTGCGTCCACTCCCAAATGAATCGTATCCAGTGTGGGAAACAACTTACTGACCTACTCACTACACCCACACTCACATTCAGATAGACTCATATGTATACATACACTGCACATGCATGTGTATGTATGTGTGCATGTGTATGTCCAGCGTGTGCGTTTAGTGGATGTTTGATATTTTGAGCATCATTTACACCTGTGCTTGTCTTGTGTAATGATATTACGATATTTACAATATTGATGATACAGTGTGTTGTCCTCCATTCCCCTCATTTTGCTTTTTTCACACTCTCTTCACTGTTGCTGTTTTCAAGCTAAATTTTACACAAAACACCCCCACTGTCATGCGAACACATCAGCACTCAAAAATCTGATAAAGCAGAGTCTCTGATGTGCAACTGTAGTCGTAAAAATTGCCTTTTAAGGCTGTGATTGCTGAAGATTAGACGCTTTGGACTTTTCATGACGTAACAGCGGCACATTTTATGGGGCGGATGGCAGGGTGAAAGGGGGTAAACTCTGACAAATGTCACCAGTGAGAGTTTTTGTTAAGACTCCTTCCACAGAGCAGCACAGACCCCAGACCTGGATGTAAACACTGTCAGCTCAAACATACACACTCTTATTAAGAGGTCACTGCGTGAGCAAGCACCTGGATAGATCTTTTTTTCTTTTTCTGTGCGTGTGTGGGTGGATTGATTAATCCTAACATTACGCACATACCAGACCACACAAAGAGCCTGAAGTCTTACAGCATTATTAGTAGAATCAGTGAGACTCTCACACACAGACATACACACACACAGGAGCCAGAAAATTCAAGAACAGGGTGGACCAGTAGGATGTGTACCAGTGGATGACCCAGAACATATGTACTCTTTTCACAATTTGAGAGGTTACCACAAGTGGCAGCAAGTATATCGGGATATGTCAAGTGTGAATCTTGTGCTAAATTCAAACTAAATAAACTTTTGCCATTGTCCAGATTTAGGAGCGCTGAGCTGAGAAGACAATGTCAAGAATAGCAGGGTGCCTGAGGCTGGTCAGTGTGATTGAGCTGTAGAGGTCAGGGATAAATTTTATTAGATCAAGGATCATAACATTGGCTTTGGATTATTTCATTATGGATGTATTTTTGCCAAGTCTATCTTTTTTTTTCTGAATAAGCATTATTTTGAGGAGTATAACCTGGTTTGGACAAAATTCCCTCCTTAAAACGTTGCTCTAATTTTTGCAGATTTATCCATAGCTTCAGTCAAAAAATTGCAGCCTTGAATCATGTACCATCACATGTCAACAACTGCACAAAACATGAAAATGAGACATCCTGTCATTGTTTCTACTTGTTTTACTAAAACTTCAGCTTGTAACAAAGATGCAGTGCAACTTTTACAATATGTGCTTCCCCTCTCTCTCTCTCCTTCTGTCAGTTGTTGGTTACAATCCTCCTGAATTTCATGGTGACAGATCTGATGTTGTGAGGGATGCCGTTCTGCCTCCAGGTGTCCCACACGATGTGCGTCCTCTGCCCGCGGCTCAGCTCGATGTCCTCGGGCGAGCCATTGAGGTTAGCCAGGCCGCACTGGTTGAACCACCAACCAGTGTGGTTGTGCTGAGCGCTGCAGCTCTCCACTGTGCGGTTGTCAATGGAGCAGGAAGGGTTACAGCCGTCATTGTCCACATCTGAGGCACTGAATGGAGCAGTGTCCTGGTTCTGCTCCTGATCATAGCCACGAAATGCATCACCTGTACAAACACACACACAGATATGAAGATGTGCCTTATTTGCCTAATGCTGAAGTATTTGTTTTGTAAGGCATGACTGCTGAAGTCTGTACCTGCACTGCCCACATATCTTCCTAGATGTATGCTGAAGAACTGGGTTTCACTGTCCAGGCGGAAATCATCATACGAGGCATAAGAGGTCACATCATCATGGGAGACGAGAGCCATGTGTAGCTGAAACCGAGTGTCCTTCTGGTTTACCATATGAAATACCTTCTTCAGACCCAACCAATGTTCTCCTACATAAACACACACAAAGGAAATGTACCTTTACATTCAATAATCTTCTACGATCACATTCCAAATGAAAGTGAGAGTGCATACAGCATGAACTTCCTCACATAAGGCCTTATGGTTCAATGGATAACATATCTTGAAGATTCTAGATTCAACTTCAAGCTAGCTCGTTTTGTCCTTCAATCACACCAATTGGGTCATGCTTCCTATAATGATTCTCTGTCTATATAAGAGTTGGACACTGCCAATCAATGGGCTGTGATCATATATACTCTGTGTTGTAGCTGCTGCTACCCATTTAAATCTGGGTCACAGAAGTTTCCTGACCTTTACATCGTGGTGTTTGTATCTTTTTCAGTTTTTAAAATAAGTACATAACTTGAACAAACAAGATTTATTTTGTGTTTAGTTATTTGTAACCAGGACAAGAACTGTGCTGGAAGTCTCACACTTGAAAAATATAATGTGCATAAAATAATCTAACAAATTCGATTAATCATGCAGTAAATTTGAAAATTGATTAACAATAGTCAGAACACCTTGCTATTAACAATGTGTGCTTCCAGCTTTGACAAAGATGTTTGGCAGAAAGTCCTTTGTAGTATCAACATACAAAAAAAAAGGAAAATGTCCTCAAGGAAATGGCTTTCCCAGTTTGGAGTGGAAGAATGACTGGCCAGCAAAGAGCCCTGACATCAAGCCCATCTGATAAACTGATAATAATCTGTACAATGGGTGGTCTGGAGCCTGGTTTTATCACCTAACATCAGTACTGGACCTTGTGAAGTTTTTACAACAAGACTGATGATGTTCCACAAACACGAAGGGGTACAACAGAACAAATTCATGTTTGTGTATGCGCAATGTCTGAGTCTGCATGGCTGACTGATGCTCATTACGTACACCTGTTACACAATAGCTGCTGTTACAGCCTTCATCACTGTCTGATATGACTTCATACAACCTGCCAAGTGTCCGAAGCCATCAACATAGTCAGCCCAGGGTCGTTTGAAGTCAATTAATCCATCAGTCCTCCGCTGCATCACCGTCCAGCCTCCTCCCATGTAATCCATCTCACAGAAAACCTGCAGTATGTGCTTTGTTAAGGTTGGCTGCCCAATGGTTCGGTGAATGATGGACTATTGAATTTTAAGTACCTCAAATGAAGTATCAGTGTTCTCTGGGTGGACAATGTAAATGCCGCTGGGGATCTTGGGGACAACTGACACAAGACTGTCCTTGATGTCGCTGCAGTCTCGTCCTTATCGGTGAAAATGTTTAAAAACAACTTTTGTGAAAGGAATCAAAGTTATGAAAATGTTAATGGTTAGTAATCAAATTTAAATACATTGAACAGCATGAAACAGTAGTGAAACATTTCTTAGATCCATTGTGGAAGACAAGCTATCTGGATTTATTTGCTAAAAGTCATAGGCTCTCTTCACTTTTAGTCCTAAAAAATGGAAATGCTATCTCAACAAAGCCCGGCCAAGTCATAAAGGCATCCTAACCAAATCCTAACAAATCAACATGCCATCTATACTTTATCATAATGCTCTCCTAAGAAGTTCTCAAGCTAGCCTAACTTTATCCTAACGAACAAGCGAAACAGCCAATCGGATCACAGGATGGGCTCCAGCTCCCGAGAAAGGACCAACCATAGGCCTGGCTACTTCCGGGAATTGACCAATCAATGTTGTGAACTGATACAGCGACGCGTCCGAGGCAAAAAAAAAAAACAGCGGCGAAGTGCAACAGACGGTGATCCTTCGTTTTTTGCCCCCTTTTTTGAAACCATTTTGCCAACATTTCGAACGTAAGTCAATCCTTTAGAGCTATATGTTGTATCATGGTGAATAACGCGTGGCTAACTAGTGAGGGTAGTCAGTGTTGCCGCGTCTGCCTGCGGGTGAGATACTGGGCTCGACTCGCTCGGTCGTACTTTCTGTCGTGGGACTGTGACTGCCTGCTGAAAAAGGACTTTCCGCGACAGAAAAGCTTTCTGCATTATTTTATTTACCCTCATAAAATCATTTAAACTAAAAGTATTGAATATTTAATAACTGCAACTTTTATTTGTTAAAACAATGTAAATTGCCCTATTACATTACAAAACACGACGGTTTTCATCTTATATCATCATTATGACCGTTTATTATTTAAGAAATTGTAGCCTTTGGCAGGATGACATGCATAATTACTTGACTACTTTGTGAAAACATGAGGACGACGTATCCGCGCTGTTATCCTATACTTCCCTGTCGGGACCAGTAGTTTTTCGCCAAACAGTCTCTTTTCGGCACGACACCTCACATATCTCTCTACACCAGTGGTCACCAACCCGTCGATCGTGTTTGACTGGTCAATATCGGAGACTTGTCGACCACGAGATGGTTGCTAAATGTAAGCAACGCCAGGCTATCGGCACTATTGCGGCACTCTTATTTTGAAAGGGGAAGTAGGAATTGAGCTGCCGTTATGTTTTCGGGGCTGTTTGGGGGTTGGATGGTTTGCAAAATAACTCGCCAACGCGTGAACCTATCTTTCTGATATTTTCACGGTAAGTTGATTTGTACAATGGCTGAAGCTGACTCAATTTTGGTAATGATTTATGGAAGAACAATACGCAACAGGCAATACGCGATCCATCGCGGCACTCTTATTTTGAAAGAGGAAGTAGGAACTGCGCTCTCTGAAAGCCTTTATTATTTACTGTTTGCAAGCATGGCGGAAGAAGACGAAATCCTATAATTTTCATCCAGAATGGGAGGAGGAATTTCTTTTTACCATGGTAAAAGACAAGTGTGCATGTTTATGTTGTGCTACCAGGCACAGGCGCGGTCTAAGCGAGGGAATTTAGAGCAGCACAACAGCACTAACCACCAGAAATTCAAAGACAAGAAATTCAGAGAAAGTTCACATTTAAAAGCTGGACCAGTGTGTTTGATTTGTTCAGTTAAAATCAGGCTAAATAAAAAGCCTCAGCTTATAACAGTCTGCAGTCTGGAAAGTCTTTTTCTCTCAGCGCCTCAATAGTTAGATCTTGCCGGTCAGCAAGGCAGAGGTCAGGAATCCTGGGCATAAAAAGGTTGTTGACCACTGCTCTAGACCGTTTGCAAGATAGGCACTGTGTACAACAGAGACGCTGTATGTTGCTCGTCCTGATAGAAACTGTCTCTCTCCACCAAGAGACCAAACTCGTGTAGTGGTGAGTGCACTGCCCCTTTGTCACAGCAGACACGTCTGAAGTCTGCGTCACAGGAACTCCTGTGTCTCATATTTCACTTTCTTTCTGCTGCTGCTTTGCTTTTGAAACTCAAAGCTGGGTGGCTCAAGACGATTTTGACACATTCCTTTCATCTGCCACTCCTCCCCCCACTCCGAGATACAAAGGACACACAGCGTGGAGAGGTTTTCAGGGCTAGTGGCGCAATGGATAACGCGTCTGACTACGGATCAGAAGATTCTAGGTTCGACTCCTGGCTAGCTCGACTTTTCGCTTTGTTGGATGCAATTTTATTGGCTCTCGACCTCATTTCGACACAGTGACAACAAAGGGTGGAACGGGGCCAAAATAAACACTGTGACCGCGTAGTGGTTAGTACTTTGTATTGTGGCCGTAGCAACCCCAGTTCAAATGTGGGTCATGGCAGGTTTATTGACAAATGACCACTACACTCCCCAGATGGAATATAGACAATGGAATATACCCAGCACACACACACCACAATTCATTCTCATACTTACTGTGAGTGTCTGTTCAGACTAAACATATTTCCCCTTAAATGTGTGTGTCATGATGTAAGTGAGTTACCATGGGATTGCACTGGTTTGATGGAGTACATTTCAGTGTTGCTTCTCTGAACCTCCGAGCTGAGGGTCTGCACTTTGGTCATCAGCTCCATGACCTGGAAACAAAACACAACGGTACAAACAGCTGACCAGCCAGATGCTTAGAAACTTCTCTACATACGGTAGAAGAAGAGGGGCACTGTACTTGACCGCTGAGGACATCCAGAGCTCGCTGTTGCTCATCCATCACATCCCTGATCAGCTTACGTGTGCTGCGTCCAAACGCCAACAGGGACTGCTGTAACTGGCCTACACACACACGTACACAAATGTGATCCGAACAACAGGCAAAGATAACAAAGACAAGGCACCACAGGAGAGGCAGAAGTGTTACCACAGGTTGAATGTTTCTCATCTCGCAGCAGTTTGATGGTGATGTCACAAGGGATGGAGCACGTGTCCCGATCTTTGACCCCTCCCGGAGGTTTCTGTGCTTTGGCAGGAGCATCCGAGTAGTCCTCGTTGATTAGCTCTGATTGGTTAAAAATTGTGCTGTCTCCTGTGCCCTGGCAATCAAAAAAGAATTACAATTATTTTCGCATTTATTGACACCATTTACTTCACATCACAAGATGTAAAGTCCTGGCACACATATCACATTCTGATATGGTATCAATGTAAACATTCCACTTCATCTGGGGATCAATAGAGTTTCAGGTCCACTGCAGGCAAGCAAGAATAGAGTTGTATATCTATGGTCAAAATGCAAAACCTCTGCAGGATTTTCTGCAGGATTTTTCAGGATTTCACTTTGGACGATGAGAACTGACACCTAGCCCACTACACATAATACATAAAAACCTAGTCAGGATTGTTAACATAACATAATAATATAGTCCAAAAAGAGTGTAAACTACTTTTTAGAAGTTTTTTAACAGTATTCTTTCATAATGTCAGCCTATTTCACCCAAAACACATTGTGAGAAGTCAGAAGTGTTCATATGGTAATTCCAACTCATCATAAAGGCACAATAAAAACTAAAGGCTAAGAAAGGGTTATACAGCAATCCACAGTCTCCTGGAATCCATTTCCATGGGTAATTGAATGTAGGACTACAACATGGGTCTGAACACAGCACAGATATAAGGTTAGCAGAGGATGGTTTCGATCCATCGACCTCTGGGTTATGGGCCCAGCACGCTTCCGCTGCGCCACTCTGCTGTCTGGAGACAGTTTCCATGACAATAGGAAATATGATGAGACGAGCATCTTCATACATACATACGTCTTGACATTCACAGACAGCATAAACACTGTTTCAGTCAGTCACATCACAAACTCTTTGAGAATGAGCATTGTCACTGGACATGAATTTGTGCTCTGTGTTTATTTACATTTTGCACATCTTAAATATCATTGATGATATTTGTCATAAAAACAGGCAGCCAGGGTGCCTAATGGTCAGCCACATTTTCACTACTAACCTAATGCTTTGATCTTCCTCAACTAAAATGTCTGCTCACACATCAGTGCATCAGTTATGTAATCCCATAACAACAGTATCTGTGTATTTTGCTAATAACTCTGATATCTCATTCCTTAAATGCTGACTCAAGACCTCCTTGACTGTGTTTTTCTTTGAGTTCTTCAGTCAAGAATCATCTGACGACTATCCAGCTCTAACTCTCTCTTAACTCCAAACGTCATCATCATTTACAGTGGATGTTGACTCTAGCAGAAAACAATAATGACATGCCGGTCATACATACTGCAGAGCGAAGCAGATGAGGCAGAAGCAGCAGGAGGACAGCTGTTGTCCACATCATGACAGAGCTGTCTGACCGCGATTATTTTTTTCCTTGCAGGAGTGAGGTCGGGCTCAACTCTGTCCACTGCGTCACCAACCAACCACTCCTTCATTTATGCTTTATTTTCCGCAGAGTCTGCTTTTTTCCCCCCTCACACGTCCATCCTCCTTCTCTCTCCTCATGTGAGCCTGTAGCTGCTCCAGTCTCTTGGTTGTCAAACTCTCTCCGCTTGAGACCCCGTCACTCCCACTTTTGCTCATAAAACCCCCATGACGACACCCCCTGTAAAAGGAGGTTGGATTTGTGAATGGGCTCATGATAAAAACTCTGGATATGTTTCTGACAGTTTGCCGAGTCCAGATTTGTGGCACGGGGTCATTATAATCCCCTCCTCAGTTTGTCTGTTACTAAGCATAGCTGTTTTACAGGTTATATCCTGCCCCCAGCATGAGAAACAGATGTGGAGAGAGAATGGTGCAGCTTGTTTTAATGTCGGAACACTTTCACCTAATGGTGGGAACCGAACTGAGGGTGCAGAGACGGCAGGAGGCCTCTGATGCTTGCGCTCATATTTCCCATCTCTGCTGGACTCTCTCCCTGTCTTTTTGACCACTGACACACACATCTGAAAACGGCCTCCCACAGGGTCAGACCAATTACTCCTGTTAAATGGGCAGTCAAGCAGCGAGGAGAGTGAAAAGCGATAAAGGGCGACAGCACATTCCAGCCGGGCTCCAGCCGGAGCCGAGCGGCCCCGTCGATTCACGGGAAAAGTTTGTCGGTTTGGTCAAAGAAAAGGTTTGCTGTTGTTCTGAAGCTGCATGTGTTTACAGCCCACGGTCAGTGAGAGGAATGTGAAAAGCCTGGTGCTGGAGCACTGGGGGCCCCCCACATCTGTCCTATGTTACATACTGTTGTAAAGCACTTCTATGCATGTGAATGACATATTGTATCTAGCAGGCAAGATTATGGGACCATGGAGACGGGACTGCGTGGCATCTGTTTTCCCTGTCTTGTTGCTGGTGAAATTCAGAGTCTCAAAAACAACATGTAATGGTCCCACATAACCTGCCACGCAGTTTGCCACCGTGACTTCCGGTCGTATTTGGGCAGAGCCAGGCATCCTGCCTTTCCCACTATTGATGTTCCACCAGCTGCAAGGACCTGATTGTTCAACTGTGTTAAATGTGTTGAACGTGTTTGTTGAGGCAAGTAACGCCCCAAAAAGCCACAACTTGTTCTTATAACATTTTGGTTTTTGTATGCGTCACGAATGAAACAGCAAGACACAGGATGCAAGTTCAGGGCCTTTGAAAAGAGGGGTGTTTATTTGCCCATTAAATAAACTAAACTCAGCATCCAGAAAACTGCAATAAAATGGTACTAAAACTGGACAGATCTCAGCAAAACTCAACAAACACAAACAAACACAACTCAACTCTACTGAAAAAACAACTCAAAAGTCAAGAGGAATAAATACATCAGAAGTGATGATTAGGGATAATCCCATTAAATGATACAAGTACTGAAAACTGCCATGGTGTCTGATTTATATGGAAGTTATCTGTTGCTGAAAAGATAAAAAATAAAGAATGTAAGGCAAATTAATGAGAAAATAATATGTTTTATCTTCTAGCCCCATGCTGTGGATTCACAAATGTAGGAACAAAAAGGAGAGTTTTGGAGGTGGGAGGACACAACCAGGCCAGGTGTTTCCTGGCTACAAGTTCATACTTCATACAGACAGACGGTGCTGTTGATCGCATTTCAAAAATGTCAAAGAATGTCAAAGTTTCCCAAAATGGCATAATAATCCATATCCATCAAACCAGTATCATACTAGTGTCAGCACGCATCTCCAGCACACATACTGTAAAAGTGAAGGCAGTGAAAATATCAGCATCATGATAAATATTCAACGATCCAAAGCAACTGCAGTCTGTGAGAATTAGTCATTCAACCCTTTATTTCTTAAAACATTTTTGTAGTGACTTTGGCTTTGGATGCAAACTTCTATAGATCACAACCAAGTTCCTACCTTGATACATGAGATCATTTGGACCAATTGTTCATTGTAACGGTTTTATTTGCGGTGGCAGTGTCCTTTCACTGCCCTTAGAAGAAACAGAGTAATGATTTAAACCACAGCACAGAGAAGAGTCACTCCAGGAGGCAACAGATGAGATCTTGCCAGTGGAGGTAATGAAAAACAAAACATGTTCCAGGTTGAGGTCAGACAGTGCCATCTACTGCACCCTTGTCTCTACTACATTACAATTTTACTGCTGTTGGAGACTTTTCCTCACAGATTAGTTGATAAACCTGAAAAAACCTAAGGTACAGAAATCATATCAAGTGTATATTATTTATGTTGAAAAGTTGAAAATTAAAAATCACATTATAAACTGGCTTCACATAAAAGGTCTTGTCAAGGAATAGTAGAAATAATGGAATATCTGCTGGATAAAAGTTGTAAAAGTTCAGGGTTCAAGGCCATAACGTGTCTCATCTCTGAGACCAACACTCACAGTGGGCAGGGTTGCTGGAAATGTCTTCTGGCCTTTTCTTCACCCTCAACTTATGTAACTACAACATGGGTACAGATAGGAGGCAGTGCTTGAGCACTATCAGTCACACGGTGGCAAACATACATGACGAAAACCCAGGTCAAACACCATGCTGCCAACTCATGTCTCAAGTCATCTCATGTCTGTTTTCCCTACCAATGTCCCCCACAAAAGATCTGATTCTGATTCTCACAGGGCCTGAACACACCAAGTGTCACACAAGTTGTCGGGTTGGTTTGGATTGCACTTTGGCCGTCAATGGCCACCGATTTAATATGTTGAACATCAGCGTCGTCGGTGCTGGCAAAGCCCGACACAAGGATTAAATATTCTGGAAGAACAACCAATACGAGGAACCACATGAGCACCCTGATGCTAGTTTCAGCTCACAGCGACACGAAAACGACTCAACCATCCCATCAACAGAGTCTAAGAGATAGCTGCTATCCATGTCTGATAGAGCCCAGAGGATAACTTACTAGGTGTATATGAGCTTTCATGGCGTCATCAAATACAGTGGGTGTCGGCATCTGGTAGAGTTTGTGAGTTCTGTGAGTTCAACCTCTGAGAAACACAGTCAGCAAGTTCCTGGAGCTGCTGTGTCGTGGAAGTGCATTTACAGGGACATTGTGTAGGTGTTACCCCAATCTAATGGTGAAATTTTGCATTCACACGAATAGTGCACTCTTGCGCCTCCCTGCTTCAAACACACATTGCAACTACGGTAGCCACCATGTATCAAAAAGCTTTCCGTTAAGTTGGTGGACTGTCATGAGGTTGCCCTGTGAGTTTAAGTCACATATATAAATTAATCGAAATTTCTTCTCCTACGAGAATGTATCAGATTGTTAGATTAGGTCATCATAGACCAATAAGAACATCTATGTCAATGCTTACCTCAATCTTGGAGAAACATTTTTTGCTATTTTATTGTGTTAATGAAACCCTCAAATGTATCCCTAGCCTGTATATTTGTGTTCATGTGGCAAATATCCTAATTCATATGTATACATACTACATATAGCCATAGTTTGTTATATTTGTAGTCATTGTTACTTCCTATACTGTACAGTTTGCATTCCATTTGTTCATTGTACTTCAACTCATTTACAATGTAGGCATCTACAATGTATGTATTTAGCACTTCTGGTTAGATGCCAAATGCATTTCGTTGACTGAACAATGTGCAATAAAAAATAAGGCTGAGTCAAACCTCATCAGTAAATTACTTTCCAATTTTTGCTCTAATTGTCCTTCTACTCACTTAATATCCTCGATTTCCACAAGCGGCAGTGAGGATGAACTGTAGGGACTCATCATGACTACATTACTGTGTGGCTTGGTGAGAGCACTTGGTGAGTCCAGCCAGCCAGACATTTTTCTTCAATCCAATCTGTGGGCCAGCTGAGCCCGGAGCGGCTGAGCGCATGTCTGCCACTAGAGGGCACCTCACCAGGCCTCTCATCAGGGGCGGATGTTTTCCCAGTGCAACTTCCCAATCCCACCCCCCCACTCCCCAGCCCCCGACTCACACACACAGGCACACACTAAAACCCAGACTACACAAGGCCCACCACCAGAAAAAACAGCGTCCTGTCCCCTCAAGTGTCTCATTTTTGCTAAAACAAGAAAAAAAAAACATCAAAGCACAGATTTGGCCCCTAATAAAAACTTCGTGCCAGCCAAGACTCGCTGGGGATTCAGTATGCGTATAGTGCGTATAAGTTTTTTTCTTCTTAAAAAAAAGACAATACAAAATAAAAGCACGAGTCAGTAACTTTGTTTTCTGAGTGAAACATCTCACTGTGCCAACTGCGGCGGCTTTAAAACCCTGACACCCCGCCCCTCCGCTCTATCACATGAATCTGGACTGAGCTTGGTGTGGATGCAGAAAAAAAAGTTTGGAGAGGTCTTTGCTGAAATCACTTTTCTCCAGCCGCAGTCGCGTTTGCGTTATTTCCTCCCTCCCTCCCTCCTGCCCTGTCTGCACGCAATCGAGGAAGTTTTTTGCGGAAAGTTTGCATCGGGTTCTCGAGTTTCTTTTTTCTTTTTTTTCCTCTCCTCTGCAGGAATACACACACACACACGGAGGGAGAGAGAGAAGGGGGGGAGAGAGAGAAGGAGAGACGGTCTGGCTGCTTGGAGGTATGTGGGAGGCATGGAGCGTGTTTTTTTGCGCCGCACAGATTTGAGGTGTTTTCTTTTCGAGCGCTTCGTACCGGGGGATGGCTTTTTGCTTTTCACAGCCGATTTGACTTTCGAGATGTTACAAGCTTGAATCGGACACACAAGGACACAAAAAGTTCAAATGGGGTGTGGGGGGAGGGTGTGGGGTGGAAACTGGGAGAGGGAGGGAGGTATAGAGGGGGAGGAGGGGAGGGGAGGAAAAAGTGTAAACAAATCGCATCTGAACCTCGCTTTTCCCCCCTCGATCTGTGATTGTGTGGACTTTTTGTACTTTTCTCCCCTATCCGCGCAGGTTTGTTGCGACACCTTTAACTTGGGCGACATGGACGCGCACCGAGGCGCGCCCCCGGCCGGCCAGCAGATCGTGCACGTCCGCGGGGACTCTCAGACGGAGCTGGAGGCGCTGTTCAGCGCAGTGACCAACCCCAGCAAGGCCGCCAGGCAGCCCGCTCCGCTGCCCATGAGGATGAGGAAGCTGCCCGACTCCTTCTTCAGACAGCCAGACCCCAGGGGACACTCAAGACAAGTAAAGCTCCAACACCGCCCAACCCTCACGCACGCACACACACACATACACACACAACTGTTTCCTATGAAACGTTAACAGAGCCTTGCTTCACTGAGAGTCACTTCAGGTGGTTCAGAGTGTCACTGCAGTGGTGGAATAGTTTGTTTTTTTTCCAAAACATGTTGAGCCTGTTTACTCTGAGAGGGTCCGAGGCAGGAGAGTGAAGGTCTGGAGAAACTGTTGGCAGGAGGCCGGGTTCACATCATATGTACATGTAGATTATAAAGTGGTTACAGGTGGTTACATTGGACAGGAAATGATAAAGGACCAGAAAATGCCATTTGAGGGTGGTGAACGGCATGACAGATGGATTGGTTCAAGTCACATTCACCCATTCACACCCATTCATGAGCTTGTTGGCAGAGCCTCCTCTACACGGCCCGTCTGCTCAACCACTGGCTTCATCCATCCAGACACTGATGACGCAGCATCAGAGACAGTTTTGGGGGTTCAATATCTCGCCCAAGGATACCTGACCAGTGACGCGCATTCAGAGTGATGAGCAGTGTGACAGCCGGACGTAGTCACAGGAAATGGACTGATACTTGCTTTGCTAGTCTCCATGAGCACTCAAGGGCTTTACAGACACAAATCAGATTCATCCATTCACATCCAACCGTACGCTGGTGGTGTACAGTCACTGCCAATACCCCAGTTTGGGGGTTCAGTATCTTCCACAACAATATTTAGGTCATCTTTGTTTTGCAAGAAAATACTTTGAATTACAGTGTCCCTGCAGCCCAAGGTGAGATATAGATCCCTGAGAGATTTAGAGATATGTTGTCTTTTTTGACCAACTACAACATCTAAAATGCACCACATGTCACCACATGCACCAATCTGATGACTACACTGTGGCTGCTGGACTCATGGTGCGTTGGTCAGACATCGTGAGCGCTCAAACAGCTTAACAGACACAAGCCACATTCACCTATTCACACCCATTCGTAGACCATGTAGAGAAGCCTCTGCCACCAGGGTCTTTAACCCTTCGTACACTGATGACACAGCATCGGGGGCTGTTTGGGAGTTCAGTAGTTCTCCGATCTTACTATAAGCAGATGACCATACTGCCTGGTAGGAACTTTCAGCAGGAGAGCACTGGGATGGTATTCTGTTGGGGTTTCTACTGTTCAAAGGAGGGTCCAGGACAAGACAGTCCTGGACTGTTTTGCTGGAGTTTTGTTGATCAAGGAGGCTCTGAAAGGCAAATAAAGGGGGGGCATTGGGGTTTTTGTCTCTCTGCCACCCAGATGTGGATGTTCCTCTTCTTCACAGTTGCTATTTTAGGGAATGAAACAAAGTACATTGAAATTCCTTCAAAAGAATGAACTTTTCATGTAAGGGACGTCATCACTGATGAAGCTTTTAATTTTATTGATTTAGCCTTTATTTAACCAGGTTAGTCCCATTATGATTAAAGATCCTTTTTACGAGGAAGACCTAGCCAAGACCATACTTACTCACACGAGACACTTTTGTACAGACTGGTTTTTCCACTAGTCCTTTAAATTGAGTGAATGAAATAACGTGATTTAAAGGTTAAGAGCAGATTGTAAATTGTTCCCAACATTAAGAGCCTAAAGCCCGAAAGCTTTCTTCATTTCAGTTTTTAACAGAGCGGAAATTAATTCTAAAAAGTCCTTAGAATGAAGATTTTAATGTCTTTGATTTGATGTTTAAAAGAGATTATAAATAGGGGGGGATTTTACCAGGATGTTTTTTGTACACTCCAGTGATTGAGGCACATGTGGAGGACAGGTTCATTCTAGAGAACAAAGAATATGATGAGCAAAAGAATCACCAGTCCCAGTCTGCACTTGGTTTACCTTCCTTTTTTTTTTTTTAAAGAAAATTCAGTGACGGGGAAAAATGCTTCAATTACAGTTTCCGACTGCCCGAGGTGACTTCTAGAAGTCTGTTGTCTTATTTGACCCACAGGCCTGAACATGGCAGTAAAAAACACAAAATCTACACATGAGAAATTAAAACTAGTGGTTGTTTTGATTGCACCATTGCCACGACGTTGCAGGATGTCTAGATGCAGTCTTGCAGTCTCCACCTTTGTAAATATGAGAATTTGGTGCTTTATATACCGCAGTCTGCCAAATGTCTTGGTCTCTTTACTGTTGACAGAATCAAACGATCTTTCTGAGGGTGCTGCCTCTGGCTTGGGGAGACTGTGGTAGACATTTTAGCCTACATTTTACAGACTAAACATCCAATTTGTGAATACAATCCATGGTTTGAAGCCTCAATCTGTTTGTCATCAGTGAACATCATAATATCCACTAACGCAGGGCTCATACCAGGCCTGCTCTACTGAGGAGTTTCACATTTCTGCAAGCCAATTGTTCGTTGGGTCTCTCAGTGCTTTCCTGTAATTCGTTAGTTGTTTTATTTGTAGGAGGATCTCCTTTAACATTTCGTTGTATCACAGACTGATGCAGAGAGAGATTTTTCTCTGGTGAGCAGAGGTCCCATCTCAGTGAGGATGCTTTTAAGATGCATAAAGGGAAAATCATGACATTTACAGACAACTGTGACCGAATACGGATCACATGTTAATATCCGGTCTAAAATGAGCACTCACTCCAATCAATTACCGGACATTTTCAGTTTAAAAACAGCAACGTTCACATACAGAGGTGGCAAAAATAGATTGTCATGCATATGTTTCAGCCACTTAATGCTAATATTTGTAGACGTGGCTCGAAGATGATAAACCCTGAACTCTGGTGAACTCAGCCTACGCTGAAGAACCTTCAGATAACAAAGAATATAAAACCAGTGGCAGCAGCGAAGACCGCCCAGAAGAAACGATGAAACCGAGGTTTAAAACAAAAGCAACCAGTTTCACCGTTCTTCCCCTCGGCCTTTGTGCTTTATTCGATCTGGTTTCCATCCACGGCTTTTCTTCCTGCTGGTGTGTGTTTCTGGTTGCTGGTGGCAGTTGTTAACCCTGCTTCTTTCTGGTCAGGCCAGTTCGGATGGAGGCGTGTGCGGCTCCCTCACTCCTCATCACGTCCGCGCCCATTCCTCCCCGGCCTCCCTCCCCGTCAACCTGCTCTCCTCTCAGACGGCAGACGTCGCAGCGACGCCGATCATACCTGACGACGTGCCACTCCCCCCCGGTTGGGAAATGGCCAAAACGCCTACCGGCCAACGCTACTTCCTCAAGTAAGCGTTGGCTTCTTGTTCATCGATGTGTTTGATCTTTGACGCTGCAGGTGACTGGAAGAGTTTCCTGCGGAGCAGGACGCACCTCGCTCCAACGTCTGCTTTGTCACTCGTCCGGTTTATAGCTGCAACCCACGATCGGGTTCACTGCATGTTACTTCAGGCCAACACAATGTCTTGTAGCTTTCAGAAAGTGCGAGCTTTATATTGTTGATTATTCTCTCAAAATCACAGTCACATTAAAATACAAAAAAAGAAGCAAATCCTCATGTTTGAGAAGCACAAACCAGAAATATCATGATGAATGGTGTAATGGATAAATGAAATCACCACTTATTAATTAATTAGTTGACTCAGGATACATTAAGCTCACATTTTTGTGCATCCTCATGAATATTTTGCCAGAAAACAAACCAAAAGAAAGGGGGAAACGGTGAGGAGAGGCAGACAAAAAACCCAGGACTAGTCAGATGCATGCAAGCAGAAAACGTACCAACTAGTTTTGCAACTGGTGCAGTTTCAGCCAGTTTCATTCACGGGGCATACAACCTGACAGCTCTCACACACACACACACACACACACACCTGTCAGAGAGCGGCACAAGCATGACGCCTCTCTCCCTGCTAGAGTATACGTAGGTGCACATCTGGTAGTACAGGTAAAGCAGGTCTGAGGTGAAACGGGCCTCGCGCTCCTCATCCATCAGGTTGCAGCGGCGTAACAGATTTCGGATGCGTTTCAACTTGTTGTGTGTCTGCAGCCACGTTGATAAGACAACCACCTGGCACGACCCCCGGCTGTCGCAGCTGCAGTCGGCTGCAGCTCAGCAGCACCCCATCCCCGGCCCTCCGGTCCACGCCCACTCCCTCAGCAACCCGGCGGCCACCACACAACAGCAAAACATCAATCCAGAGACAGGTATCTTACCCCGCCACCATCCAGCCGTCCCTCTTCTTCTTAGAGTCCTGGTTTCCTTTTTTTTTCCGTTAAAGCGCAGACCTGCCTGTCACAGTTCAGCCCCGTCCGCAGCGGGTCAGGTCTCTGCTGGGGGTGATTTTTTTTGTTTTTTCTGAGGTGATTCTCTGCATCCATGGCTCTGGTGACTGTGGTGGGAATGATGGTATTGGTAGAGTTAAGTCTACACTGCTACAGTCTGTGCTGCAGGCTGCTGTAAGAGGAGAGACGGGGCTCGCAGGTTAGGTCTGTCTGTGAAACAACGGTGAAAACCGCTCAAGGTCGGGAGTATGTTTCACGCGAATGTTAAAGGGTCGGTTCACCCAAATTACATAAAAGGGTTTTTTTTAATCATAGAGATGGATAAATGACTTAAAACAAAGGTCCCTGAAAACTCTTCATGTTCACTTGCTGGTGAGTTTTTAATGTAGGTGAAAGGAGGTGAAATCCTGTCCTCGTTCTGTGCAAAATTGGATGTAAAAGTTTGTCTGTAGCTAATTTGAAGCTTATCCACCAAAACTGCAGGTGCTTTTAGTCCAGCCCCCAGTGCAGCTCAACAAGGAAACACTGTCCAGGAAGCACAAAGAGGGAGTTTTGTGCTAAGAAGATAATAACTTAAGAAGACGGCCGTTTGACTAATTTGGACAGCTGAATCCTCACATGAACCTTTTGACAATGTGGCACAGATCAAGGACGAACTTTTTTACTCCCGGCTCACAGCTTCACTCTCACTGCTCCTCTCATTCTAGTTCCCAGTTAAAAAAAAAATCTAAAAACTCTCACTTCAGGCAGAGGTAGATGAGCCCGTGGTGGAGGAAGTACAATTTAAACAGAGCTGAGAGAGGGAGAAAATTGGACTTCGAATCACTGCAATTGAATAGAACGTTAATCCATTTTTTCCTCAATGTGTGAGAAAACAAAGGTTGAAAAGTTTGCCAGAACAACTTTGTGAGGCAGGTCAGTGTTATGCTCACTGCCCTCAAGTGGTGGAAATATAATATGCAGCATTTGTTGAACATTATTATTATTATTAAAACAATGTTTTGGTGGATGAACTGTTTTTTTTTTTATGAAGGTCTATTGAAGATGGTGCTTACATGATGCCTGCTGTGGAGTATCCAGTTGTTTCTGCTGGATTGAACATGTAATCTGGCTGAACAGACCCTTTAAGAACAAAGAACTATCTGAGCCTTGACAGTGCTTGTTTCTGCATCTAGGTCATCTGGCTTTTTACCCACTAACCCTCACTTCTATTCATAAAATCTCTGCCAACTAGAAGCTGCACAGACATTTAAGGATGTAGGCCAGAGTCTACTTTTTACTCTCCATGCACTCCATCCACCATTTGCCTTCTCACTGTGTACTTTCGCTGCTGTTCAGGTCCACTGCCTGAAGGCTGGGAGCAGGCTGTGACTGCAGAAGGAGAGGTGTACTACATCGATCACATAAATAAGACCACCTCATGGGTCGACCCGCGTCTAGGTAGCACACTATCAAATTTGTGTCTCCTGTATTGACAATTCTTGCTTGTCAATGAGAAACATTTTGTACCAATGTCCACCAGCACAAGTTGCTGTTTGGCAACGGAAATAAGAAAGATCGCAAAGTTTTGAAAAGTTTTCCTCATGTTTTTCAATTGCTGTAGTGTTAATTATTAGTGTTAATAATTGCTTAACAGTCAAAAGGGTCTTTTCCTATGAATCTTATGTTGCAGCCCAGAAGATGAACCCCAGCATCCTTGGCTTGGCACTGCAGCAAAGACAGGAGAAGGAGAGGCTCAGATGCAAACAGCAGGGCCTCAATCAGCAAATCACACCACAGGTCAGAGGTTCAGTACAAAATGCACTCTGATAACCTCACATTGAAACCGTGTCTTCTCTGTTGTATTGCGTTGCCTCTTCAGTAGTGAAATAATTCTAAATAGTGTTTAATAAAAATGCTTAACAAGTGTGTGTGTGTGTGTGTGTGTGTGTGTGTGTGTGTGTGTGTGTGTGTGTGTGTGTGTGTGTGTGTGTGTGTGTGTGTGTGTGTGTGTGTGTGTGTGTGTGTGTTTTATAGGAGGCTGGAGCGAGGAGCCAGATGCCCGGTGGGATGGATCATGACAGGAACACACAGACCCTTGTCCCGTCTCTGGACGTCAGGATCCGAGGCTCAAACCATGAACCCACACTCAATGGGTGAGCTCATGTTTGATATATATTTTGATGACTGTGGCTTAAATGAGGCTTTACAACTGGCTTCAGGACTGGCATCTCCACCTCTGGCCAAGTGGCTAGCATGGAAAATATCGACAGAACTTCCTGTCAAGTTTATGTGGTTGCGAGTTGACTCGGAGGAGGATCCGTCTTCACACGTTGCTAATTTGTTTTTTTATTGTGGAAACTACTCAAATGAGCTGACGCAGAACTTGGTCCAAGTTTTCCAGGCTTCCAGATGTGTCGTATGATGTTGTTGGATAATAACACGCGTTTGTGCACGCTGTGTGTTTGGTTGCAGCGCTCACTCTCGCAATGAGAGCACCGACAGCGGCCTGAGCGTCAGCAGTTTACCCCGCACATCTGACCACATGCTGAGCTCCGTGGATCACATGGACACTGGTAACACTTCACCTGAATATGACACCTTATATTTAGAGGGCCCTCTTATAACACTCAGATCTAAGGGCTTCTGTTACAGAGATGTCACACCTGATTTTGAGAACTTTCCCCTGGCTCATTGCTGACGACAAATGTTATCTCTTCCTCCTCCTCCTCCTCCTATTCTTCATCCTTCCTCTCCAGGCGACTCCGGCGAGAGCTCCTCGATGGTCTTGCAGGAGCCGATGCCCATGCTGCCGGAGGGTTTGAGTTCAGACATTCTGATGGACATGGAGAACGTTCTCTCTGGGTCGCACATGGACGGAGACAGCCTGCTCACCTGGCTATAGACAGACCAGGTTGCCGCCACAAGTATGGTTTGACACCAAATCTTCATGACATGACTGAGAGTTCTGGAGAATCTTTTTGGGGGCTTGAGAAGTGGTACAGAACAACATTACAGAGAGAAAATGCTACTGTTGTGTGATGGAGACATAACACTACACGCATCTGGAGGAATAACAACCCTCTGACTCACTGAGGATGGGAAGCTGCTGGTGTTCTCCTGTTTTTGGGGCTTGTTCTACACAGATTCATCCAATTTTCTAGGGACACTTTTTCTTTTTAATCATCAGCTTTAGAAGATCCTATCCATGTCTTCACAGTATGCGTCACAGTTCATCTTAGAGTGCAGATGTATTTTATTATCCCCTCTTGGGTCTTCTTAAGAAAATGCAGCGTCTAATCCTGAGGTTTTCCATTGCAGGTACATCAACGCTAGAATATAATCATCTAAAGCCCTACTTAATTTCACAGCTACTACCTCGAAGCAGCCTGTGATCTTAACACTCACAGTCACCACACCAGATGAATCCTGTATTGCTACAACACTATTCTAACTAACACTACATTGGTTTCCTAAGACCAAAAGATTTGCTCAACAAAAAGCAACACAGTGAGGTCTGTGGGGGAGAGGATGCTCCCCAGCGGTGTCGGGAGTCGGCTTCAGAGAGGAATGCTTACAAGCCAAAAACCAGTATTAAAACCCGCCTATATGAGCAACTGTGTGGCCGCTCAAAGCCACGATCGTAACATGTTTGAGGTTTCTTGAAAATTAAGTTTTAAGGAGGGATAAGCTGCAGCCTTAGCTCTGGTCAGAGAGGAAAACCCCATGTTGTGCTAATCGAAGCCTGTTCACACTCAGAGTAAAGTGTACAGGCCGGTGTCATGCAATCTGAACTGCAGCTGCTGAAACTACTATAATGTGTGTTTTTTTTAGAAACAGTGGAATATACAGGTTATACTGACTGTAAGTGATCACATGTTCAGTGTAATGCAATCCAACGCAATCTGTCAGCTCAGTCAGTGGATTTAGTCATTGGGTTGAGTGGTTTTACTGTAATCCACGCCTCAAACACAGCTGAAAACCATACTGTGCGCTGCATTGTGGATTGTTATTTTATTTTATTGTCAAGTGCCCCAGTCACTTTGTTCCCTCCGCCACTGAATAGAGCTTCACAAAAGTGGTATCTATCAGAGATTTGTCTCGTTGGGTTGCGTTATATTGTACAGGTGTAAAATTATCATTGCGTCCACCCCGTCTTTAAGAAATGATGCCACGGCTGTGATCAGAGCCTGAATGTGTTATCATCATAGTGTGCAGCAGAGATTTGAGCACTTTCTACTAACCAGCACGTATACATCGGTGCCAAGTGTTCAGTTTGCTTGCTTCTTTTATTTCCTTTTCTCACGTTCTGGATTATTAGCTCGATATATTCCTAACAATGCCCATTAACACTGTCAGCCCAGTTTTTTAAGATGTAGATCTGCCAATTGTTTCAGTGTTTTCGCTGTTTTTCTTTCCATTTCAGGAAGCCAGTGTCTCCCATTAATTTCAAAATTAATCCAGCAGGGTCTTGAAACTTGCTCAAGACTTTCTCCGCTCACTGTTCCATTTATTTCCTTTTAATTTAGCATCAATGTGGATAATTTGCAATAATGTGTGTGTGTGTGTGTGTAAAAATCTTTAATGTCCATTTTTCAAAACGAGCTTAGTAAAGGTCTAGATTGCTACTTTAAACAGTAAATTCAAATCCTATCTCTTAATATTGACAAAATATACATTTTATAGTCAGCCTATGGAAATTAATTGCACAAGCAAAGCTTTGAGATTCAGCTCATGAAATTTTACAAAAAACAAAACTGTGGTTTCTGAAAGACTAAAATGAAAGTGATTTGTTGTAAAGTGACAAAAATGTGTAAATTCACGAGTATAACCCCTCAAAAATAATTCCATCAGTGCCTTAAAGATATTTCTTCCACTCGGTAGAGTCACTGTTTGCTCCGTCTGTGACTCCAGCTTTCCACTCCTTAAAAAGCCGCAGATGAGCAACATACTAATTGCAGATGCTGTGTTCTTGGTGTTTTTGGTTCTAACTGCAAGTGTTCTCCGATGCCCGAACGCAGAGGGCAGTCGTCCTCAAGAGGAGCTCTCGAACACTCCCTCCTTAGTAAACTATATAATAAGTATATAACCTGTTTTATTTTATCAGCTGGGTTGTTTCTGCAGTGTGTTTATTTCTAATCTGAATTTGAAGCTGTTCATCATCGGTGAGAGCGTTTCTTCTAACCAGCTTCTTTTATACACATATATATATATATTTAAATATATATATATATATATATATATATATATATATATATATATATATATATATATATATATATATCTACTACAGTGCATAGAAATAGATAATGACTTCATTCACAACATCCCAAGATAAAGAGCCAAGTACGCTGAACTTTATTTTTTATTTTTTAAAGTATCGTGGGCCTAGACTCACTGTCCACACACGTGATGCAACACACTACCTAGCCTATTATTTATCTTAGCATGCATGACACTATGTATGTTACATATAATTGTTTATTATCCTCTTTACAGAGAGTTTGGAGGCAATCAGACTTATTTTATACCTTTTTATGCATGTGCTTTATATAAATGTATTTCTTCTTACTCACTGTAATCATTTTAAAGGAGTTTCTGTTTAATAAAGTTTTAAATGCACCTGGTCGTGGTAGTTTCTGATGTGACTTGTTTGAATTTCCCCTGTTGTGGTTGTAACTGGTCGCCATGGTCCTTTATCTTCACTGGCTTCGGCTGAGTAAGTCAGGTATTTGCCCTCGACAGATTCATTCTGTGTTGTCATTCTGTGAATTTCTGAAATGCAGATGCAAAGTACGAGTTATGGTGCATACATATTGTCTATGAAACTGCTCTAGATCACGGAGGGAAATCTCAAGTCAAAGAACATTTCTCCAGATATGACAGTCTTTCATAATTGTAAGGTTTACTGTAAACCGTGCTCTTCATTTTATTGATTAGCCAGATCAATTCAGTTCAATTTGGTACATGCGGTATATCAAAAGTAACACAACAAGCAAGTGTATTGACTTGCATACTAAATGATATGATTATTGAAACCATAGACGTGATGGACGTATGAATACATAACAGTTGTCTCCTTGTCACAGACATTACCTTAATTGTCCCACAGCAATAAAAAAAATCTGGAAAATTTTATTAATTTCAGCCTTGACAGGAAGCTTCTTTTTTTTTTTTTTTAAATAAACCCCTGAAAGAGAAATTCTAGGTACTTTTACACAGAATTACTCAGGGGTTGAATCAAGCAGTCATCCATACATCATGTAGCAGCAGGTACTCTACAGGATTAAAGGTCAGTGGAACACGCTATGCTCTGACTAAAAGGGGAGGGGTTATGAAGACTGAAATACCTCATAGTGTAACTAGGCTTCACTGAGAGAGCATCAACTGGCTTCAGCAGGACCTTTTTGTAAGTACCTCATCTTGTTAGAAATGTGCCATGATGCTGACTTAGGTGATATTGTTGACATTACTGACAGAATGTCACATGTAGTTTCTAGACTTGGCCTCTGTGGTTTTCAAACATATCTGAATTTATTTTCATTTATGCTCTTCTGTTGTACCTACAGGATACATGTTCTTATGTGGAGGTCATTGACATTTATATGAAATTATGAATTTTACTGCCTCGTGTTGTTACTATTGTTTAATGAGGCCTGACATAACACGGTTTGATACTATATGACAATACATTAAGTGGAGACATGTCTCACTGGCTCTCATGTATGCATATATGTCATGTCATTCTTTCCAGAACATTATATTAACATATTTATCAAAATATCAATTCATTAAAACCAACTTAATGTAGGTTTTACTCAACTACCCAACTTAATTCATCTGTGTCATTTACTAGTGAACACCATAAGTACTGTATGTATGTGTGTAATAGTATTCCTTTAGCCTGTCATATTGATATTTGTATAAAGTAATCAGTTTTTTCAAAGACCACTGAATATAGGTACATATAGGTAACATACAGCTAAATCAGAGTGTCATGAATTTATCATCTTATCTGTGTATATGTGTTATATCAATATCTCCATCATTGACATTAAGGCAATGTAGGATACAAGAAAAGCATGTATTTCTCACTGTGTATGTGTGTATTAGACTCTGGTGTATGTATGTCGTGTCAGTCATCTTATCATGGGGAATTGTTGAATTCCTGCAGGATTAGAGACTGTCCGGGACGATAGGTTTCTGATTTGCTAAACATTCTCTCTTTTCCTTTCTCGTCTTTCTGCTCTGCTTGGTTTTCGTTTCGCCTGTAGCCGGAAGCAGACGCAGGCGTTGGTGTGTGCTGGTGTTGGAGGGACTTTCCACTTTCTGCTGACTGGGTTGCAGAGCGGTGAGTGTGCCACAGGAATGCAATATTTATCTGCCCCGCGTACCGTCTCGCAAGTTTCTGCCCGACGAGGGGCTAAATCTGCCCTACGCGCTGGTTTTGCTGCCGCGGCTTAATGCGCAGTTTCGGCGTTAGCTGGAGCTAGCATTAGCAGCTAGCAGCGATCGTTGGCAGCTGTTTGACTGTGTGTGTGTGTGTGTGTGTGTGTGTGTGTGTACGTAAGTGTCTGAGTAGTATTAATGGTTGGAATTAAACACTTACATAACCTCCGTTCACCCCCCCCCCCCCCCCTTTTGTAAATACCCAACGACATTGTTAATATAATGTCAGAGGTAGGAATCCAGACGTACAAGTCTGAAGATCTCATCGTCCAGACAGTAAAGAGGAAATAAACCTAAGGAAAATGACAAGTCTGCACCCTTTTTTTGTTAATTTAAACAAAATGAGTCATGAATTGTAATTTTCTGAATATTAGTTCATTGGGAATTTTCATTGTTGTTTCAGAGAGGTAAAAAAATTCCAGTCATTATCCATAGCGGCTGTAATGGAAACGCCTCGAAAAGTCTAAGAAAATAGTCCCAATGACGTCAGTCTGACCTTCCGCTATTACATTTGTTCCTGATATTTTTATTTATTTAGTTTATGGTAACTTTGAAAATGTGAATTGTATTTTAAACTCTAAATCATTGAGTAATTTATTTTTATCTTTTATGTCCTCTCTTATCATTTTATTTGATATTTTATTGTTTTCTTTCCCCTCTTCTACTGCTCTATAAAGCACTCTGAATTGCAGCAGTATATGAAAGGAGATGTGATGAAATGTCAGTCACAGGATGGTCAGGGGTTAGTGCTGACGCTCCTTTCCTCCCACAGTCCAAAAAGGTTGATAACAGACTATAGATAGTCCCTCGGTGTCAGGTCAGTGTGAGAATGATGTGTGGGTGTGTGTCTGACTAGTGATCTGAACAGGGTGTATTCTCTGCTTTTTGCCATATGTCAGCAGGAGATATGCTTTGACTGCGCATTTCAAAGTGGGTAAGATAATGGACAGATGAAATGTGTTATATGAATGAAGCATTTATTCATAGTAGCAGCAAAATAATCCAAATCTCCATGGTCATCCTCTGAATAAGAAGAGAATGAACTTTGATAGATTTGAACTCTGCTTATTCTTACAGCCATCCATTATCTTACTTGCTTTGTGTGCCCTCATGGCGCCTACACAGGTTGCACACACAGGTTGAAGGCGGGGAATGCAGTCTGGACAGGTCCAGTCCATCACATTATTATCACTTTGTTTTCCTCGCCTTCATCTCTGTCCCTCTCTTCTCCCTTCAGGTCCTGCTGTCAGTAAACTGAAGGAGGGACCCCCATAATCCCCACCAAAGGACTACCATTTTCTTATTGGGCTTTTACTGTGAAACTATGGAAGCTTAGACGCCTACAAAAGGGATGTCCTAGATGGGGGGAGGGGTTTGAGACTTTGCATCCCTTGGTCTGTGTGTATGTGTGTGAGTATGTGTTGAGACATATACACTGTATTGCCAAAAGTATTCACTCACCCATCCAGAGAATCGAAATCAGGTGCTCCGATCACTCCCATGGCCGAAGGTGTGTAAAAGCAAGCACCAGGCATGCAGACTGTGTCGACAAACATTGGAGACAGAATGTGTCGCTCTCAGGAGCTCAGTGGATTCCTGCGAGGTGCCGTGATAGGATGCGGCCTTAACGTCCCACAGTCAACTACCAGTACTGTTTTAACAAAGCGGAAACGACTGGGAGCGACGGCGACTCGGCCACGTAAAGCGGCGGAGCGGGGTCAGCGGATGCCAAGGCGGACGAAGATCTCCAGACCCTGCGTGGCCTTCAGATGAGCCTCGACAGTGCGGAGAGCTTCCTGGAACGGGTTGGATCGGGCAATGCAGAGCATCTTAAACCTCGTGGAAAGTCTTCCCAGAAGAGTTGAAGCTGTTACAGCCGGATCTATGGAGTATTAAACCCCATAGGTTAAGAATGGGATGCCACTTAAGTTCATATGCGAGTCAAGGCAGGTGAGCGAACACTTTTGGCAATATAGTGTATTCATTTCACAAAGCTCAGGCTCATAACCCCATACTGTATATTAAGTTTTGGTATTTGGTGTCAGACATGCCCGCGACCAGTATACAAGATAATTGTATACTGACCCCGGGTGATCAGACCACAGTATAATATAATGATTTTTAAAAAAATTTTAAGTCGCATAGTTTAAATTGTACATCCTTTTTTTTAGTATCTGTTGTCACTACAGAGAAGGAGCTTTGTTTGCACTCTGGTGCTTGAGGCGTGTAAGGAGACCAGAGGTCGGGAGTCCTGGGGACATCCCGTGATGCGATGATGCCATTGCTTATTGGAGAGTTTTTTTTTCCATCTGCGTTTTCATATCTTCAGAATTTCATTCTTGGCAGATCCTCACTTTCATTTTCACCGCCGAGGCTGTCTCCCCTCTCTCCCCTCTCTCACTCTGTCTTATTCTGTCTCTGTGTGTGTCTGTGTGAGTGTGTGTGACCTTGGGTTTGCTCAAACCCCTCTCCCTTTAAAGGACATCTCTTTTGCCTTCCTATTGCTCTACCTTAAAAAAGAACATGGAAACTCTCGTTCAACTCAAAAGCAGCCAGTTTTTGATGGGCTTGTGTCGCAGTGGGCCTCCGCCGGACCTGCAGTATGACAACTCCTCAGGTAACAGTTCTTTTCCTTAAGGAAATCAGCCTGTCTGACGCTGTCTGAAAGTTGCTCATCCAGTGTCCTCGTGCTCCCCAGAACTGTACCGCATCTCTACCTTTGCTCGATTCCCGTCCTCGGGGGTCACGGAGCGCAGCCTGGCCAGGGCCGGCTGGTTCTACACCGGCGTGGGCGACAGGGTGCAGTGCTTCAGGTGTAACGTGACGGCCGAGGGCTGGCAGGCCGGAGACTGTCCCACAGAGAAACACAGGCAGCTGTCTCCCTCCTGCTCCTTCATCCAGAGCCTCCCATCCACCGCCAATCTGCTCTCCTCCTCGCACTCTGCCTTTTCCCCGCTCCGCATCGCCCCAGCCCTACCGGTAAGACCAGGATGCTTCCTGAAGACATTACTACTCTGTAGGACTCTAGTTTTATTTTCTTCAGAACATTTGGGTCCTAATATCTTTTTTACATCTCATCTAAAGCCACATAGGGTGGAGCCAGACCACCCTCTTCATTCTGTCACTCACACCTAGAGGCACACTAGCCTAGTCATTGTAATTATGCGTGCTTTTGTGGCAGGAAACGAGTATCTGGGGAAAACCCAGGCACAGACGAGTAGAACAACATCTACAGTTTCATTGAATATGTAAAATTTTGTTCCTGTGTATTCACAATGGAAGGCTTTCTATTCTATTCTAATGTGTAAGGCGCACACACCGGAAGGTTGTCCTTCTTGCTTGGTTGTCTTCATGCTTGTCCTCCGCTCCTTCCAGCTTCCCGGCCCGGCCGCAGCTCCCTCTAACCCCACCTCGAGCCAAGGAGACGAGCCGGTGGGCTACCTGAACATGGGCTTCTCCGCTCCGCCCCCTTCCAGCCCGCTCAGCTCCCGCGGCGTGGAGGACATGTCCCACCAGAGGCCCACCTGCCACAACCCCAGCATGAGGCGGGAACAGGACCGGCTGGACTCCTTCCACCCCTGGGCGCTGTCCATCATCACCCCGGCCGAGCTGGCCAAGGCGGGCTTCTACTACCTGGGCCAGGGCGACCGGGTGGCCTGCTTCAGCTGCGGAGGGCAGGTGGGTGAAAGACAACACGCCACAATATGAGTGAAACTGTTGAGATATGACTTGTGGTCCGTATGGCCCAGCCCCCGTCTGTGCTGCATCTGAACACAGTGGCGTGTGTGTTCACAGTTGAGTAACTGGGAGCCGGGCGACAGGGCCGTGTCCGAGCACCAGAGGCATTACCCCAACTGCCGCTTCGTGCGGGGGGACAGAGCCGACAACGTGTCCCTGGCCGGGGCCGCGTCCGGGGCGGGGAGCTCCCAGCTGACGGCGGCGGCCCCGGCCCTCAGCAACGTGTCCAACCCCGCCATGCAGCAGAGCGAGGAGAGGCTGCTCACCTTCGTCAACTGGCCCTCCCGCATCCCCGTCCGGCCAGACCAGCTGGCCAAGGCGGGCTTCTACTATGTGGGTAAGGACAGAGAAAAACACAGAGGTGCTGTTACTGAGTGATGGTGATGGTCATTAGAGAGGCAGAAAAAAAAACAAGAACTCCAGCTGGAAGCAAATGTTACATCTGCTAGATATTAAAATAAGCAACTTCCCAAATTTCAGACTTCCCCCTACATATTGTAATAGTTAGTGTAGTTTAAAATGTCAATTAATACAGGTCTAAAGAGACTAAATATTTTCTATAAAAAAAAACAAGTATAATAAGTTAAATTTGAACTTTCTGCCAAGACCGTAAAACAATAGCCAAGTGCTCAAAAAGTCTTTCAGAACTACTTTGATTATTGACTGTAATTGTTGATTTCTAGCGCAGCATAGCTGGGTAAAACTGAAAGCAACATTTCAACACTTGGCCAGAAGGGTCCTGAAAGTGTAACTCAGCACTCATAACGCTATACATCAACATCTTTCTTCTTCCTACCAGTACTTTTTGTACCAGTTAGAGTTTTTCCCCGGGGTTTGGGGGGTCTCCACTCATCCACATTTCATTTAAGGTGGAAAGTCCTAACATGGGTCATTTCCCAAGACACATGAGAAGAGCTGTCACCCCGTGTGAATCCGGGAAAGAGGAAATGAGACAGACAGCTATATTGGTCTCAGTCATCTTTACCAGACGTTCAGTCTCTTTGTGTTTTCTGCTGCTTCCCTAAAGTCCCGGTGAGATGTAGAATGTCCCTCTTTGTTTCCCTGCCAGGTCGTAACGATGACGTCAAGTGTTTCTGCTGCGACGGAGGCCTGCGCTGCTGGGAGTCTGGAGACGACCCTTGGGTGGAGCACGCTAAATGGTTCCCTCGGTAAAGGCAACCCGCACCTTACTGTGTCCCACACCTTCTGCTGCCTTCTAACGTGTCGGTGGGCACGTCTCATACTGACCTATTTATTCCTGTGCTTCACTACAGCTGTGAATATTTGCTCCAGGAGAAGGGACAAGATTTTGTTCACCAGATCCAGGCTCGATTCCCTCGGCTGTTTGAGCAAGTTAGTAGAAAAGCAGATTTAAAACAAGAACACGTTTGTGTCAGGATGAATTGATTTTAAAAAATGCTCACCTTTTTGTTTTCACCCCTAAAAGCTTTTAACAAATGGAGACAACAACTCCAGGGAGTTTGTGGATCCACCTGGTAAGTTAGACACTAAATGATACATTAGACATAGATGAAAGGTGGTAGTCCCCCACCCGTCTAAATGGCACCTCTCCTCGCCTCAGTGGTCCACCTCGGCCCGGGGGAGGAGCGCTCCGAGGACGCCGTCATGATGAACACCCCCGTGATCAAGTCGGCCCTGGAGATGGGCTTCGAGCGCAGCCTGGTCAAGCAGACGGTCCAGAGCAAGATCCTGACCAGCGGAGAGAACTACAGGACGGTCCAGGAGCTGGTGTCAGACCTGCTGAGTGCCGAGGACCAGAAGAGGGAGGAGGAGCGGGAGATGCTGGCAGAGGCCATGGCGTCAGGTACGGAACCATCCAGAAAGTCAAAGATTATACATCTGACATACCAGAGGCGCCTTTATTAGCGCACTGAAGTTTGAATAGCCTGAGTGATAATTTTTGTTGTGTGTTTCAGATGGTTTTACCTTTGTGAAGCGGCACCAGGCGCCATTGATCCAGCGTCTGAAGAGCGTTGAGCCCGTGCTGGAGCATTTACGAGAGCAAAATGTGTTATGTAAGATTGAATGTTAGACACACCACATCGCACACAACTGTTTTTGTTTATGAAAACACCTCAATTGTGTGTCGCAAAAAAACATTTTAATGGTCTCATGAAGTTTTCAGACATGTCAATAACACCTCTGGACATGATGCAGGGGGTCACATGACCAGCACGCCTGAAATAAGATGTGGCGCAAAACTGAACATTTCTGAAATCTAGTGCAATCTAATACGTTTGGGAGCGAGATGGTGTCATCCATGCACTTCCTGAGCTCACTGCTCCTCCGACCCGCAGCGATGGAGGAGTACAGCGGCCTGAAGGCTCAGACGTCGGCCCAGCAGCAGACGGCCAGGCTAATCGAGCTCGTCCTCACCAAGGGGAACGCCGCCGCCGAGGTCTTCCGCAACTGGATCCAGAAGAACGACGTCCACCTCCTCAGAGACCTCATGGGTGAGTGTGCCCCTCAGACGCCACCTCCTGGCCACACGTGTCACGGAGAGCCCGAGCTTACTAACTCTCTGCCTCTCGCATTTTCAGCCCAGTCCAGCGAGGCGACGTCACCGAGTCAAGATCTTTCAGGTATGAGCTCAGCGTCTTGTTCGGTGCCCCGTCTTCATCGGCCGTCAGCTCTGTGCGGAACTGAAACGAACGTGCCGGAACTGAAACGGGACAAACGTGTTTCGTTGCAGACCTCCCGATGGAGGAGCAGCTACGGCGCCTGCAGGAGGAGCGCACCTGCAAGGTGTGCATGGACAAGGAGGTCAACATCGTCTTCATCCCGTGCGGACACCTGGTGGTGTGCAAGGAGTGCGCCCCGTCGCTGCGGAAGTGCCCCATCTGCCGAGGCCTGGTCAAGGGCACGGTGCGGACCTTCCTCTCATAACCGGGGAGGCTGCCAGCTACCACCCCTCAGTACCATGTGTCACAGTGATGTGATTGAATGTAAGCAATAGGATATATAGATCTATATTTATTTAAAAAGCAGGGCTGTGGATAACAGCGCCCTTTCCTTCATCTAGCGACGCCTTTTCCTGTCAAGACATTTATGAGTCAGTCATTAACTCGATAACCAGCTACTGCACATATAGGCTGTGATGTAAAATGGCTTTAACTTCCTGTAACGTTCACATCTGACTTTAAATCTATTGTGCAGTTCACTGGTCTCACAGAATAAAGCAGTAATGTATGAAACCCACTTGCAGTCTAATAAATGTTCCTGAATCGACTTGATTGTATTAGAGCAAAGTGATTTCTTTGGAAGTCCCACAACAGCCATGTGTCAAGTGTCTTCAGGACAGCTCTACTCTAATGATAGGAGCCCCAGCTGCACAAGTCTAGTAAAAGAAAATTAATCATGACCGGCATAGCACCATAGTAATGATTGGCCAGTCAGGCTCTGCTGAAGCCTGGTGATGGGCAGAGAACGTTCTCAAGCACTCATGAATCTGGCGGGTTCAACAAGAAACCAGAGGCAAAACAGAATATTGTCTACAACTGATCTAAACATGTATGATTTGGTATATGGAACTAAATGGAAAGACCCTGTCTTACTGAAGACAGTGCAATTCATTTTGTATTGCATTTTCACTGCCATTTCTAATGTCAGGTAAGAATCTCTTGATTCCAGTTTCCTGTTCTTTAAACCATTTGTTACTTCAATGGTGACAGTGCAACAATTTATCAGCCGTTCACTGAAAAAAACAGCACTGTCCAAAGAACTGCACTACCAATAAATGCTCACTGTATACAGTCCTGAAACTGAGGAATATAGATTATAGATCTATAGGTGATAGACATACCAAAGAACACAGACAATGAATCAGTTTTAGTTTATACAAATATTTATTCTTCCACAAGTCTCTGCCACCGATTAGATGATGCCAATCTGTGGGAGGAAAAGAACATGAATTAAGACATGTTCACAGACATGACACATCTATCACATCTGTTTTCTGTCTGGCATCAGTGGTTCCTTTGAATGCATCACAAACATTCAGATGAAATTAAGTTTACATCACTTGCACAGAGATTTATCATTTCTGACTTCAAGCACAACCGTCAGGTGGATGTGCACTAAACTCAACTGCTCGTTCAATCTGACTGCTAAGGCTCACCTTGTTTGCAACATCTAGCGCATCGTAGTCTGGTGCGAGACGGACGTACGCCTTCTTCTCACCATCAGGCCTGAACACAACAAGAACAAAACGAAGGCACAAGAGTGACACACTGAAACCTTTAACATAAACGGTTACAAGTGAGTTGCATCCCAAAAGACATCAACGCAGGCATGTTGATACCTGGTGCTCATGATGAGCATTAAATAAATTACAATCTCTTCTTTTGAGTTTATGCGAGTCTATAGGGAAGGAAGCACAACACCCTGTCACTCAAGTCTTCAGCTGAGCCTGGGGGAAGGTTCATACCTGATCAGGGTGTTGACTTTGGCCACATCGATGTCGTACAACTTCTTGACAGCGTGTTTGATCTGGTGCTTGTTCGCCTTGACGTCCACGATGAACACGAGTGTGTTGTTGTCCTCGATCTTCTTCATGGCGGACTCTGTTGTCAGGGGGAACTTGATGATGGCATAGTGGTCCAGCCTACACAGGGAAAGGTGAAAGTTAGGCCAGAGCCGAGCACACATCCACGACAGTATGTCTGGTTGTATGCATCAGTGGTTTTAAAGTTGAATCATTCTCTTTCATACTTTGATCGCTATTTACCATCATTTGCACCAGGTCTGATCTGCACGACAGCACCGGTCACGGCTACTCACTTGTTCCTGCGGGGAGCACTGTAGCGAGGGTACTTGGGCTGCCTGCGGAGACGGAGGGTCTTGGGGCGACGGAAGGTGGGAGAAGTCCTGATCTTCTTCTTCCTCTGGCTGTGGACTCCCTTGAGCACAGCCTTCTTGGCCTTCAGGGCCTTTGACTTGGCCTCAGTCTTGGCAGGGACCGCTGATGTAAAGAGATACACATTATTATGGACTGCTAACACTCCAGATAACACATAAACATTGCAGATCTCTAGAAAGCTGTCTATATTGTCATTACACATCACAATTTTAATCCATACTTACTCATTTATACTTATAGCTGACCTCATGTTCCCATTACTAAGTCTATAAACAAACATCCAAAGGCCACTGAGCCAATGTTGACATATAAAGACACATAAGCATTACAGTATATTAGGAACAAATGAGTCTTGAATACGAATCCAGGCTAACTATCACTACGGCCTGATAGTTGAACCGACTAACAGGCTTCTAATCGCATATGCTGCCTCGTCGCTGTAAAATTGATACTCACATTCAGCCAAGAAATGTTACGTTAGGTTTCTAAAGTTGAATTCTTTAGCTACCATTGGCGAAGATTTTCGACACTTTCGATGTATAAAAAGAGCAACTTAATACGTAACATTTCACATGGAAACTGTGTGTTGATGCGTTGAATTACACTGTCACACAACAGCGTTTTATAGGTATTGTATGGAATCGATATCACTGTATACGCTATTGCTAGGCTGTCGTTTCCCCACTCGACTGGATATGAAGCTAAAAATTGGAAATTAGCAGTAAATACGCAGCATCGCGGACGCTACAGATATGCTAACATTAGCCTAGCCTCACGTTCCAGCATACATGCCGGGGAGCCGCAGCGTGATATACATTTACAGTCCGTTTCACGAGGTTATCATGAGCTTATATCAACGGCTCCTGGTATATCTACATAGTACGGTTATCTGTGCTGAGCACTAAAGGCGTAAATAGCGAAAAGTCGCTCGAAATATTAGTTCAAAAGTTATGGATTGACGAACCTTCCTTCTTCACCTTCGGTGCCATGTTGAGAAAGGAAGATTGGACGGGGTTTCTTGCCCTATAATGCATGGGCGAGATCTCGCTCCCGAAATATCGCGGGACTTGAGGTCATTGCTGGCGAGTGCTTAGGAGCTTTTTTTTTTTTTTTACTGTTTCCGGTCACACATGTCGGCGTCATTCATAATGTAACATCTGCAAAGCGAAGGCCAGATGCATTGAGAAAATATTTACAGAAGCCTCTAGAAGCTGCTGCAGAAGGGCCTTCAATCATTTCTTTACCTCTCACGAGAATGTAGTTTTAGCCAATCATTGGTTACTGTAACGTGTAATGTGCATTTAATTCTAATTATTAGTTCTGTAATTATATGTTACATATGTTGCAGCCGGTTTGTAATGTCGATTTAATAAATATTTTTAATATATTTATCTTATACATATATTTAATATGTACATATATTTAATATGTATAAGAGATGTATATAAAAGTCTATCAAATATTCACAAATATTCACTGGTCTGTCCATCTGGAATGTTCTTGTCCGCACATATAGAGGAAATCAAAGTTTAATTTTACTATTTCAATAATTTGGCATGTTAATACCATGCCAATAACTCAACATCACCCTGACTTGTCATGGGCACTCAGACATGGATAGAAAGTGTCACCAGATTTTCGAAATCAAAAGATGACCCAAGGACCTTTTACCGTAATGTGTGGGTAGCCTTGAGAAGAACTGTCAGTATCCCAGTGACATTTGCTGCTGCAGACATAAGCTCCTCAAAGCTGAAGCTCATCAAAAAGAACCCTGAGTTCTACCATCTAAATGGACACTAATACACATAGATTGTGAGGTTTGTGTAACTTTGACACTTTCGTTTCACTAACTTTGACTTCACATTAATAGATTTCTTTAACCCTTGATGATCAAAATTTTATTTCTTTAATCCCTATTGATTCTGACTGCATTGAGGTGAAAAGTCCCTCCGGGAATGTTTAGTCTTTCAACCTTTTGTGGTCTTGACAGTGACCACAACCAGATTTTATTCTTACTTTACTCTGTTTATAACCTGGAGTAAATGGGTAAATCCAGTCTGGGTAAATAACCATTAACCCACACTGGGATTAAAAGGTAAGGTAACTTTGTCCCAGTTCGAAATTAAAACAAATTTCTCTCTATGATGGTGACCCCAAAACGGTCTCAAACGGTCTCACCTTAGTAGTCATAAGCTGAGGCTTCCATTTACATGTCATACTTACATACATATCATACAGACTCCACACTGTTATGTGTCAGTGTACATGGATCCAGCTCATTTGTTCAAAATGATTCATTTCTTTACGTGACCTTATTTTAAAAAGATACATCACTGGATGCAAAACACATACCACAGCGGATGGATGGGTTCATTTCAACACAAAACTGTTCCACAAACTATACACAAAACCTTAATATAATACAAATATATATGTACAACTGTTTATTTTATACTCTGATGATACAAAGGAGAAATGTGGAAAGTTATCCGTAAGTCAGACAGCAAAGTGTAAAAAAAAAAAAATCGATGCTGTCCATCTTGACTCCACTCAAACTCTTCTTCTCTACTTTTTTGTCTTGTCCTTTTTCCTGTCAGAGTAAAGAAAAGAAAAAAAGTTAGTGTCTACTTACAAAGCAAATTTATTTCATACAAACACATTCATTAACAATGGTGACAGTTTCTCCTGGTAATTTCCGGGTGCAAAGATTCACACGTACACAAACGTGACATTAAAAAACATTAAAAACGTGTTCTGCTCTAGCCAAGCCACCTCAGAGACAAACGAATATACATTTCTTACTTTTTTAACTTGGCCCCAGAAGATTTTGATCCAGTTTTCTGAGAGACCTTCTTCTGCTTTTCCGCCCCTCCTTTACTCTGTGCATTCTTTTTTTTCAGTCCAGGTTTCTTTGCCTTCTTGGCCCCTTTTGGCGACTGAGCTACGCCTTTAGCCCCATTTTCTCTTTTCTGCTCTCCATCCTTCGCCTGCTTCTGGTCTTTCCTCTCTTTGTTGGGTGCTTTCCCCTTCTTCTTCATTAAGAAGCGAGGTGTTGTGCAAATGGTGCTCCTCTTGGGAGGTCTCTTCTCCAACCGCCGCTTCTCTTTGCTGCACGGGAGCAAACCAGAGTCAGCCGTTAAAACCGAAAAACAGTGAAATTAATTCAGTGAGACTGATCCGTCGTAAAATGTTTGACGGTAAAGCTTCTTTAAACACCTGTGTATCTTCTTGAAGCCTATCATGTAGTCAGGCACAGGGCAGCCTGCTTGTTTTATGACATTCGCAATGCTGTTGGAAGGAGACACAGACACATGGAAAGAGTGAATTATTGCTCAGTTAATTATTTTCCTGCTTGCATTTCTAATATGCCTCAAGTGGACACATACGTGCGTAGCAGCGGCTTGTCATTTTCAGTGAAGAAGGTGATGGCCTTGCCCTGATGTCCAGCTCTACCGGTACGACCTGTGGGGCAGCGGAGGCCACGATGTGAGAAGAAGGAAGGAAGAAATGAAGGTGGAAGCCGAGCAGACGTCGCACGACTGAAAACTAACCGATCCGGTGGATGTACTCCACGGCGCTGGTGGGGAAGTCGTAGTTCAGGACCAGGTTGACCCCTTTGAAGTCGATTCCTCTGGCGAGCAGAGCGGTGCAGATTAGTACCCAAATCTTCCCAGAGCGGAAGCTGTTCACCACGTTGTCTCTCTGAAACACAGGAGTCACAGAGGAGGAGGAGGAGGAGGAGGATGAGAACCGTGTCGCCCCGGAGGAGGGGACCGAAACGCAGCCAGCTGCATCAGGCGTGGGTGTGGACCTGCTGCTGAGTGCGGTCTGCGTGGATCACGTCCACGTTGATGCCCTCGTACACCAGCTCGTGGAAAAGCTCCCGCGCTCTGTCTATGGACTGCACAAACACCAGCATGGGAGGCAGGAAACCCTGAGGACCGCAATGAGGTCATTACACTCTGTTCACCACTCCATTAATAACCAAGAGGCTTTGAATTCAAGCTGAAGCTCGCCACCAACCTTTCTGATGATGTCCCTCATGGCCACCAGTTTGCCGTTCTCGGCCCCGACAAACAGCAGCTCCTGCTCCACCGTCTCTACCGCCGTGTTTCTGAGGAGACGGTCAATTCATTTCTCTCATTGACGACACAGAGACAGTAAACCCCGCACAGCGCTCTGGTCGTCGTTCAGACTTGTTATGATTACCTGTGCCCGATGTTGACCGACACCAGGTTGTCCAGGTTCATGCGGCACCACTGATCCACCTCCGACGTGCAGGTGGCGCTGAAGAACGCTCGCCGCACCTTAGGCCCGGAACAGGCCAGGAAAATGGTGGCCAGCTGCTCCCTGAAGCCCGTCTTACCGTCCTCGAACAGCTTGTCGGACTCGTCCACAACCAGCCACTCGACGCTGAGCGCACAACAGGAGACGATGCTCAGATCACACGTCTGTACGACCAGAGGTTCTGCCAGACAGAGGGAGCTCTCCCCCTCTATCTACCCAAGGCATCACAATGCACAGACCCCATACAATGCTGGTACGAGGTAAACGTTACCTGCTGAGGTCGAAAGCTGGAGGGTCCTGCTTGAGGAGATAGATGAGTCTGTTTGGAGTGCTGACGAGAATGTCTGTAAGGGGAACATCAGAGGTAAACTGGGGGATAAAGACAGGGTAGGGTTTACTTGCTTTAAAAGGCTTCGTCTCTACGTACCATATTTCTTGCTCGACTGCGGGCCGTACTTCTTGGCCGCCAGCGAGGCCTTGTCTATGATGTGGACTCTAAATCCCACCCCCTCCGAGAGACGCAGCAGCTCTCTGTAGGTCTAAACACAGACAGGCAACAACAATGACTGAAACGTGTGCTAAACACATACAAATCGACGATCATTGACAAAAACAACTTAAAGGACCCAACTTAAAGGATTAGAAACTGAAGCCTCAGCTCTCCTTCCTCGATATGATTAATTATAATAGAACAATAAATACAGTAGGAGACAAGCCTGGGAGACCTTGTTTATGATTCTGACTGTGTGTGTGTGTGTGTGTGTGTGTGTGTGTGGGGGGGGGGGTGTACCTGGCTGGCCAGCTCTCTGGTCGGGGAGATGATCACGGCTCTGAAGCCCCGGTTGGCCGGCTGCTGCAGGTGTGCAAGCAGCGGGAGGCAGAAGGCCAACGTCTTCCCTGATCCCGTGGGCGCGCAGGCCAGCAGCTCCCGACTCTGAGCCGGAAAACAAAACATCCGTGAAACTCAAGGAGAACACCACGCGCGCGACCTCTATCAGCTACCGGACGCAGGCGTCTGCACTCACATGCATCATGAGCGGTATGGCCTGCATCTGTATGGGCGTCGGGGAGTCCAGCCCCGCCTCCTTGAGGTTCTGGAGGACGCGCGGGTTGAGGCGATATTCAGAGTGCAGCTCGTCGAACGTGCAGACAGGGTCCGGCACGTCGGTGCCGTGTACATTTATACGGTGTTGAGTGCGAATGCGATTCATCTGGAAGCAAAAAGAAATCAGCAGTACCTTTTACTGAGTAGTGCAGACAGACATGGAACTTTTTCCATTTAATCAGACTTTTTCTTTATTTGTGGCATGGAAGTTCAGCTGTCTGCCAACCTTTTCCTGATGGAGATGAATCAGCCTCTTCATGGATTTGTCATCCTTCTTGTTGCTTGGTAGGCTCTGGGTCTTTCTGTCCAGTGAGGAGGTCCAGGAAATGCCGCTTCCCTCTGTGTCCTTCTTTAACCCAGCACCAGCTGTGGTCACGCAGAGGAAAGCAGACATGAGTGAACACCCGAAACAAAAAGAGCATTACATACTTATTTTCTAATATAATAGTCATGGCCAGGCTATTGGATGAAAGGTGACACGTCTTCAAGAATCTACAATAAGTCAAACTGCCTCAACTCAACTCCTCCTTGGATTACAATGGCTTGGATGAACAAGACTCTGCAGCCTGACTAAATTTTAAATTAACACATGTTTCTTCATTACAAACATAACTGGACTGTGGCCTATGCAACTGATTCAACAGTATTTTGCAAATACAGTTCTTCTACATAGGCCTTCTTCCATTTACTTTTGTTCATTTCATACACACATCTCACAGTCACTGACTCACTGACATACATTTCTCAATGGACAAAGTACCTATCTTATCTCATCCTGTGATTTCTCTTGATCCACTCATACTCTTGTAAAGTGACAAAGTTCTTACACAGAAGCCGGTTTTATTTGAGTTAGAAGCTATATTCATACAATACAGATCTCTGTAAAGTAGATGGATATATACAGGAATTTGATTTCTGAGCTGTTTCTCTGACAGGTCAGACAGGTAGTTGACCCACATGTTCACACAGCAACACTTCTCACCTTCAGGCTCCACCTGGATGCTTTTGGCCTTCTTCTTTTTCGCCCTCACGTCTTTCCCATTCTTTTTCTTCCTTTTGCCTCTTACACCAGCCTCTCCACTTTCTCTGTCCTCATACTCCTCTCCATCCTCCTGCTCCCTCTCCTTCTCCTCCTCCTCCTCCTCACAGTTGCTCTGGGCTCCATTGGTAGATCCTGTGCCAAAGAAGTCGATGGCAGAGATGGCCTCCTGGGTTGTGTCCACTCCTTCAGACCTGGCAACCTGCGGAAAACAACACGAGTGCTGTTACTATGAATGAATCAAGGTGTGTGTGAAATGAGCCTCGCAGTTAAACGAAGGAGCCAGCGCAGACCGCAGTTAGCCCAAATGTATGAAGCCGAGGCTCATTCTGCTGTTTTGACGCACAGCTTCTCCCGACAGAGTTCACATCAAACAGTCAAATGTACCTTAAACCGCGCGGCGTCTTGACCAAATCTCTTCAGGTCAAACTTAGCCCCAGCTCCGAGTTTCCGAAACAACTCGAAGGCGTCCATGCTGCCGCCGCCACAGCGTGCTCCGCGACACACCTCACTAATCAACATCCGGGTCACCCAGCAGGGCCGCGGGGCGCCAGCGCCCCCTGCCGGCACCGCGCCCTCCTGCAGGAACCACAGGTACTAGGAACCACAGGTACTAGGAACCACAGGTACTAGGAACCACAGGTACTAGGAACTACAGGTACTAGGAACTACAGGTTATGGGAACCACAGGTTATAGGAACTACACGCTGTGGACAGTTCCCACAACCCACCGGGCTCTTTCCAGATCCACAGATTGATGCTATCTCGGCACCGATTTGAAGAGCAACCGAGTTTTGCGACTCGGTAGAACGGTTGCGATGATGAAAGCAAAACGTCTGTACTGTAATGTTTAAGTGTTCCAGGTTTTCAACCCATTTTTGCTATCAGACTATGGTCAGATGACTAGACATGTCAAAACCCTGCCCTATCTACATTATGTGATCTAATTAGTGACATCCTAAACTGCTTCATCCTACTCCTAATTGGATTAGTTAATTAATTGTATTATTGCAATGATTTTGGTCTTATAACATTCTTTAACATTATTTCAAGGAATGACAGATGGATAAGTGTATGGTAAATAGTTAGATAACTGGACTATGCACTGTTGGTGGCAACTGGACTTGTATTCTTGAGGTTTCACCATTCATCCACAAGGCTTCTTCAGTTCAGCTGCAGATCTACAACTCCTTGAATTAACATGGCTTGGATGAATGAATATCTCTACAGACAACACAAATACAGTAATGACAAAAGCTCTTTGAGAGAGTTAGAAGTCCAAAATGGTTTATTTGTGCAGTTAACCTGATATGACAGTATCATGCAAGTATCCTAAAGCAGATAAATAAATATCAACACGGGGACTAAAGAAAGTTTTCATTTCATCACTGCCATGTTGTCAATCAATCCACATTCAATAACCTAAGACAAAATCATATTATTTGACAACAGTTAAGATGAAGTTAAATGAATGACCCTCAGAAGAACTCAGTCGATCAAAACTAAAAATGACAATCTCATACTTAAATAGAGCCATACATAATAATTCAAAATCTAATTGAAAAGCATGATTTTAAGTGTGTGAACATAAATTACAGTTTCTAAATCTCTGACTTGCAAACTGGTGGGGGTGCTCCTTGGATACCATCATTGACGAGAACATCTTGGCACTTGGCTCTGACAGTCGTGAACTAAAACACACAGGTCAGTGCTTTGAAGGACTGCGCTGAGCCAAAAAGGCGGGCTGGAATGTGCATAGGCAAGTAGTGTCGGGACAGAAGGTGCTGGAGCTGGGGGACGTACAGATTCTCACAGTGTAGGCACTGACTGAGCTCAGTCACCTGGGGCGGACTGTCCTGCTCAGTACATTCTCTATGGCATTGATCTATCTGCAGGTTTCCATCCCCCAGCGCTTTTCAGTTGAACTGTCTCGGACAGGTTCCTCCAGCCTGTGGAAGGACTCGTGAGCTTAGTATTACAAAGCCAGCGCAGCAGCCGGATATTACACCTGCTCTTCACAGGTTTGAAGTAAATCCTCCAGGAACTGAACCACCACTTCCTTTCCCCCCTCCTCCTCTGCACCTTGCTCTCCTTCAGCCCTCAACTCCTTCAGTCTGATCAGAGTCTGCCGCAGACCTTCCACTCTCTGCTGAGGACTGAAACTCTCCCCTCCCGCGTCTTTCTCCCCCGCCAGCTGCTCCTCGTCTCCTCCCCCTCCCCCTCCTCCTCCGTCTCTCGCTCTGACATACTTAAACAAGTGCTCTTTGACGACGGCGCCCTCGTCTCCGGCCAGCGACTCTCCGAGGGCGGGCATGTCCTGCCCCTGGCTGATGGCGAGCAGGTGCAGCAGGGCCTGAGAGAGCGTGTGCCTCAGGCTGGCGCTGTAGCGGTACTCCAGGAAGTCGTTGGTGTCCTCGCTGTTCTCCAGCGCCGTGGCCAGCGAGCGCCACACGCGGGTGAAGCGCTCCGTGTCCCCGTAGCAGCTGCGGCGGGCGGGGACGGCCAGGGCGGCGGCCGAGTTGATCCGCACCTTGAAGTTCTTACAGGAGGTGACGACGTGGCAGAGGGAGGAGAAGGCGTCACCTGACCACGGGGCGGAGTCTGAAGAGGAGGACAGAGACAGGAGTTCAAGAAGAGCTTAGTCCCAGTTCTGGAAGACGAGAAGCTCAATGCTAATCTAATAGTGGTCCTGGTATCCCTGAGTGCAAACCTTCCTAAGAATCAGTAAAGTTTCTGTCTAAGCAACAAGCAACCTGGAGTATACTCAAGTGTCTACTCAAGAACAAGTTATGAACAGACCGAAACCATACATAAACACGTACCAAGCGGCAGGGCGGGGTTTCTGAAGGCGTTCCCCAGCGCGCAGCAGGCATTCCAGCGGACCTTCATCGTGGCCTCTGACTGGACGGTTTTGACCAGGGCACGGATGGCGTCCTCCAGCGGACACTGGAAGGCAGAGCGGCTCAGCTGACTCTCACGCAGGAAGTGAAGGAGATTCCCGATGGCTCGCACGGCGTTAGACTTCACCTGGAGAGAGAGATGGTCGATCAACCATAAGAGCAGGACAAAATGTGATGAAAGTCAATGAACCTGAACGTGTGTGCTTTTTCTGTTGTGTGCAGTAGCGTCAGCTCGCTCACTCTGTCTTTGTCGGCCGATGCCCGGGTGCCTGCCTGCAGCATCCTGAGCAGCAGCATGTCCGACAGCTCGTCTTGGAAGTCCACTCCCACACTATCCCTGATCAATAGACAGTGATCAACAGAAAATCCCTCTACGACTTGATAAATGAAACCTGCATTATGCAGATTCATCAAAATGAGCTAGTTTAACAATTGAAAAATAGGAAGCTATGCTTTCGCTGTATCCTCGCTCTCTTACATATTAACGATGAGTGTGTCTGTGAGGTTTCCCAGGGACCAGGCAGCCTTGGCACGCACGTTTGGAGATCGATCATCCAGAGCTGCCAGGATGGTGTTGGCTGTGTCCGCCACAAACATCACATCCTGCAGGAGAGAGAGAGAAGACAGATCACACACACAGAGTCACACACACACAGAGACAGACACATGTGGCCCAGGGGTGGAGGTCCCTACCTCTCTCAGACAGGGAAACAGTATGTAGATGCCTAGGGCCCTGACGGCCGCGGTCTTCACCAGGTAGTTCTCGCTGTAGGTGAGGCCCAGCAGCACGGTGATGCACATCAGCTGGGTCTTGTCCTGGGGAACAGCAGTGCATGCACAGCTCCATTAAAGACCAGCCCAGGCCGGTGGCAGGAGAGGAGAGAGAGAGCGGCAGGGACTCACGGGCAGCTGGGCGAAGGCCTGCGGCAGGATGGAGGCGAGCGTGTCGCAGGCGCTGGTCTGCAGCGTGGGGTGCTGCTCGTTCTGCAGGGCCGCGTTCAGAGGGCCGCTCAACACTTCAGACCAGAACAGCACCACCTGCACACAGACAAGACAGGCTCCAGCCATCAGGAACGGTGATACAGCCATTCATTTAGTCATATATTATAAACACATACTTTATACCTTTATAACTCACATTAATACAAAGTCTAAATACTAAGGTAGGAATTTTTGTGGACTTGCAATCTGAGAATATAAATGAACACATAAAACTTACAACACAGTTTATTATAATCCTTTATATTACTCTTGCTTTTATTCTTGTTATTGCTATTGCCATTACTATTACTATGTTACTCTTGTACTGATAAATCTAATTATTTGATACTCTTTCATTGTACTATTATCAGTATTTTCCTCTGTGGACGGCTGTATACAGTGAATGTGAGTTGCGTATTGTGCATCACATAGTGGTATTGTGAATGTGATGTTCTTTGTCAAATTTGGGGCTACTGTAAATAAAGCATGATCTTTTCCTACAACATGATCTTTAGCAACAGGAAACAGAAAGAACTGTTCCAGAGAGTAAGGACCTACTTGGCTCATTGGGACCCTGGAGCTCTCAGGCACGTTGTTCTCTGCTCTGTACTGCTGGATTATCCCTGTTCCCAGCTCCTCCAGCAACTGGCAGAAGACCACACAGAAATCCAGTCAAACACTCACTTTTCCAAGTGCAAAATCAGTGAGAGGAAGCGTAAGCTAAGCCAGGGACCAGACCTTTGCTCCGTGCAGCTGTATGGAGGGATCGCTCTCCCCGAGGCACCGAGCGCTCACCTGCCCGATCTCACAGAGAGAAGCCTGGGCCAGGGAGAAGTAGCCTCGAACCAGGTGGGACATGACCTGAAACACGGGGGATGTGCTTTTAAAGAACACACACACACACATCTCCTACACTCAACTCGTTAACCCACATGTGGGTTCCTCTCTAAGGTGGGAAGGCGGGAACCTCTCTAAGGTGGCCTCCCACCTTAAAGGGAGGGAGGGAGGGGGAGGGAATGTAGGAAAGTATTTTAAAACCTTTTAATCATATCATCATCATATGATCATGGATGGACCCCAGATTTAAAGACCCACCAGAACAGAGTTCTCCTGGGCCGTGTCTCACCTGCAGGGCTTCTAGTCGTACAGGCGAGGGCTCCAGTGCCGGTCCTGCTCCTGACCCCGCCCCCTCGCTGTCTGACGGCTCCTCCCGCGGCTGGGTCACCAGCGACACGCACAGCTGCAGCAGCCACGGAGCCGAGCCGCCCTCCTCCTCCTCCGCCGGTGTGCGGGGGACGCGGGGCGAGTGCGTGCAGGAGCCCCTCTGGGCGTTCCGGACGGGCGTGCGGCAGGGCGAGGACACGCCGTCCCTCTGCCTCCAGCTGAGAGCGGAGTCCTGCGGGGTGAAGCAGCCGGAGCTGAGGCCGGCGCTGTCCGGCTGCCGCAGCAGCAGCTGCACCTCGGGGAGGGGAGCCTGGGTGGTCACCAGGGCCCCGTACAGCGTCAGCACCGACACGCGCACGTTCACGTCTGGGGACACAGAGCCGCTGCTTACTGGACCGATCCGTTCAGTCGACGAGCCGTGCATCTACTCTGCTCTACTGACCTCTGTGGCGCACGTAGGGACGCATCTGCCTCCAGAGTGGGCTGAGCAGTCCAGGCCTGAGGCGGTGGTACGGAGCGTTCCCCACCAGGTAGGCAAGACACTGGCACAGGAGGGGACAGTCAACACAGAAGCCCAGGCTGAGCACTGACTCCAAGTAGTAGATCACTCATCTACTACAACTCATTCTGTCTGTCTATGCACTTTTCAAGGTCAATTTCAAAACAGTTACAAATCCAGTAGGCTGGGATATCACCACAAGCCCTGCAGGTTTCCGTACCTTCACGACCTGGGTGAGACTCTGAGGCGAGGTCTCGGCCAGCAGAGCCAGGCTGAGCGTGCGGTGCAGCTCCCTGATCACAGTGGCCAGCGAGAAGGAGAAAGGGGTGTAAGACGTCCGAGGAGACGCCGTGTCCTCGGCCACGGCCAGAAACTGACGGGAGCCGTCCACCATGGCCGACAGCACCTGGAGCGCACACGCACGCACCTGCAGGGACAGACGACAGGTCAGACTGCGGCCTGAGGTGTGGACGGGGAGAACTGCCACCATGGGGGGCAGTGTGCGGTACCTTTGGCGAGGGGTCTTTCAGTATTATTGTGAGGAGAGTGAGAGGCGGGGGTCCTCCAGTGGGAGAGTCGGGGATGAAGGAGGACCAGTACCCGTACAGAGTCCTCTTCTCTACGCTTTTCACCACTGCCAGCAGACAGTGCAGGGCTCCCTGACGCACCCGACCGTGGTAAAGCCTGACAGAGGAAAACCCATCTACACTCAACAGCCTGTGGCAAAAATGAAACCAAAAAACAAAGAGAAAGCCACAGCGTGAATGTCATTCTGTACCTCAATTTGCTCTGTGCGCCACCTTCTGGGTCAGAAAACTCTGAATCCGAACTGTTTCTTTTCCAGCTGGGGTAGAAAGACGGAGCGGAGGAATTAGACGTAGTCTCTCCTTCATCTCTGCCTCCTTCTCTACTGGCTCCTGCCCGGCATGCAGGCGCTGCTGCCCCATCATCTTCCCCTCCATCGTCTCCTCTGCTCTCCTCAGCACTTATCTTCTTCCCCTTCCCTCTGGATCGCCTCTTTTTATTCTGAGGGATGAAGGTGATCGAATGACTCTTCACCAACATGTCATATCTGGTTTTAAACTTGTCCTTACCAGAACTTGCACCAGTAACGTAAAAGGAGGTTCGCCTTACCCCTGAGGTTTTCCCTGCTGTGCCAGCATCCTTTGTTGGTTCAGAGGGCTTCGGAGGTTCAGGTTTCGGTGCTGAGAGACCCTCGTACTGAGGGAGAGGTGCTGGGTAAAGCACTGGGGGCCATTCAACGGTCACACCTGGAGTTCCCTGGAACATGAGCCTCTGAACAAAGCACATACGAGATACAGTTACATGTACAAGATCAAGGACAAAAAAAACACCTAGATCGGGAGGTCTGTGACAGTATTTCATACCTTAAGCGCAGCCAGGACAGAGCCAAGCTCCTCACCTCCGCCAAACTTCCATTTCCCTCCTGAGAGACAACACTGGAGGCCCTTCAGCGCAGTCTGGATCAACTGCATCAGGAACACACAGGGGCAGGCACGAGTCAGCTTAACTGAAGTGTGATTTTCCTCATTTCAGTTCTCATTGCGACCCAGACTCCGTCCATACCATGTAGTAGAAGAGCTCGTCTGTGTTGGGAGGTTTGGGGGACTGCAGTGTTTTCAGGAAGATGCTGAAAGATGCGCTTCTGTACAGGTCATCCAAAGGTGGCTGACCAGGAATCCTGGAGGGACACAAGGTGGTTCAACCTACACTTGTGGATTTGGACTTTCTGTTCAGGCTTTGAACTTATGATAAACTCCCCCTCCATGCATCTTGGAGTTGCAGAGCAGCATCAGCAACCATCATGTTATCAACAAGCTGATGACTGCAAGCACATAATTCACTGTCTTTTAACTCCACTGTGAAAACACATTAGGTATTTAGACTTATTTGTATCTTGTAAACAAGATAGCTGGTATGTGTCAGGACAAAGGTAAGATCACTTGTGTTTTAGCACCCTTTTTCTCTAAGACAAAAATCCTTTTAAAACTGACCACACAGGAGTATTTCAATGCCGAATAGGAGAATTCTGAACAAGCCATATCCCACCGATCCGACAAAACATACCTGAGACACATGTTGGCCAGACAGGTAAGAGCAACATGGCGCAACTCCAAATTGGGTTGAGAAGGAGAACTGTATTGCAGCAGGATTCCTTCCTCTCCCACCAAATGACTGAGATGCTTCAAAAAACAAAGAACAATCTCCGTGTCAATATTCATCAGTTCTCAAACACCATGGCACGCGTAGGTAACGTAGGTAGATGTCTACCTGCTGGCACTGAGGTCCGTTGCCATATACAACTGTGGAGAGCGCGAGGAGGACATCTGAGTGTGTCCACGTGCTGCAGACCCTCAGCGCACTGGTGGTGTAGCTGACCAACACCTCTAACGTCTGCTCGTCCGTTATAACCTGACGTGGCAGGGAAAGGAGGCATCCAGGTGAAAACATACACGTTATCATGGTTAGCAGATGGGCGGATGTGTCGAGTGAACTGTGCTGTAAGTTAAGGCCCGCAGTTACCTTCAGCTGATTGAGGAGGTGGTGTATAAGCTGACAGAGTTTGATGACTAAGTGCTCTTGACTGAGCGGCACAAGACTGCTGGCGTGTTTCAGCAAAGTGCACACAACCTGGGATGGAAAATAACAGGGTCACTCAACACATGTAAAACAGAATCATGGTAATGTTCCACATATATGGGATTCTTCATAGCTATAGCTCTTGGGAAAGAGGTGTGGTTTTTGTCTATCAATCTGTGACCTGCGCCATGTGACTGGAGTTAACATGGAGGGGGAAAATAGATCTTTTAAAGATGATGAAAAGATGAGGAAGTATCATTATTTGGACATGCAGGGACAGTGGGTTTACATCCCAACTTTCTTCTAGCAATATTAAAGTGGAACAACGTTTCTTAGGACAGTTTACTGAAAACATGGACGTGGTTTTCGTGACTTTCCAGTCTCGCCCGTGACACAGAGTAGAGACTAACAGCGAGTATGCGCTACCTCTGGTCGGATGTTGAGGCTGGGCTCGAAGGTTTTGTTGTAGTTTTCGGACAGGAGCTGGTCAAACAGCAGGTTGAGCTCCTCCCGGAGCTGGCCGGAGTCTGCCCGCAGAGCCCGGAGCCTCGCAGCGCAGCGGCTGAACTCTTTCTCGGCGTCGGACGGTGCAGCCCGCCGCCAGCCCTCCGTCCCCTGCGGGACGAAGGGAGCGGCCTCGGCGGACAGAGCCGCCGGGGCGGCCCCGCAGCCCGCCGGGACCGGGGCTGGAACACCGGCGTGAGTCGCCATGTCTGTGGAAACGGCAGAAGCTTACTTGCTCGGTGGTTCTGTTGCGTCGCTTCGCGCTCGACATCCCAGTGTCTGGCTCGTTACCGCCCCCTGGGGTGTAACACGGAGACCTGCAGGGTCCGACGCTTCTCTGCTTTGCGCCAATCAGAGGACACTTTTTCATTGTTGATTCTTTTTTTATTTTAAATAAACGCAAAAAAACAATAATCATTGATTTTGAGTGTGAGTGTGTTTAAAATGGACCATAACATGTCACATATAAAATATAAATCGTCATGTATTGGGGCTGACCTGTTGCTAACCTGTTAAGCGTCATAGCAACAGAAATGTGTCTAACCATGGTGGAGATCATGATGAAACAACGCCAAGATGCTCACCAAATTACACTGCGGATAGAGTTACAACACTGCTTGGATTTCAGGCCGACTTGAACAGCAGAAGGTGGAAGTAGATGAAAAGTTCCTGCCAATTATGTAATACCATGTGGGGTTGTACTTCTTATTAAACTCCTGCAGCGAGCACAGAAAACATTAACAGATTTCCCTGAATAATACAGGGCTGTGAAAATGTCATTCTGATCAGTTTTTGACATGTGCAGCGATGTCCTTCTCGATGTTATACTTTTCCATTGCACAGTCCACTACATCCTGCTGCATTTCATCAGACATATCAGCATTCTTGATCACTGCCTTGTCCTCAGACATGTTGGCGTTTAAGACTGTAGAAGGAACAAAAGTTAAAAAAGGAAGATGTTCCTCATAGTTCCCTTTGAACCATTACAATGACAACACAGGTGTTATGATCCATTTAGTTGGAAATAGTTATGCCATCACAAAAGTTTTTTTTAAAAGGGACTGTCCATTGTGAGTGGCAGAAAATAGCGCTGTCACAAAGGACCAAGCACCTTTAGCTGGAGAGTTTGCATCTGTGCAAACATAATTTCAACACCCAAATGTATTAACAAATTATGTGAAAATGTATTAAATTGTCTATTTCTGCTTCAACCAGGCCACTATGTACAAGTCCAATCTCTATGCTGTCCTATCAGACATACCTTGAAATTATACTCATGAGTGTCACCCTTTACTTCCCTCTGCTGGAATCTCATTTTTCTCCCCTCGCTTCGATTTACATTGGTCAATGCAATATTTTCAGAATTAAATGAAAGATGTAAAAATGCTAAATGAAATAAATCCTGGGCATATTCAACATGCTGACATACTATCTAGTTTTTAAGATTTGTGTATCTGATGTGTTTTCTTGATTAATGTTAGTATAAGACATAGCAGAGAGTGTGAATGTGCTGCAGAGTTAAATGAAGGTAACAGGTGGAGACTGTGACTCACAGACGTCCCACCAGTCAATCAGTTTCAACATTTTAATGTCAAAATACCAAACACACCTTGATCATTGGCATTTAAGACAGTAATTACAAACATTCAACAAGGAAAAAGCAGATACAATCTGAATTGAAAGTATATCTTATCAACCCTTAAAGGTTTATTTATTTATTCAGTATTTCTGTCATAGTTTACATGTCTTCACCAAATACCAAGTGTCATCACAGACACATTTCTGAAATCTGAATCTGGAGTTTGATTCATCATGCCGCACTAGAAAATTGTGTCTGGAGGGCCGGTGGAGGATGGTATCTGATGACTTGATGAAGGGCTAACTGTGGTCAACTCATAGCTATATCTTGAATTGAAAGATGTTCAGATGATGATGAGTCAGAGGCTAAAAAGGAAAAGCAAAGAGACTGTAGTTTAATATAAAATGAATGAGTAAATCCACTCTTTCAAAGATTAAGCTTCAGGCAGATGCATGATACTTACAGTTTGCATGCCTGAACCCAGTAATGCACATGATAAATTATGTCAAACAGTTCAGTCTAAGACAACAGAACACTAATTTGTCTTTAATGGAAATATCCTGGTATGTCACTGTTCTTTGCTACTAAATATATTCATGATCACAAAGAACATTTCTCTTTCTTGCCTTTGTGGTTTATTTTACAGATGAAGATTCCAATGAGGACAAGTACCAAGAGGAGCACTCCTATGACACCTCCAATGATAGAACCAGTGGGAAACTCTGAGGTAGGGACTGGAACCAAAACACAATGGTCACACTTGTTCTTGTTTAACAGAGATGATGACTGTGTCAATATGCAAAGCAGTGTGAAAGTCCAGATCCCAGTCTTACCCCAGTTGGTCCTGATCAGGGATTCATTGAGTCTGGTGATGATGTCGTCTTTGACACCAGAGAGGGAGAATACACAATCGTACCTCCTCCAGTCTTCAGGAGTGATTGATGAAAGGTTGAGGTCCACGCTCATCTGGAAGGTCCCATCATGGTTGGGGAGGATATCCCCATGGTTCACATCCTCATGAACCTCCTCTCCATCTTTTCTCCAGGTCATCATTGCTCTATCAGGGTAGAAGCCTGTGGCATAACAGCTGACTGGAGAGGAGGGAGTCCTCTGGAGGAGAAAGACAGAGGGATGCTCTGCAGAAAGAGAGAGAGAGAGATTAGAACATGCAGGCCATGCAAAGGCTATTGTTTCCATGCAGCTGCACCAGCTGATGTGACTTTACCTGGTTTCTGTGTAAAGTTCCTCAAATATTCCAAATACTGTTTCAGCCTGCGAGGACAATCTTTAGAGAAGAATACCATGTTTATTCCAAGACCATATTCATCTGTCTCCCAATCGTGCTTGATAGCAACAGCCTCTGGTTTGACAGCAATCCATGTCAAATTCTTTGGGTCGAGAGCTAAGATTTCTTCTCCGTCATACCCAACCCGACCAGCAGTGCTGACCTTTCCCGTCTCATCGTCCCACTCACAGCCAAAAACAACCTGAAATGTGTGAACACCTGTAAGAGACATGGAGACATTCAGCCTCATGGTTCCCATTAATCATGTTACATGCAAAGCTATCTATATCTATCTATGTCTGTGTGTGTGTTATGTACAAGCAACCATTTCCTGGTCTGCAGAGAGGTTGAAAAAATGGATTCAGACTCACAGATGACTAATAATCTAATAAATCTAAGATACAAGCTCTAACAGCAACGCACAGCAAAATATATTCAGTGCACCATACCTCCAGCTTGTTGTAAATATTGCTTCAAATCTTTGATCTTGGCTCTGTAGTTGTCTTGGTATTGCACACATGCGTAAGTATAATAGGTTAAAACAGTAGGATAGTCTTCTGTTAATTTTCTCATGAAATTTGTTTTGGGCCGAGCCCCTCTCTGGTTATCATAGTAAACTCCCATCATGTCATCGATCCGTGAAAATCCCACAAACTCTGGGAAGCTTGGAAGTCCCGAGAATTCACTGAGGAAATACGGCAGGTGGTGTTTCTCTGTAGGACAAACAAGTTTTAAATATTAATTGTTGAGAACACAAGTCAATCAAAGCAGCTTTATTCATTATTCACCGAGTCTTTCTTTTTTGACCCTGTGAAAAGAAATCCTTTGAAATAGGAAAAAACAACAGTGTAAATCACTCACACACTTTCATGTTCTTCGTTTTCAAGGATCCACTATGTATTTATTACATAAAGAAAATAAAATTTGAAATAATACTACTATAAGTACTGGTGACTGTGGCAGGCACATCACACAAATAAAGTGAATAAAGAGACCAGTATAAGAAAAAAGCTACTTCTAAGTTAAAAGCTCTTCACCCATCGGAAGTTTAAGTTATGCTTAACCTACCTGCGAATCCAACATGAAAAATGAGCACGGATAAAATTAAGGCCTTCATCTTGCAGCTCAAGCTGTGAACTGACTGAACTGGTTCGAATTTTTGGATTCAAACCAGTTTGGCTCTGGAGAGGGAGAGAGAGAGAGAGAGAGAGAGAGAGAGAGACAGAGACAGAGACAGAGAGAGAGACTGTGCTTAATTTATCCCCAAAGGAAAATTATTTATTAACGCTAAAGGCACATAAAAATCATACAAACTACAGGAAGTGTGAAGATCCAGAGGATTCAGTGAGGAAATACATCAGGTGGCGTTTCTCCGTGGGACAATTTTTTTTTTCTTTTGAAGCCACAAACCCATTAAAGCAGCTTTATTTATCTGTTTTCTTTAGCTGACTTCAGTCGATCCTGTGAAATCGAATCCCTAGTTTAAGTCATGGTAAATGGACTAGTCCTTATATAGGCTACAATACATGGTCTGATCTGATCTAACAGTTCAAACACAGTCCCACCTGATGACACAGTATCAGCATGCTGTGCTACAGTATGTTATGTCTTCAGTAGTAAATCTGATTACAGTACAAGCTGTGTGACGAAGCGTTATGTTGCACAACCAAACTAAAAATGAAAGCACATGTCCAGAGTCTGTCCTGACATATGCAACTGTCGTTAAACAGTAAATGCAATCATGCAATCAATGCGCTTTCAGACCTTACAAAGTTATTTTATATCACCAGACAACTATGTAGAATTCCTTAAAGGATTTTCTAAATTGGTCTCATTAGTCACCTGACATGTCAGAAAACCTGCAAAATATTTTGGAAACGAGGAAATGGATTCAATAGTCTCCATTTCATCCAGGAATCTCCAGTCAAGTCGAGCTTTTTGATAGTCATTTGTGGTAACAGCTACAACATGCTTTGCCCATCAAGAGTTACAACACAGGACTACAGTACTCTACATCAGTCAGGTACCTTTGTATATGCCGAATGTGCCTGCAGTCGTTATCCATGTACCTCATACTGATACTGCTGGGTAAATATAATTCCAGTGGCTAAGCTGCCCTGTATTTTCCACAATTTTTCCTAAACTGGTCTATGTAATAATTTCAAAATCAGATTCAAAAGCCTTCAGACACAGACATCATTCATCACACCAACACTGCCCTGACATCTGCTTCTGGACAAGCAACGTCACAGCACTGGATTACTGTGTGCCAGTGTAGAGGTGTCAGACATACACAGCACTGCCTCAGAAGTTTTGTGGAGACCCTGTTGTAAGACCAAAATGCTCACAAAATTACGCTGCAGCCATACAACACTATAAATACCCCCAGTGAAACTGGAAACAAAACGCATACAAAAGCTACATTTTCAGCAGGAAATAATATTTTATTAAATGTGGACAATAGTAGTGCTTTTCTTAAATAAAGTCAGAAGACTGAAAATGAAAGGCATTTTCAAAAGAAAAAACAAAAAAAAAACAGGCTGTTGCTCATTTTGATCCCAGGAAAAAATAAATCATACAACATGCCCATATGAAATAATGTACAAGGCCTGCACGTCAACGCACAGCAGAAACTTTATGCAAAATTGGTCGGGCACGGTGAGCGTATCAGATGTGCAAATACTGACTGAGAGCTGGCTCAGGGAGGTTTTTTTTTTTTTTTTTTTTACAACAGCGAGTCACCAATCCAGGCATGAGACCGGCGCTGGCCATCGAGTGTGGTAGTGTTGTCGGTGGCAAACAATAACAGCCTGAAGCAAGCAGGAGGAACGCATGTCTGCAGAAAGGTGGGAGCTAATGTACAGCATGGCACAAACTAAGGGCTGAATTAAAAGTTGTTTCCGTGGGGGTGGGGCTTGGATTTCAGCCCGACTTGAACAGCAGAATGGCCACTTGGCCCAGGTAGAAGTAGATGAAATGCTTGGTCTCGTGCGTCACGTAGCTGCCAAAGTTCCTGCCGACGATGCAATGCCATGTGGGGTTGTACTTCTTGTCAAACTCCTGCAGCAGGCACAGAGATTTTTCTCACTCATTAACAGATCTCACTGAGTAATACAAGGCTGCGAAAATGTCATTCTGATCAGTTTTACCTTTTTGACATATGCAGCGATGTCCTTCTCGATGTTATACTTTTCCATTGCCTGCATGGCACAGTCCACTGCATCCTGCTGCATTTCATCAGACATGTCAGCATTCTTGATTACTGCCTTCTTCTCAGACATGTTGGCGTTTAAGACTGTAGGAAGAAGAAAAGTCAGTTAAGGAAGATGTTCCTCACAGCTCAACTTGTCAAACCATCTTGATTACAACACAGATGCATTGATTCATTTACTTGCAAATACTGATGCATCTTTTTTTTTTAATGGAACTTCCATTGTGACACAATAGCGCTCTCGCAAAGGCTTTCCAGTGGGGTTTGCATGCATGCAACAACATGCATGTTCAGGTCGATTGGAGACTAAATCAGTGGTTTTCAACCGTTTCTTGGGGAAATACTGCCCTGCATGGCGTGGACCAGTGTTCCTCCATTCCAGTGAAGGGCCATTGTTCTGCATGTTAGATGGGTCTTGTTCCAATACACCTGACACAAATGATTGGCCAGCCATCAAAGATGAGGTACTCATTAGAATCAGTTGTGTCAGAATTGAGGAACACTGTCCAAAACATTTTCCGCTCCCAACACACCTGATCCCAATGAGCATCTCATCACCAGGCTTCTGCAGAGCTTTACGATTGGCCGATCAGGCGTGTTAGAGCAGGAAACATCTAAAACATGCACAATAGTGCTCCCTGAGGAACAGGGTTGAAAAAAAAACACTGCTCTAAATTAGCCAAAAAAAGGGAGAGTGAATGGTGTGTGTGTGTGTGTGTGACTAGCAGAACCCCACAACATTGTTTGGTTCAAAGTTGGTAACATAATAGATGGTTTCTTGTATGTCAATGAGAAAAGGGGGCGGGCGCCTTCTCCAGTCAAACCTGGAAAATAAGAGGCCAAATGAAGTCACCTGCATGGCTTAGTGGAAATTAAACAAACAAAAAACAATCGGATACCTCCCACAGACCTCAGCGCATACAGGGAGAGGTTGTGTGGCTTTGTGAGACAGATGCGCTGCCTGTGAGGGCACAGCCAGGACACGCAGACAAAGATGCACCACTTGGAGGTGTGGCTGCTCCACGGGCACCGCTAACACGTAAATGCAATCCCGTATTTCAGTGCAATTTAGGAGAAAGTGCAGGGGACATTCACACAGCCTCTCAAAAAAACCCCAAAGAGGCTCAGACGAGATTAGCATTAAGGATGACAGTGTGGAGCCTCTCACCTGCTCTCACACCGGGGCGACGGCAGCAGACAATGACAATGAAAGGCCGGAAACTCAGTTCACTCTTACCTCTTCACCTCTCTCCCTCTCCCTCTCTCTCACTGCCTCTGTGCTGTTTCAGCTTTGGACGTGTATGTTGAGCGCAGCTGCACAGTTAGTCGTTCATTTATGGAAGGAAAGCGTGCGCCTAAGCCCCGCCCACGGCACCAGCAGCCGCGCTCTGATTGGCTGGAGGGACGCCTCCACCCTGGTGACGGCGTTTTTCACTTGCGGACACTGTCTGCATCTTATTTCCACCCAGAATGCAATGTTTTTGCAAACCACCACTCCCCTGATCGATGCAGTTGATCAGGTCGATCGGTGGGTTACTGATCTGCGTTATTTAAGAAAGCTGCGGAAGCATTACAGGGTTCAAATTAGGTGTATTGAACTGTTTTTTTTATTCCAGTTAAACAGCTGCAATGTTACTTTTCTCTTTATCCCAGGAAAACAATTCTAAGATTCAAATCAAGAAGCATCATGTATCCTCTTCTAAGCTTTGTGAAACAGGATTCAGACTACGAAAAGTGGAATTTTCTAGAAAGAAATACATTTTAATCTATAAAGCCATTTGTGGTTGATGGTATTGATGATTCTAGTATTTTGACCATAATCAGATTTTTTTTCTTTTTTTAGACAACATGTATGAGGTCAACACAGGTTGAATGTACAAAATAACACAGTGAATTATGTAATTTATAGTTTCTACTTTTGTTGCGCTCTATTTTAATTACATTGTTTAATGTATAATCAAGATTTATATTGCATTCTGTATTTTAAGCATATAGTTATCAGAATTGGATTTATTGCCACGTAGTGTAACCCCACATTGACATTTTTCTATACTGTTTTATCTTCCATTGCTTATCCATTGCATAGCTGGTAGACTCATAAAAGCAGCCTCGGGACCCATCTCCCTGGCCACGTCCACCTGCTCCTTCAGGAGGATCACAAACCGTTCTCATGCTAGAGATCTCAAGTGTTGTGGGACTACCCCTGGGTTTCCTCTCAAATGGACACGTCTTGATTGTCTCTTCAGGGAAGTGTCCGGGAGGAAATCTGTCCAGATCCCTGAACCACCTCAACTAGCTTAGCTCTGTGTGAAGGAGCAGCAGCTCTCTTGGAAGTCTGACCTCTATGGGGTGAGGAATCGTAGAGTCAGACACACTGAACTAGTTTTACTCCACGTGGAGAAGCAGCAGGTCTCTGTATGTAAGACTTAACACTTAAGTTTCTGTAGGCAGGCAGACTGGAATGGCACTGACCTTCATTCTTTATTTGGGGGCCAAATGGCATTTGTAGGGAGGCCAATCAGTGTTTTAAAGAACATTTGGTGTCAACAAAAATAGACATCTCACTCTTGCAGATGGAGGATTATCTTTTCCTTTTACTTGCCATGGTGACACAGCGGATCAGTAAATCGTGCCGTGGCCTCACAGCAAAAGGATTCAGTCTCATTATCCAAGGGTGCAGTAGTCTCGGAAGAAAATCCCAGACACTTCTCCAACTATCCAACCAGCTCCCAGATGTTACAAACCAGCTGAGAGATTCAAGATTCCTCATCTGTCACGTGTGGATGTACAGGTACACCTGTAGACCTAACTATATTGGAAATGTGAGTGGATTTGCAGTCATGGGTGTAGAAGGGATAGAGCAGAGGGCTCAGGGCACAGCTTGGAGGGGTCCAATATTGATGAAGATGTGCTGGAGATATTACATTTCCAGCACATGCATTTTTCAGTTGCAATAGAATATGCACCAAAAAAAGAGAAACACAATGTCAAACTTCAGATTGAACTTTTATTGCGGATGGAAGACCAAGCTACAAGGCATTGGCAATAATATTTAGCAAAATCAAGACATCTCCTGTGGCAGAAAAAAAAAATCACCTAAAAAAAGAAATCATGTTAAAGTCACATTCCCTTATTGTCTCCCAAGCCACCCTCTTCCCTCCCTCTTCTACTGTTAAAGATTTCCCACTATTTACCACTCTCCTTACGCGCGTAGATCCATCCTGCAACTCCCAGCCCTCCTCCTGGTTTTGATCCGAGCTTTGCTCTTCTTATTAAAAAAAAAAAGTAATCTGTAAATCAGGATGCCATCTGTGAGTGTGCCTCAGAGGTCCACACAAAATTTCTTTTTTGACTTGTTTGAAGCCAGATTAGTTGCAATATTTCACTATGTTTCCGGTTTGATGGGGTTATGTGGACAGGGCCCGAGGTCGGGATCCTCTCCCGGTAAAATGCTCCTGCTCCATGTATCCATCCCGAAGCCTGATCCTAATCCTGATCTGATCCTGTATCCTGATCCGGCTCCGGAATGGGGAGACAATGAGCCCAGTCCAAACCTTAAGAATACCAGCACAACCAAAGAGAAGGAGGCAAGTTAGAATCACACCTTCAGAAAATACTTAAAGAAAGGAAAAAAAAAGAAAACAGTCAATCCCAAGAACTAGCAATTATTTTGAAAACTAAAGAAGTAATCAAAAGTAGACACACCAATGAGCACTGGTCTCAAAACAACTACAAGTAACCCAATAAAGCATGTATATTATGCTTTGTAAAAAAAAACAAAAAACAACTGCAAGACCAGTGTGAGGAAGACTTGAAGAATCTGAAAACTACTGATAATAGGCATGTAACTTTGCTGGTACTACTAATATAATGGGAACATGCAAGTTACAAGTACAAGTACAACAACTATAGCACAATGAAACAAAACCTATAATGCAATCACAAAATTGGGTAAAATAGCTCAACTATATCCAAGCTTGTGGTCAGAAAAAAGAAGACCAAAGCCTTAGTTTATGCAAATTTCAGAGTTGTGCGAAGCCTTAGTCATCATACCATTGGTGCCATATTTGACTCCTCCTCCTCCTGTTTATCTTAAAAAGAACTGTGTTTCCTTTTCCTCTGTTTCCATCCTATCCTGCTCCTCTGAACTCTACAGAGAGACACATGAGAAGGTCAAAGTACAATAGTAAATGCAGGACTGAGGAAAACACAAAAATATGACCATACTACCCCCCCACCCAAAAACAAATTCAAGCTTACAATTTATGCATCCCTCCAAAGAGGTATCATTCCCTCCAATAAAGCCTGCAATCAGATTAGGTAAAGTATGAAGAGGGGGAGACAAGGTTAGCAGGAAAAAGAAGGTGTTGATCAGTTTAGGGTAAAAAGGAAACACTAGGAAAAGGGAGAGGCAGAATAGAATTATAAGAGAGGAGAACATCCACATACCACAGTGTTTCTTCCAGTCTTATAATAAGAATATGTGGCAAAGTAAAAAAAAATCGAAAAGAAAACTGGGGGAACAGGAACATGTGAACTCAGTGACTGGTCAGTGACCCCACGTTGAGATCCATGCTTTGTTTGAACTGGCTGGTGGTTTAATCGAGGTCAGCTGTGACTAAGTGTGAGAGCGTGAGCGGGAACGCCGGGGGGAGCACGGTGGAGACCCTCTGCTTCGGCGTGGAGAGTAGCTGCGAGACCGGCTGTTGCTGCGGCTGTTGCTCCGACTGTGGCTACGAGAGCGGGAACGACCGTAACTGGGGCTGCGAGGGCCATCCATCTTCACACGGATATAGGCGGTCTCCCCCTAAATGCACAGACAAGGAATGGGACAAGATCTATGAGCTAACACAAATGCTACCTGACAGGGGAGATGGATGGGTGTGCTTCAGTCTTCCAACCTGAAAATGGACAGTCCAGTTTTGTCCACCTAATCAGCTCAAATTTTCACTTTGAGACTTACCTCGAAAAAAAAGTCTAAATTCCAACATCTAGTCCCAGAAGTATTGCTTCGTGTATCCTAACCTACCTCATGGGAGCGAAACTTAGTGTTATCCAGCTTGCGGACGGCGTAGGTCATGTCTTCTTTGCGGACAAACTCCACCACTCCAGTGCCATCACGGTACACATCAGCATAACATACATCACCTGCCTCTCGCATGTGATCCTTCAGGTCCTGCCAGCTTCCACTGGGAGGGAGACCTGACAGGAAGGAGGGATGTTACCACACGACCACACACAATCTTTATTACATTCAGTACAATTAGATAACATGGCAGCATCCACCCACCTGAGACGATAACCCTGTACTCTGAGCGACGTGAAGGGGGACCATACCTTCCCCTCGCGCTTCCCAGAGGTCCCGCTCCCCTACCACCTCCCCGTCCACCTCGAGGGAACTCAACACGCAGGCGGTAGCCGTCGTAGTCGTAACCATCACGTCCATACACGGCATCCTCTGCATCCCTGCAGGTTGGCAAGGACACTCATTTTCTTTTCCCAATGTCTTTGGAGATTCTCATTCGTCCAGGTCAGCATGATAGATAGAGTAATGAGAACACTAATTAGTTGCAATCCTTGTGCATTTCCTTTATTGGAGACAGGTAAATTAGATTGTTTTTGAACACCTTTCAGAGGTCTTGGTCTATTTATGAATCAAATGTCAGTGGCTCTTCTATCAAACTGGATCAAAGGGGTGTGTGAGTCATCAAGAAAACACCATAAATCGGGAAAAAAGTGTGATATAATATCCTTGCAGATAGCGTTGTCATTGCAGGAGTGCAAATATAAAGCAGGGCATGAAGGATATATACGTGATCCCCCATAAAGAATAATGTAAATGGTTATTCTCACAACTTAATAATCATAATAATAATAGTCATCATAGAATTGCCCCTCGACATGACTTACTTGGATTAAACATTTCATGTAATGTTACATGACATTAACTGAAACATTTCTCTGTATTGAACTCCTCAGTTAAATTTGAAGTAGTGTTAAATATAAGTATCATAAAATGTAAAGTAAAAGCATGTATCATGCCCGGAAACGTTAGCCAGGTAGAGATGCTTTTATTGACCTAGAAGCTTTACTTAGCGTCTTGCAGCACATTCGTACGATACTGAACTGTTTTATCTGCCGTCAACAGTAGGTGTTGACGGTGGGTGAGGAGGGGATGATAAGGTGTTCATGTGGCTCTGTGTGGCTGACCTCGGGTCCTCAAACTCCACGAAGGCAAACGGAGGTCCTCCTCTTCGGTTCTTCAGATCGATGTCTCGGATGATTCCGTATTTGTAGAACACGTCTTCCACGTCTTTGGTGCGGATGTCCGGGGGTAGGTTCCCCACGTAGATCCGACAATCGTTGCTCCCGGCAGGCCCTCGAACAACACTCCCGCCGGACATGTCGGCGTCAAACAAATCGAGGTGACAATTCACTTCCCTGTGTCGTCAATGGAAGTCTTGTAAGAATCACCCACAGCAGCAGAATCCAAGAATAATGGTCTGCTTCTACGCGCTTTATTAAGTCGGCAGCTGGACAGCTAACATCACGGACATTCACCTGATCGTACACCAGGACCTTTCACCGTTGCTAAACAGCTCAGTTGGACAGCAGCGCTAACCAATCAGAGACGACATTAATGTCGACGTCACCACTGACGTAGAGACGTAGACGTCTGCCGCCAAAAACGTCGAACGAAGCATTGAACGACAACGTATCGTACTATTGAAACTAGCGTCACCTTTGCTAGTACAGTGAGGGTGTTATTCAATTTTATATTCAACTATATAGCGCCACTTATTTCACATTATTACATTACATTATTTCACATCCAATGCAATAACTGAGCAACATTTTAAATGCATGTTTCTAGCATTCATTTTCCAAGGAAAGTTAATTTCAGCAAATCAGTTGTTTTACACTATTCATACACATTTTAATTTTAACACATACACATTTTAAAATTTCTATCACCCTAAGTCTCCCCACTTCTATTTGCCATATTCATATTTCCTTTCTTTACATTTCATGTTCATAGTTGTATTTATCTAATGCTGTACGTTAGACAATCACGTTTCTTGCTATCCTCTATTCTATTACAGTTCTCTTATGAGCTAATGTAACATATTCCAATAATGATTTCATTCCAATTAACTTTTAAGATCTGGAGTTATTTTGGAATATCATAAAGTGTGAGCTTGTTGAGAAATGTGCCAGAAGGGATTTTATAGACGAGTTACAGACTTATAGGAGTCTTTGATGATACATGTACAGGCAATGATGCTTTTAAGAGAAGTGCACACCGACATATTTCCTGGCAGCAGTTCAAATGTTGAGTAGAACCTATGCCTAAATGTTAACCAGGAATGCAGAGAAAATCCACGTAGAAATGTGGAAAACATGTTAAGTCCTCACAGAAAGGCCCACGGCCCACTGACCAGGATTTGAACCAGGAATGTTCTGGGACAGCCAGTCACCATGTTAAACTACTACTGCTACTACAGAAAAAGGGAGCATAAAATAAAACCTGAATATGTATATACATGATTTAGTGTTGGACAGAAAGAAAAACACATTTTGCTTGTTATTGACAGTTTTATTAAAAGAGAATAAAGCTTTAAGATAGTGGATATTATACTTAAAATACTAAAAAAAAAAATTCAGAAACCATGCTCTTCAGGAAGACTGACCTAATAAAAAGATACAAACCACATTAAGGTTATGTTCCCTTGTTGCCTCCCAGCCCTCCCGTCTCCACTGTTAATGGTTGCCCGCTAGTTACCACTGTCCTTACGCGTGTGGATCCATCCTCCACCTCCCAGCCCTCCTCCTGGTTTTGAGCTCAGCTTTGCTCTTCTTTTAACTTAAAAAAAAAAATTCTGAAAAATAACCGCTTGTCACAGTGCCGCCACAAACTGTGTCTCTGAGGTCCCACATGAACTTGAAAAAATAATTTGGGGTATTTGAAGGCCAATTCAGATTTAGTATTTCACTACGTTTCCGGTTTGGTGGGGTTATGTAGTCAGGGATCCTCTCCTGGTAAAATGTTCTCATTCTCCTGCTCCATGTAGCCATCCTGAAGCCTAATCCTAATCTGATCCTGAATCCTGATCCGGCTCCGGAATGGTGAGACAATGAGCCCAGTCCAAACCTTCAGAATACCAGCAGAACCAAAGAGAAGGAGGCAAGTTAGAATCACACCTTCGGAAAATACTTCAAAAAATTATGTTTAATCCAAAAAAAAAAAAAAGAACTAGCAATTACTTCGGTTTTTACAAATGTCAATATATGAATCTATGAAGGGGGTTTACTTTTGAGAAAAACAAGGGACACAAACTACAATCAATCCCAAAAGAAATTCTTTGGATACTAAAAGTTGAGCAAAAGAAAAAGACCCACACACACAAGCTTTGGTTCCCCAAATGCAAAGAGGTATACAGAACTTGACACAACTGAAGACATTCAACAATGGCACTCCATTGTCAAGTGTGCTGTATGTAAAAAAAAAAACTGCGCAGCCTAATAATAAAGATTTCACAGATGACAAGGCACAGCCATCATACCATTGGTGCCATATTTGACTGCTCCTCCTCCTCCTCCTGTTTATCCTAATATGAACTGTTTCCTCTCTTCCCATCCTATCCTGTTCCTCTGAACTCTACAGAGAGACACACAAGAAGGTCAGGGGACAATAGAATTATGCTTAAAGCAAAATCATTCCAAATGAAACAAAGCACACAAGGACAGTCAGTAGGAGGAAAATATAAAGATGTAGAGACTTAAAGCAGAAAAACAACGCTGAGCAGGGGAGAAAAAGGAAGAATGAGTATGAAAACGGAACCATCTACACAGATCAGACTCATCTAGTTTGTAAAAAATAAAGCTTTAACGAAAATCTAAGTGAAGAGCAAAGACAAAGACAGTGTAACGCACATGTAAGGTATGAGATGATCTGGGGTGAGTATACAGGATTTGTGTTAAGCGATGTGAAGATTTCCTCTCCGGCTCTGAGGCACACAGCTGACTTAGTTGAGGTGGATCTAGGTGCGGGAGCGGGAGCGAGAGCGGGAACGCGAGCGCTGGGGCGAGTAGCGTGGAGACCCTTTGCCACGGCGAGGGGAGTAGCTGCGTGAACCGCTCTTGCTTCGGCTGCGGCTCCGGCTACGAGAGCGCGAGCGACTATAGCTGGGGCTGCGGGGGCCGTCCATCTTCACACGAATGTAGGCCGTCTCACCCTGAAAACACAGGCACACACATGTTACCATGCCTCCAATTGCAGACCTAGCATGCGACAGGAGACTGAGGGACAAAGAAGATGGAGCCAAATACAGCAGACATTAAAGCGTCTAATTGGCCAGTTACATTTTCCATCCTTTCATTCTCTTACCAGCTTTGTACCTTAATGGTGTTATGGGTATCTGCTGGAGCTTCTCCTGGCACACCCTCGACAGGTCACTAGTCCATTGTGAGGCGCATGCGCACACACCATTCATACTCACATTAGGGACCATTTTAAATCTCCAATCACCCCAAGGCATGATTTGGGACTGTGCACTCAGTCCTGGGACCCCCTTGTTGTCAGGCAGTAGTGCTAACCACTCGGCGTTGCAAATCCATTTCAACTTTTCTTTAACGTTTTCTTCAATAGCAAGACTGTCTCCATTTTCATCCATAAAGCCCCACAGCCACTGCATGTGAAGCTGATTTGGTTGTATCCTTTTACGTACCTCATGGGAGCGGAACTTGGTGTTATCCAGCTTGCGGACGGCGTAGGTCATGTCTTCCTTGCGTACAAACTCCACCACTCCAGTGCCATCACGGTACACATCAGCATAACATACATCACCTGCCTCTCGCATGTGATCCTTCAGGTCCTGCCAGCTTCCACTGGGAGGGAGACCTAAAGCAAAAGGAGGTGTTAATTTGACGTTCCTCTAGAAAAATGCAACCTTAAGAGCTGGGGAGACACCACTTACCTGACACTACAACCCTGTTCTCTGAGCGTCTGGAGGGGGGGCCATACCTTGACCTGGGGGGTCCCATTCCTCCTCCACCACCACCTCCGCCACCACCACCCCTCCCACTTCTGGGGAACTCAACACGTAGGCGGTATCCATCGTAGTCATAACCATCACGTCCATATACAGCATCCTCAGAATCTCTGAAAAATCAAACATGGTAAATTTTCCCTTTTAGTTCTAGTTTTTCATTCATTATTCCAAGGAATTAATTTTCTTCCTACACACCTCCCAAAGAATAAAGGTTCCATCCATCTATAAATCTATCTGTGTTCATTTCTAGCCTTATATCTCATGGGGAACCATTAGTTTCCATCTTCCAATGATTTGTATCTCCCAAGAAATCAATAATGTCTCTCTGCCTCTATTTGTCAAAGAAGTGCCTTATTTGCTCTTATTTCTTGCTTTCCATCTCAAACTGAATGAGTTAAGTTTCTTTCTATGATCTAATCCATGATTACACCCATGTATAGCTTGGTGATTTGGAATGTAGAAAGCTCTACAAAGTACAGAAAACTTGGTCACGTGATAAGATAGAAAATTAATGTAACTGATTGATACGTGCTAGCTTTCACTGATTAGCCTAAACTACTGACACATATAGAAGACCTCGTTAATTTTGTGGACGCTATTCATTACCGCGTTTTGCATGGGTGAATCGTTTTGTTTAAAGCTTTGCATGTAAAATCCAAACTGTGTGCGAGCAGCTCTTATTGCTCAACTGCTAATACTATGAATGAAGCATGCAATCCGAGTGATGCAAATCTATGGTGAATTCTTACCAAAGCATCTACGTTGATGCGTGCTAAACATTGTGCTATAGAGATATGCATATACGTCGACGAAATGTTGCGTTAGTTTAATCCGCCTACGCAAATTAGCACGTAGCTACAATAGCAACAATAGACATGGCGGCAGAGAGCGGCTAACCTCGGGTCCTCGAACTGCACGAAGGCAAACGGTGGTCCTCCTCTTCGGTTCTTCAGATCGATATCACGGATCGCTCCGTATTTGTAGAACAAGTCTTCGACGTCCTTGGATCGGATATCTGGGGGGAGATTACCGACATATATCCGACAGTCGTTGCTCCCTGGTGGTCCTCGCATTGCTCCTCCGCCAGACATGTTAGTTCCGAGCTAACAGGTCAAACAGTAGATAAAAACGAAGGCTCGGAGGCTCAATGAGGTTCTCCCACCGCCCTGCACGCGCACGACTTAAGATCACTCGTTAAGAACCAAACTGGCTATTTTAGGCTTGGTTTTTCAGATAAACGACTGCACGGTGACTGAAAGTTGCAAAATGCGACTTCCAGCCTCCAACAAAGAGGTTTTCTTGACTGGCATGAGGGCTCACAACGAGGTTAAGCACAGGTCCCGGCGCCACCTAAAGTCCCGGAGGAGGAACTGCAGCCTCTATATTCGGCGGGAGAGGCCATCTTGAAAACAGCAGTACAATCAAACATCGAGTATTTGACAAAAAAGCCTGTATTTATTGATACTAAAGCAAAATCCAAGTACAGGTATTAGTACACAAGCAGCAGGCACACAGACAATCAAATGAAGAGTAACCAGGAGCCATGGAGAAATCTACATTCCAACCTATATAACCATAGCTCGTGGCTCACTTGGGAAATCTGTAGGATTTCCCCGGAGAAGCTCATAGAAGTGGCAGGGGACATGTCTTTGATTCTCTTCTGAGGCTGCTGCCCCTCTGACCTGGATGACTGGTAAATTGAGACACAACTTTAACTCTCATAGCTAGCTTGGGAAAGCCTTGTGTTTTACACCCAAAATGGGCTACATTCTGTCGGTTGCTTTAAGACTGTCCACCAAACAAAAATCATCAGGCACCATTGCTAACCAAGAGGCAAAAATACAAGTCACATCTTCAGTTTTTAATTAAGTTTAAACTTTTATTTTTCAATAACTTAGAACTTAGAATATGAATTGGAATTGAGTTTTTAAAAAAGAAGAAACGTACACATTTACATCATTTCAAGCTTTCCAGTACAGTGTCAGGCAGTCACAGCAGCCATTCTTTACAAAAATAAGCTCAAAACAATAATCGTAAACAAGAAATCATACATGACTGATTTGCACCCAACACACCCATGCTGCAAATGACTTAAAAACTGTCCATTATTTTACCAGCATTACATCCAATTGTGGTTTGCTGGAGACTATCTCCAACACACAGAGGGTGAGGCAGGAAATACACACTGGTCAGTCCATCGCTCACTCTCTCTCTCTCACACACAAAACAAGCATGTTTTTGGACTGTGGAAGGAAACTTATGTACCCGGAGAATACCAAGGCCACTGGCTGTTTGTTCACACAACATTTCAGCACATTCTTTGTTTATGTACTACTTAGTCTTTCTTGGCTTGCTTTTCTTTTCGTCTCTGTCTAGCCTCAGACAAGATTTTGAGCATTGACAGCAGAATAGGCACACACATGGGCAGGAATAGAGGTATGTAGATCGCAAACTTCTGATCATCAGGAAAGTACAGGAGGTGGAGCAGGGATGGGTCAAAGAATGCCCTCTCCGATGCCAAAATGGCCTCTTTACTGTACTGCAGAGCAAACCCCAGGTTCCCGGCCTCCAATTCCGCCACAGCTAGTTGCAGCGACGTGACTGCACTGGACACCTGAAGGACAACAACAGCACCACAGATTAGATACAACTAATGCATAAATAATCTCATGTACACTTTTTCACAAGGCTGAAAAGGGTTTGATAAAATAGTGTGCCTCGTTGCAGCCCCTTGCTTTGGCTCTGTGATGGGATATCACAAAAATGTTAAACATATGATACTAAATAACTATTTTTGACACTGATCATTTATTAATCCTTGATGAGGTCTCTTTTCTATCCAATTTCTATTAGAATTTAAATCTGAAATATTTCCTGTGCACAAAGTGGTTAAAACTGTGCCTACTTATTTGAAAGTGTTGAGAGAAACAGGTGAAGGAGAAACCACTCATTACCATGCATCTTACCTGTTCAGCAATGTTGTCGTTGATAACAATGTTTCCGATCTGGTCCAGCAGCTGTGCCAGTGATGTGATGGTGGTGGTGGCAGTGGCAATATTTTCCACACTTCGACTCCACATGAGACGGTCGAGCTCCCAGTCCGCTAGTCCGGCGCTGCTGCACGGCGCCACCAGGAAGCCGGGCGGAGCAGTCGACGACTGCACACCAAGCAACAGTCTGACAGGAGATAGGACAGGTGAGCCACCTGGGGTTTACTGGAAAAACCAATGCATGTCATCGTGTGGGTGTTTTCTCACCGAAGCTGTGCAAGGAAGACTCCCATGACTTCAGCCATGTTGATGTTGACATCGACAGGAAACTTAGCCTCTGGTCCGTAGAAATCATTGACATTATAGACCTATGAAACATGGATGGTGAGAGAAGAAATTAAGCAAAATGACTGTATATCTTAACAAATCCATAACGAGGTGGGATTACGATTACTCATGAGATTTAACCAGCCTGGAATGCCATGTTACCCTCACCATAATTCCACCCCATCGCGGAGAATGAAAAGCATTAGAAGGCACTTCTCGTTTCTTGTGGTCATGAATGTGAAGTGGTGAATGATGGGCATCTGGGACGTACAGGAGAAAATTCAACACCGGGTTTGAAGATGCAGCATTTGAGCCTGGAAATCAAATACAAAACATCTCTGTAAATATATAAAAAACAAACTGCAATGATCTACACAGTTTTTCCACTCAATGTGTGTTTCTTTACCCAGTCTCGCCTCCACAGGGTTGATGACATGTGCGAGGCTGTCAGAGTTGAGTATGAAGGCGTTGTGACTGGTGTCATAGCGTGGGTTGACACCCAGCATGGCGTAGTACAGCATCTGTGAGGGGTCATATTCATGAGAATACAGCATACAAGCATCTAAGCTTCATGGTTTGGGTGCTTAATTTTCACACACTTTCGTGCACAGTACCTGAGAGTCAAGGCTGAAGTTAGCTAAAGGGGCCAACTTTGTGAGCAGAGGTTGAATGTAAGTCTGCACTGCACCCTCTATGTCCCAGTGTAGCCGGTGTGACTTTGGGTCTGGGTTCAGCAGACTGAATGTTATCTCGTACCCTAAAGAGAAGGTGAAAACAATCAGAAAACAGATGGAAAGTGTTCACAAAGACTGAGAAGAAAAGAGATGGTCCATAATGTGGCTGTGCTGACAGACTAACCTGGGCTGGATTTGAAGGCTCTCATGCTGTCAGCAATGCTCTCTTTGTTACCAGGGCTGAGGCGGACTCTGTCACTGAGGGCGGCGATGATGTCGCTGTGGCTGAAAGACATCACCTGCAGCACCCGCTTGATCCGGGGCTCCAGGTGAGCCAGCAGCTGCTCTAGGGTCCTGCCAACTTTCATCTGGGAGCCAATACGCAGCAGGGCAGTGCGTCTCTGACCAATGTACACGTCCACATTCTGAGAAATGGAAAGGTTAGTGATGCATAACTGTGATTTCAATATGTGCAGTTTGAATTATTTTCAAGCACAAATGCAAAAAAAAAAAAGTTTGTACCTCAGGCAGCAGTGTAGACAATTCTGGGATGACATATATAACCAAAGAACCACATGGACTCTCACTGAGGGTGTGTAGCGACAGATCTGCCTCTGTGGAAAACGAGAGGGGAATCACAACCTGCCGCCTCAGTGAGAAGACGAAATGTTGTCATGTTGACAAGTGAACAGCAGGTAACCCCTCACCAGCAGCTGTGGGCTGGTTCAGGGCGTCCTCCTCCATGACTGTAGCTGTGCGGTACTTTGTTTCATACCTGTACCTCAAGGCTGTGTTTTCTGGAAACAAAAACATGTGCAATGAGGATTATCTTGAAGGCTTGGTATGTCATAGCATGGCATCTTATATTGTTAAAAAAAAAAAAAAATCACCATCCACTGTGTGTTGCTCATCCTTTGTCTGTGTCAATGGGACCTTCTTCTGCTGTTCAGGTGTCACAGTCCTACGTGCAAACACAACCTCCACATCGGCACTCAACTGTAGCTGAAAAACAAAAAAATAAATGTTGGACATTTATAAGATTGACCCACATATAGACATTAAAAGATTAAAAAATAATAGGAATCAGACCTGCAGGTTTGCGAAATCCCTGATGTCACTGACAGGCAACCAGGCACGGTACGTTTCAGTTGTTCGCCACCACAGTGGGACCCCCACGATGATGACCACTGCTGCTATGGACATAGCAGCAAGGTGGCCGCGCCTTCGCTCTGAAATACATAGACACACAGTGAGAATGACATAACATACAGTGCAGCAAAATTCTACAACCACAGATATGACAAGCCTTTCAAACTGTCTATCAGTATACCCGTGGGTAATTCTGTAGATCAATGCTTGTTTGCAGCAATAATAGATTAATCACATGAAAGTTCTCCAGGCATGTTTATGCAGTTTTGAAATGCCATGTGATCACTGGAGAACAAAACAGGTAAGGACATGGCTGGCCGATAGCTGCTACTTCAATTGTCAACAGAGCAGAAGGGTTATTTTACACAATGATATTGTTCCTAAATCTATACTTAGTCATGCTATTAACATGTGTATGTTGGTATTGCAGATTCAAGGACACCATAAATTTACCCCCTATTGCTTCATGACATGGAAAGCAGTGAGATTATATAATTCTCTAAATCTGTTAATGACTGAGTTACGTGCCATAGGACAAACATCCCAAGACGTGACAATGGCTGCAAGACCTGGAGTAGTTTTTAAAATGAAATCTGACTAAGTCATGTGGGTGTACTGAGTGACTTGAACTTGGCTAACAACGTGCTTCCAGTCAAATTATAAATACTAGAGTAAAATGATTAAACAAGAAGCAGGTGTGCTTCAGGGTCCTTAATGGTTATTTAGGCAGCATCGTTGCTAACTGTTAGCCTCTAGCTTCAGAGACTGCTGTACGAGCCTAACATGCTCTGAACGGTGCTAATACTGCTGCACAAGGTAACAGTGCTCTTTTAAGGCATCATTAAACTGGAGTAAATGCTAGAATTTTATGAATGAAAACCATATAGAATCCTGTTGTGAATCCACTCACCCACTTCCGTGGTACCCATTTCTGTCAGTGAGCTCAAGGCGAGTGAGTGAACTTTGTTTTGCGTGCCGTCCCGTCCCGTATCCCCGGGCGGGGTTTAGGGCGCAAACAAGGAAATGAATGTGGCTCTAAAAAACAAAAAATCGTGGTTGAGATGGCCCTTTACTGTGTGTTCATTTACACCTAAACTACATGCTATGTCTCACAACTGTCGGGTTTTCCTCTACCTACAGAAAATGGTTTGAGACAGCGTGACGTAAAATGACTTGTCTGCCTATGCCGGTGTATATATTCAACACACAATTACAGTGTTAGACTGATTTTCAACTAGCGCCCCCACGTGGTCAGAATTAAAAACTCAAGCGCTATTTTGGACTTAATTTAAACGTAGCATTTCTTGAAATATTCAGTATTCAGTATTGCACTGATGGCAGAGGCTACCCCACATGGTGCATCTGCTAAACCAGTAGCACCACTGTGCACTCTCATGACAAAGCATTGGGGATCAATATCTTGCCCTGAGATACTTAGAGAGTACTGGAAAATGGGATCGAACCCCTGACCTTCAAATCTGTGGACTACTGCACTGCCCCTATGCAACAACCATTCTGTTATATGGAGTCCTATACAACAGGGAAAATGTATGTAAAAATATATATGTAAATCTGTTTTGAAAATGCTTTCAATATACATACTGCATATATCTGTCCAGAGGGGATCTGCCTGGTTCAGCAATAGTAAATTCACAGACATGACACAATATTTGTCATAAAGGTAATATTCAGCTAACTGGAGGCAGCTATTCTGAATAGAGAGGTAGTGAAAAGTGGTGAAGTTTTCAACATGTATCTAGATTGTGATGCAAGAGGGACGTTGCACTACGATTTAGGTTTCATGAATGCATGATGAAATAAGAGTCAGGCGAGAAGTTGAGAAGACGCACCAGCAATGTCACAAAGCCATCTGTGGTAGTTTTAAATGTTTTATTTTTTCTCCACTATTGGACACACCAAGTGCTTCAATAACAATATCAACATCACAAACATCACAGAAGTCCAACACAGCAGTGACTGGTTCCCCTAAAGCTAACCCCACGTGTTGGTCCACATTATTGAGTACGTTTATATAGAAACCATCTCCTCTTTCCGTGGGGTGTGCCGGGAGAATCAGGAGGGGGATGACACACACAAGCATCACATAATATTGACACCTTCACACAACTGAATACATTAATTACTGTGTGTAATTTAGAACTAATGTTATACTGAGAATAGACACACAAGATGTTTTTAATCCGATTAGTGGTGATTAGAAGCGTGAACAGAAAGGTTAGGACGAATCGGTGGGATGAATCCTGGTGTGTTGTGGTTCATTACAGAGTGGTCTACTGACCTCTGCTGGAGCTGTCTGAAAGTACTACGAGCACTGAGCAACAGTTGACGGTCGCTCAGGAGAACGTCGTGCTGTCTCGTCCCTTAACGGACGTGCTGATGCCGCTAATAACTGGTCACTTCCACTGTCAGGGAGGATGTTAGTTTAGTGCTTTAAGGTCAAGCCAACACTGTTGTGAGAGAAGCGAAACACTGACACACACACATGCTCACCTGGCCTGTTTGTGATTAACCATGTCATACAGAAAGGGAGAAAGCACTGGGTGTGGAGACAGGTGCAGTTTAGAGGAGGCGGGAACCGACAACTGACTGATTATCTCCGAGAATTGTTACAAATTTTGCAGCCTCTAACTTCCTGTCTCTGAGCCTAATAACCGTTACGGGCGCATAAAAGTTTTCATAATTGTCTCTACACGGGTGTGATTTGTTCGATTAAATAGAAAAGAAAACAAGCCTGTTCCCTTTAGTATTATAGTTTCACATTATCCTCTTTTTAAATACATATATCTAATAATGTAATTTTTATAAACTCTAAAGTACAGTAGACAGCGCAGGCCTGTAAATGATGGAGGAGTGACAGGGAATAGCAGAGCAGATATAAGACTACAATAAGACCACAGCTGAATGCGGCAGTTTCGTGTTTAGTAGGCGTGGTTCGCCACGTAGAGGGACTGTCCGGCGGCGCCACCGCTTCCGGAAGACTCGTACTTGCCGAGCGCGGCCAGACCGTTTGCCTGCAGGACAAGGACAAGATTAGCAAAAGGTCAAATTGGCTATCCCACATGGAGGGAGGTTTGGGTTCTCACTCCTGTGAAGGTGCGGCACTGACCTCAGCACGCTTGATGAACTCCTCGGTGGCGGCCTTCTCGTTGCTCAGCTCTCCTTTCCAGGCGCCGAGCGCGGAGGCCTGCAGGGCGCGGCCGTAGGAGAAGGTCAGGGCCCAGGGCTTGGCCAGTGGACAGTTGTTAATGGCATTAAGGTTCACGCTGGCCTCCTCCTCGGACTGCCCACCTGACAAGAATGTCACTCCTGGGGATGGGAAGAAGCACATTCACCTATTATACATCTGCTCAAACCTGCCTTTCGCACAGAACATGCAAATGATCATTTTGGAAAAATATCTAAGTATCTGCTAGTGTTGCTACACTATACTTACTTTAGTTTGTAGGTCTGAAAATCTCTAATAATGTCATGCAGACATCTTCCATAATGATGAGTGTATTATCTATCATATACTTTAAATAGCACAGCAGTAGTGTAATAGCGCAACTCACTCAAGGACCTTGCCTGATTTAGACTAGGTTGCCTGTATCTGTCTCTGACCTGTGACGGCAGGAGGCACAGTGCGGCGCAGGGCGGTGACGGTAGCCATGGCGATTTCCTCGCTGCTGTACTTGGTGGGACAGGAGTGTCCGGCTGTGACCATGTTGGGTTTCAGCAGTGTCCCCTCCAGGTACACATGGTGGTCTGACAGAGCCTTGTAGCATGCAGCTAGAACCTAACAGCAGGAGAGACACCAGGCTGTCACTACATGTACATATTATATTATATATATATTACATATGTATGTTGCGGGGCATATTTGGGGTTTTTTGTGTTATTGACGTCATATAAACGTACCTTCTCGGTGACGTACTGGCAACGCTTCAGGTCATGGTCGCCGTCGGGAAGGATCTCGGGCTCCACAATGGGGACGATGCCGTTCTGGAGGACGTTACAAAGCACAAGTTGAACCCTATTCTTACTCGTGTCCCTGGATTCGATAAGAAGCAGACGACCTCTGGTGGCGACTTCACACCGACCTGCTGGCAGATGCTGGCATACCGCGCCAGGACGTTGGCGTTCTCAAAGATGGCCAGCTCAGATGGCGTGGTGTCGCTGATCTTCAGCACACAGCGCCACTTGGCGAAGTCGGCGCCGTCCTTCTTGTACTGCGCACAGCGCTCGGACAGTCCGTCCAGACCTGCGCGCGGGCCCAAACACGGAGGCATTTGTTAGGATCACACACAGCGGTGGGTTTGTAACGATTGTGGAGATTCCCTCTGCGTCTCACCCTGAGTGGTGGTCTCTCCATTTGTTCCAGCCAGGGGCACAACACCTTTGTCCACCTGACAAGATCGGAGCAGAAAAAAAAATCATGCATCATAAACATTTCAGTGCAATAATGTCACTGTAATATATATTTCCATATTAGTCTAAAGCTTTACTTTTCTTTCCTGAGGGCTCTTTTACCCAGTTTCCCCTGTAAACCTGCTTCCCTCAGTTGGTGTGTGTGTGTACAAAAACATACCAAGAGCAAGTCTGTGTTTCCATATACAGAACACGAGCCTTTCTAGTTTTACCAGCGAAGCAAATCACAACTGTGTTTTTGCCTGCTGAACTGAAAAACAGCTCCTATAGTCATATCAACATTGTGTCTGTGGAGGCACTCTGTGTGCTTCACATAGTTGAATAGAGGCTGAGAGACCAGGTGACCCGACTGTTTCGGTGTTAAACGGTCCACGGTGAGCGCTGCTCACCTTGATGCCGACGACAATGCCGCGGTCTTTGATGAGCTTGGCGAAGGAGGTGCCGTCGTCTGTGTTCTGGTAGAGGGTTTCGTGGAAGAAGATGACGCCTCCGATGCAGCTGTCGATGCGCTTGTCGGCTGTGAAGAGCAGCTGGCGGTAGCGGCGCCTGTTCTCCTCCGTGTTCTCCACCCCGATGGGGTTCAGACGCTTCGCCATGCTGCCTGTAGGCCGCACAAACACAAACAACCGTTCAGGCACGACTTGAGTGGAGTAACGATGAGGTGTGACATCATTTAAGACTGGGTCTTCCTCAGGCACCGTCGTGCAGCTCAGTACTTTTCCACAAGGTCGACATGCTCCGACCTCCAACCACAGTTTTGTCTACAGTGTTGCGTGCAAAACACTCCTCTGAAACAGGAGGCCATAACAACACTATCAGAGTGCCTCTTGTTGTTTCCTAACAGTCGCTGACATTTCTCTGTATCTGCTGTCTCAAGGAAAGACAGTTTCACAGTGACCTTAAGGAGGCCAAGTCTGACTCTCATGTATATCAATGTGAGACGCTTCAAATCATGAAAAAAAAAGCAAATCGATCTAAGCATATGCATAAAAGTCATATAAATGCCTATAAATCTGTATTTATGCATGTATAATGGTATCGTTGTATGCATGCATGCATGCAAATATGCAAGTATGGACCTCTTATTGTCTGCAGTTATGCACTGGACACACACAGAATCTCAAAAACGTTTCCTTCTGATTTGATAGATGTTATAAATGATCTTTTACACTGTTTGCAGCGTGGGGAACATGTTGCATGTAGAAGGTAAGAGGAACGTAATCGAGGAAGTGACACGTACCGGTGGACTCATCGGCTGCGAGGATGCCCTTCCCTGGGGCTACTATCCTCAGAGCGATGTCCTGCAGCTCCTTCTTCTGCTCGGGACTCAGTGCTGGGTACTGGTGAGTCATGGTGGCTGAAGCAGAGACACAGAGATGGAGGCAGAGTGAGAGCTATGGAGAGGTCGCATTGTTTCACGGTGTGTTGACCTGGACCGCTTCCCAGCACCGGCCCCCTCTCTCTTTTTTTTTTTTGTCCCTCTATTGTCCGTGACATGGCTGGCTACCTCTCACTGAAGCGTCGAGCTGCAGTCAGCCAGAGTGGGAGGGTGGTTGAAAACGGCAAAAAAAACAAAACAAAACAAAAAAGAAACTCAAGGACCCAGTCCTGTGCGTCTCTGAGATGTGATGAGTGTGAGAAAAGATGTGCTTCCTGGTTCCTACTTCCTGGTGGAAGGAGAAAGAAAGAGACGGCCTCACGTATTCAGTGAGAAAGAGTGACACCAGGAACCTCAACAAAAGCTTTATCAATGACAATCACCGCGGGACTGTGTCGGCTCAGGGGGAACAACGTGCCAGCACGCACACACACGCTCCCAACCAGATTATTTAGTTCCCTATTCTCTTCTGCACTCTGCCGTGAATAAGCAGCAGTTACGTAAGGCCTGCCCTCTCCTCCCCGCCCCATCTCAAACACTGAAGAGAGAGAGAGAGAGTGAGAGAGAGAGACAGAGCGGTTATGTAACCGGGCTCCTATATACGCTGCTGCCAGTCCCCATTATAGCTGCAGGACTGGATGCAGCACAGCTCGTTTCTCTCTCCTCAGCAACACTCCAGAGTGGATGTCATTATATCCCTCTTTCAGCCCAGCACGTAAACCCGCCTTTTGTGTCTCGGACATAACTAATACAAGGCTCGTTTCCGCGTTTTTAACCGCCTCGTCTCGTTTCCTTGATACCTCGGTCTGAGCTCACTGAGGCATGCTGCTGTGAAAAAAACTTCCCCTGCACAGACAAGATGAACGTGCAGGGGGGGGGGTCTGTGAATTTCCACACACACACACACACCACACCCCCCCTGAAATGCATCGCTCCCACGAATGTGTGGGAACAAGCTGTGACTTCTCCTTTCTGGTCGAGCGGATTGGTTGCCAAGCCGCTCCCAGCCGGTGACGTCACAGCTCTCCATAGCTCCGTTCACCAGCACGTGTCACCATATTGGATCAGGTGCAGACGAATAGGTTCGATGGGTGGAAGCTACTATCCCTGTTGACAAATACGGGGGGTTGGCTACAGTCAGCTGTGTGCGGACGGTTCGGCTGCGCTCTCAGAAAAAGTAGCTGGACAGAAAAAGCTGTGCGGCGAGTGCTTAATATAACGCAGAATATCTAATTATAGGAGGCTTTAGCATCATCCACAATGGACGCTCACACCCTGGGATTCGCGAGCGAGGCCGGCCTGCGGTCATAGGACGCTACCTGCGAGCTGCACTATATCCTCTGTGTTAATCCTCAGCTTAAAGCTATGAGATAACAACCTTTAGAGCACACACTCAGGTCCTTTGATGAACATCGCGTGCCGTTGCCACAACACAAATGTCAATCACAGCTCAGTGCTAATAGTTTAATTCTACACGCGGATGAAATAAAGAGGCCAGGCCCCAAGGGTACAGGGTGCGTACAGATTCCTCCGGGGTTTATGAATAACATTTACACTTGATGGAGACGAAAAGGGCACCGGCGTGAGGCATGTGCTTGTGTGCATGGCGGCCTTGCTCCGCCGTATCCCAGACAAAACTCACGATCAGCAAATACCCGCTATCTTTTGTGAGGCGCTTGCGTGCTTCAACAATACATATCCAGTGGCCGGTACTGGTAAGCTGAGGTGTAAAGGGGAAAAAAAAAGAAAAAACATTGCAAAATGGCTTGTGAAATCTTTCACGCAATGTTCCGGGAAACACAGAAGGACGTTGTGAAACCAGAGCTTTTTCAATATTCTTGGACAATGAAGCCAGGAAGTGTTTGACATCACGCATCTTTTAAACTGTTTAAGGCACGAGCAGGAGACCGTGAAGGACAATGTGTGTGACCTGTCTCTGACATGTGTCCAACACGTATACATGCACCACTTCCTGCATCATTCATTTATCTGGAAGTCAATCCAGGTGAGGATTAAACGAGACAAAATAACTGCGCCGTTGTCACCTCCAATGTTTCTGCTGGATAAAGTAGGTACCTACTGAATCAACAGCAGTTTCATTCTGTCTATATCCAGCATAGAAGAACAGACGTAGTCTGTCTCAGTGGCCTGCACTCAGCCTGGTGGAGGAGGCGTTGCATTTGTCTGGCTGTTCGACTGCCAGGTATGTCCACTGTCTGTCCTGACTCACTTCCATGTTTGCTCTCAGTTGTGACTCGGAGCAAACAAGACCGTAGAGAGGTTGTTTCAAAGGGATCTCGTAAAAGAGGCGAGAGAGGACAGCTCGGTGTCGTTGACTGTCAGAACTTCCTGTTGCAGCAGTTCTCCCTTTACTCGGGAGACACTAATGTTAGCATTGTCTATTTTTGCAGCTGCCAGGAAATGCTCTCCATCCATACGGAGCTCCACAAGTTCCACAGAAAACTGCCACCGAATGTTTCAGTGGAAACGCTATAGATCCAATTAAGAGAGGAATGAGAGGTTCCTCTCCTTTCAGTCATTGATTGACTGATTTAATTAGTAAAGTGGTCACAAGCTTTGTCGGGTCATAGAAAATGCAAAAGAACACACTGGACTTTAACTGTGGCCATAAATTAGTCACAGTGAGCTACAGGAAGCTGGCCAGAGCCCAGACAGGCCTCGGATGAATGTTTCGCATTTCCTCACATGCCTGGTGAGGCCTGATTTGATGAGGGGTCCATTCCAGACAAAAGACAGTGAGGAAACACCAGGGTAACATATACCGAAATGCAGGCGCCAAGGATCATCTTATTTATGATAACTAGTTGATATGTGACGTGATTTGGGGACGCCACCTCCTGATACTGCTACCACACATGACTACTGTTGACCCAGCTTATCTTCCAGACTGGCTGCGCAGGGATGAAGGCGAGGGTTATCGGCGAATGATTGGAAGGAGAGGCAGCATGTGTTTGGAGATGTGATCGGAGGACAAAAAGCTTTTCTGAAATCTTTCCTTATGAAACGAAGCATGAATGTGAGAGATCTGGATCAGAGGAGACTAATATTGAGTTGTCGTGACTGCTTCTCCACCGTGTCCCTCGGGCATCCTGGTTCCAGCCTGTTGCACTGACAAACGTGATTTCTGCACTGCGACATCAAGATGCATCGGCCAACTCCCCACTGTGGCGTCGTGCCGGACCGCTCCAAGGTGTGATCACTGGGCGGCGGTGATGCAACGATTTCAGGTTTAATACGGCCACCGAAAAACATCTTTTCATCTCTGCAGCCGTCTCTTTGGCTTAGAGTTCACACCATGTTCTTCATGCTACAACTGTCACGTAATCCCCCCCCTGTGAAAACAGGGGCTGCACAGGCTCAACTGTTCAAACACAAGATCACAATTACATCAGAGTGTACATCTACATCTATTCTAATCACGCTGTAGCTGGCATTTCTTTGCAGAAAGCATTGCTTGAAGCCTCGTACGATACTGTCTAGGATCAAAGCGGGAGTGGGAGGGGACTGGCAGGGGGGGCCATCTATCAGCGAGAAGTCAAGCAGGCACCCTCTCTTTAATATTGTAGGACGAGCAGGATTGGGTTGTTTACAGAGAGGGCGACATATTTTTGCTGCTAGGTGCTGCGGCCTTGCCTGTATCGACATGACCACCTCGAGCTTTACCCACCTTGTTGTTTTTCTCTCTCTCTCTCTCTTTCTATTGCAAGCTGCGTGAGCTTTAAGGAGGCGACGCGGCCTCGGCAGGTGAGCTCTAGCCGGGGTTAGAAAGCCTGCGTTTTGTTACCAGACACGGCGCCGGCCTTGGCGCTGACGCAGGACTCTGTGTTCGGGCTGATTGTGTCCCCAGGCCTTGGTGCAGCAGTGCTAGCAGGAGCACTGTTTCCCATGCAGCTCCCTGATACCAGAGCCTACGGGTGGCTGACGTCACGGCTGCGTGCAGTGCAGTTCAGAAAAAGATTGAGACTGGTAAACTCAGCACCCACCCCCCTTCCTTTCGTACGTGCAGTTGGACAGGCAGCATTTGTGGTCTGCATGGTAATTACAGTGGGCACACAGATGACTAATGCTCAGGCAAAAAGAGGAGTCCCTGCCCCTGAATCTGTTGATGGAACATGAAAATTGACATGGATTCATGATTCACCAGCCCACCACATTCTTAGCATTTCATTATCATCTTATTGGATTTTTATAACCCATTTACAGTTCTTAATACTGTCTTTTACAGTGGGGTTTTTCTATTGCTGCTGACAAAGATTCGTAAATAATTAATCATAAATTTTGACATGTTTAGATTAACAAAAGATAATTTGATGTGATTCATATCTGGAGCTACAATTTGTTATTAGAAGCTTGATTTAATCAATCGATTTAGCTGATCCAAACAAAATAAATCACTCAATCAGAGTGTTTTTTCTTAGCACTGTTGAATGCGATTTCCTGGTTTTCCATTCATCTATGATGCATCATCATCATTTTCTAACCTCAGATGATACATTCATCATCTAAGATAAACAAGCTCAACGATTTTCCTTATGTTACAGACAGAAAAGTCTACTCCTTCAAAAAAGTGTCTTTTTATAAAAAAATGATTAAATACTGTGTATTATTACACATTTTCTAATCTGAACATTAAAGGAAGCTGCAACCATGTCAAGCATGTCAAGTTTTCTTGCGGAAAACGCACGATTATGTGCAGTTAGATACTCATTTCAATAGGCCTTCATTACATGTTTAGTCTCCTCCTCCTCTTCCTCCTCCTCCTCCTCCCCAGCGCATCACAGCAGGTCTACGTGCTCCGGCACAGATACACACTGGCAGCCCTCTGACTCAACCTCCATCTGCCGTACCACACACCATTTCCTCACATCTCAAACACAACGAGATGTGTCCGATCATACTGGATGGTGGGCGCAACAGGCACACGTCCATCCCTGAAGGTCACCATTTTCACGCCCTTCCTGTTGCGTATTTCGAAGATGGGCTTCAGAGGAGGGGAGTTTCAGAATGACATCAAAATAATCTAACCTACAGTAGGGCGACTTTAATGTATATGTACACAGAAGACGACGATACAGGAAATACAGAAGCACACACTTAGTAGTTGAAGTTAGCTTAGGGTGAGTGTTATCAGCTTTCTCATCTTTCTTTCTCTCTCTTTTTTTACATCCTCTACCGGGGGTAAAGAGAATGTCCTGGGCCTGGGCAGGATCTCCTTACCTGCAGCTGGGTGTCTGGGCGCTGGGAGGCGAGGTGAGGTGATCGGGCTGCTGTGGATGATGTGAAGGACGCTCCTGTCTCACTGCTGCAGAGCAACGTGACCCTTTACAAAAGCGTCGAGCCGAGGGGGCGGAGTCCGGACTGCGTCACCTGACGTGAGGGACGTTGGTCGCTCCGGCGCATGCGCAATGTAGCATCATCATCATCATCATCGTTTTACTTCGAGCATGCGGCAGTGATTGTGCAGTTTGTAAAAGAAAAAAGCAGAAAAATGGGAAAGGTTTTCAAATTGTGGGTTTGTTTCCATAGTCTGGGGGGATATAAAGTTGCATAAAGATTATTTGATTCTATAAAGCTTAAATGAAACACTTTTGTGTCGATATCTACAGGTTTGTTGCTTTCTGAGTCCACAAAAAGCTCAATAAAAATTGTCGGTATAAACGTATGAAAAAGGACATGGAGATGCTTCCAGATGCTGCCTTAACCTTCACCTATTATCTGACCTAGACGGTTGAAACGACTTTAGTTCATTTCAATTAATAAAGATCTTTCTTTTCAGGGACACTTGGCCATCTGTAGAAGATGTGTCACAAAAAGCATTAAACCCGTTACACAATCCTATCTCAAATTTTAGTTTCTAGAAGCCAAAATGATTGCTACCTGCCATCATATTTTTTGAGAGGGGTCACCAGCAAGCATTAAAATCCTAGCATTGTATATTTATATAAGAAGGCAAAATGGCTGCGACTACTATGCAACTATGGATTACAACTTTCAAATCAATCTAGTAGACCAAATAGAATGCTAGCTGGACACTGTAAAACATGATTTCATAATTCATTTCTATCATTGTATTGATAGGTGTACATTGTATTGTACTGTATTGTATTATGTTGGGGTAAAAAGCGAGGGAAATGCATCCTGGTGTAATGCTGTTACAAGTCCCTGCCTTAACCTTCACCCATACTCTGATGTTATTGGTTTTGATGTCAGTAAATGTAAATAAATGTAAATAAACTCTATCTTTAGATTATTTCACCTACTAAAGATAACTTTAAAGAACACTTTATCATCTGTGCCTTATGAAGAGGGGTCACCAGCAAGCATGGAACTGATGACATAGTACTATCTCAAACTATTATCTTGCATGGTCTTGCCTGATTTGTACTCAGTAGTGTTATTGACTTTGCTTATGACCATCACCTATGGTGAAGGCAGGGAAAACACCCTGAGATAGGTCTCCAGTCCATAATAGAGCAGATATAGAATCATAAAAAAATGTCAAAATGGCCTTGATATAGCCAAACAACTATGAGTTATAATTTAATGGAGCAAAAGGAAGACGCCTGTGAAATGCAGTTCATTTGTGCACTGCAGGATGTGATTTCTTAACTAAACATAGTCATTTTATCTTTCTGCATGGGTAAACAACAGATTTTTTTTGTTGACACACTGATATGTTGATAACTATTTCAGCATTTCACATGTGACACAGACGCAAAGCACCAAAATCAGCAGATCCCTGTACAGTTAGTTTAATATTCCATCTGTGCTACATGAAAATTACAAAAATACATTATAACATAACATATAACATTGAATATCATCCAAAATATCGATATAAACTTTATAAAGAGGAATTTATAAATAAGCCTTTTGTGACAAAAAAAGCAAGCTTGGGATGACACGTGAGGCATTCTGGGAACTCTGGATACATATCAGGGTATGCTTTACAAAATCATAATATAATCTGATGATCAGGTAAGTGCATGAGGGTGCGATTACTGGCTAGGGTTGCGGCAGCCTTAGACAATAGAAAAAGCCCTGTATTTATCAAAATGTTAACTGGAGGTAAACAATATTGTTCATTCAACCCTTACAGCTGTATGTCATCTCAAAGTCTCAGACTCAAGGCTGACCTGGGAAAACCAGCAAGTGCTCCCCTGAGTCACAGGTTATAAGTGATTCAAATTAAAGCGGATGACAGTGTTGTCTTAATCTGATGTGTTGATGTTTGCATGGCTTAAAGCATAGGAGGAGAGAGCAGGAGATATGTTTCTGTTGCTACAAACGGTATGGAGCAAAGTCAACTATGGGAAAGATTTTATCACAGCCTACAAGTAGTAATACTACAGAATAGTTTTTGTAGTAAAGATCACAGTATAATGGCTCAGAAAATGTGGCAAGGGATTACTTTTGTTCACTTCTGCCAAAAGTGTTCATTATCATACATGAAAATAAGGACAGAAGCTCAGAAATACAGGATTCTGTAGGAAAGGTTTGGTTAGATTTCTATTCAACTACTTGCTAACCTGCTGTAAAAGCGAAAAGGAAAAAAAAAAGTCTCAGCGCATTGTCTTCAGACCAACGTGACTTTTCAATGTGGGGTGACTTTGATAGCAGGGGGCAACCATGACCGGACACTAGGAAATAGAAAATAATGGACAATAGTGCAATCTTTCTTACACAACTGTTGAACAAACACAGCAGGTTTGAAAAGGTGCTCATAGGAGAAAGGCAAACAAGAAAAACAAAAAGGAAAATTGTGTTCAGTCCGTCACAAAAAAATCCTCTGTAACATTTGCCAATACAAGTGGGGACACAGTGTTCTTTCCAGAATAAATGATTCCCATCCAAGCCATAGATCTAATTCACTTCTAATCTGTCATTTAGGTTTTACTAAATAAGACAATTTGAAGGCGCACCACACCTGTGTGAGTAAGTGCAGAAATACATAGATGCAGGCCTTTAACTATAGTGTCAGTCACCATATTGTAAACATAAAGTCATTCACACAAAGACTTCTCTGCGTGGGCCTTTTTCCTGAGCAGGCTGCTTTGGGAGTGCCGGGCCAGGCAGCGGTACAGCTGTGTGAGTTTGCGTGGCATCAGCATCCAGCTGTGCGCCTGGTGTGCTAGGGGGGCTAAGGAACGAGTCGTAGTCGAAGCCCTTGAGCGGCTGCAGAGACAAAGTGAGTCCTCGTCTGGCTTTGGCGGCTCGGTCTGGCCTCTCCCTCAGCTCCAGAATCACCTGGATAGAGGGAAAGGAAAATTACATTTCTTTCCCCCCAGCTGTGTGACCTCTGAAAACCAAAGTGATTGTGTGTTGGCAGCCATAGAGTACCTCCACGGGCTGGCGCTGCAGCAGGGCGAGATCAAAGGTTGTTCCATAGAAGAAGGTTTGGCGCTTAAAACGCTCGAGTGTCCTCAGGCGGCGGGCGGGGTTCTTGCACAACAGCTGGATATGGAAACGTGAATATATTGTGAAATGAAGTTCAGCCAAACTCAGGAGTTAGAAGATGGTGCATGATTGCACTTTGCTTAATTACCTCAGTTATAAGCAAGGCCAGTGGGGGGCTGAAGCTGAGGGGCATCTCATAGGGGAAACTCCTCACTTTCCTCAGCATATTGCAGTGATCCGTTTCTGGAGGTACTGGGAACTAAGGAAAACCAGACTTTAAGGAGCAATAAAATAACTGTAAATGCATGCTACAGGCTTCTTCCACAGCAAAAATTAAGGCTTAGTCATGCCACTGAGTGAATAACTGACTAATGTCTACTTATCATGCCAGACACGCTGAGACTACTGGCAACAAGACCTCACCTTGCCAGTGGCCAATGAGAAAAGCAGAATTCCTAGTGACCACCAATCAGCTGCATGGTTGTATGGTCCACCACTCAGCACCTCTGGGGCTGTGGAGCACACAGAGCAGGCTCACAGCACAGGATGCACTATATGTTCGAAACATTCACTTCCAAGTATAACCAATTTGAATAGTGCATAGTGTTAAAATCTGCATTCATCTGGAATGTATGGAGGTGGGTGTGGTGCTTTAATTCTCACCCATATACTGGATGGTTCCACAAATGGTAAAAGCTCTTCCTCCTCTCTCCAGGCGACGGGACAAACCAAAGTCAGCTAAGCGGAGGTGACCTGGAACACACCATTTTCTCAGCATCTGTGTGCACGTTGCATGAGTCACGCATATCAACCAGATATGTTTCTCAGTGATGCATTTACATCTGGTCTCAAATATTTAAATGTTCCCATCATAATATCATCCGATTCCTCCTCAACATAATTTGACGCAAAGGCTTTATTTGTCCCTGTGCCAACAGATGGACTGGACATTAATGAGTATTGACTGACAGCTGTGCAGGGGCAGGATGTTCTCTGCTGCACGTTGTACCAGAGCTCTGCTGCTCTCTGCTGGGGACAGCTGTTTACTCACCATTGTCTGACAGCAGGATGTTCTCCATCTGTATAAGAAGTGTCAGAAACACTGAATTACACACCCGTCCGCCTCAACCAGTGGGCATAATTAAATACAGTTTTATAATCCATTAAAATCCGTATACTATATCAACCCCAAACATAATGACATACACAAACAAGTTTGGATATTTCAAGGTTCTAGTAGCAAATTTTCACCACCTAAACATTGTTTGGCTGTATTTTAATTGCATCGATAGATGCCAATATGAACGTTAAAAAGAATAGGAATGTGTCCATGTACTGACTCACAAAAACGAATCAATATTTTTATGCAACATATCAGGAAACTGGTTTGAAATGGCTGTCTACATAGGAAACATGAAAGGACAGTTAGATGGTGGATGAAGCGGCAAAATGGCCCTGAACAGGACAAGTTGTAAGCCTGTAGCATTTATTTTCTTTGCCTTTCATTTGGTGGACAAATTTGCTTTTTATCATGAAAGAGCTTGTTGTGTTCAGTCTTCAATGGTGGGTGATTTTAGCATGAAATAGACATAATATGTTGCATTTATTTTGCACCTTTAAATGAATGGATTGTCATTTTGGCCTCAAACATTCAAACAGCCTCCCTTTCTTACCTTCACATCTCGATGGATGACCCCAAAGTCATGCAGAAAGCCTGTTAAAGAACAACACAGAGCAAAATGAAGGCTAAGGAATTTTATATATATATATATATATATATATATATATATATATATATATATATTTCAGATCCATCACTGGAATAGTATGACACAGCTTTGTTGCTGTAGGAGATCCTTTGAGAGCTCATCTCAGTTTAATTAGACCTATTTCTATAATTACTTTCACTTGAGTACTGTTCACTTTCCTATCGACATCTCTGATCTAATTAAGATATCTGAGCTGCATATTAAATACAAAGGTTGAGCCATTTCTCCTTGCATCTTATTTTTATAGTGTAGCATACACACCAAGAGCACATCCAAGCTCTGCTGCAAACACTCGCACGGTGTCCTCTGAGAACTGACCGATCATCTGCCAGTAGGTGTACAGGTCTCCTGTACTGCAGTAGTCGCACACTGCAGAGGAGGAGGAGGAGGAGGAGAAGGAGGAGGAGACAGCATTAAAACATGCTTCTGTCATGTGATGGCAGGGGTGCGGGGCAGTGCAGGTCAGCAGGATCTGGAAAGCACACTAGTGAAAGAAACTAGGAAAGGGACGTGCGGTCACTCATGGAAGTGGGTGTGCAGTGTATTCTAGCAAAAAATGCTGTTTTCTGCCGCCGGCTTTTGGTCATTTTGATCTGCCAAGAACACAGAGGTAGAGTGAAAGGTGAAAGCCGTCTGTGTGTGTGGAACAGGGGATCATTCCTTTAGTGGTAGCTTATGCAACAGGCACCAGATCAGGAGACCAGGAGTTTAGAGTAAAATTCTGCAGATGACACCTTAAGATACCACAGTCCATCACATAGGAGGCTCGATTATGCCCCATGTCTATATTTATGGTTTAATGATTCAGCGATGATTCACTGTTAAAGCCAGCAGGGGCGTCTCTTCTGAGGACAGCACACTTTCTCTAGTTGAGCTGCAGCAAGAGTTCAACATCTGGTCCCCGGGCAAACGCGTTCTCTTTTCACAGGGGGTGGGGCAGGAAACAAATTGGGTCACACTTTCTGAGTCAATGGCTGATTTGGGGGGAAAAAAAGGGTAACTGCTCTGAAAGGGGAAGGTGGGGGGCAAAGCGGATACAGGATGCACAGACAGTGATGGATCAGGGTTGCTGGATTGTAAAGGTTAAAGCTGATTCTAAAGGCAAAACATCCAGAATAAGAGGGCTTAATTGGAGTCTCTTGGAGGACGGGGGGGGATTCTGGACAGGGCTACCAGCATTAAGGTGAGAGTAGGTGGAGTGAGGGGGACAATGGGTGCGGGTTGGATTGGGTCACTGGTCTCTGGCTGACTCACTAATATAGAGGTGGCGCTGAGTCTGCCAGCAGTCCTGGAGGTCATGGACAAATGGATGGCGAACCTGACGCTGCGGGCAAAGATCCAAGATCAGCCTGAAAAATCTCAGTTTTGTCCTCTACACAGAGTTGTCCATGCTTTTTGATTCACTTGGTGCAGCTAGTGGATCTGAGAGAAATCCCCACTCGCCACAAGACTATTTGGTGTCATAACTTTAATAGGTGCAAATATGAAGGTAAATGGTGAATGGTTGATGGTTAGAAGAAAGGTCGTTACTGGACAACTAATGTGGGCTTTCCAAATGGGCGTGAAGTGATATACAGTGTATCCATGATTAAATTCATCAGGCCTAATACAAAGCCTATGTAAGCCTAATGCTTTGATCCTTATTTATTTAGGATATTCTTAAGTCAATAAATACTACAAATATCCACTGAAAGCCTTACCTAATTATGGGATCAGCTCAACTGTGATATATTAATGACTGATAATTGCATCTAAAATCGATCATTTCTACGCTCTATAAACCTAAAGTGATCTTAAGGCCTGTCCTCAACACTTACCTGAACTATAACTTCTTCTTTTGACTGCTCCAAGACTCCCAGCCTCAGGATCTCTGATTTAGGTATGACCTGTTGTATGACAAAAAAATGAGAAACACACAGGACTGTAAGGACTCTAATTTTAGCCCGCTTCAGGGCATGACAGTTTTCATTGCAACAAATTGATGTTTTCATGACATAACAAAGTCTTTGGCTCATTAAGAATTCACACGACGAAATATGAAACTCACTTTGACTGCGTAGGTTTTCTGTTTGGCCTTGTCCTTCACTTTCAGAATGGGTCCAAATGAACCTTTGGCGATGTAACTCAACACCTGACAGAGACAAGTACAAGTGAGGCCATACCCAGTATAAAATAATCATACACATTGTTGGTGTCCATGTTGGCACTGAGGTGTACCTGAAAGTGTTCGTGCCCAGGCACAGATTTGTGGGGAAATTCAGGCAGGAACATGGCAATGAACCCTGGCAAACTCCACTCGGCCCTCAGCTTGTCCGGGCCAACTCCGGCCAGCCTCAGAACGTGGTCTGGGATATCGGGGGCTTTGCCCTGCAGCATCCGGCGCTGGCCCAGGCGCAGGGCAGGTGGGGCCAAGCGACAGAGGCCCGCTGGGAGAGACAGACCCACGCTGGACAGGAAGCCGCGCCATCCGGATGGGAATTCCTCATCCTCCTGTCCTCCGGCGGGCCTCTGCAGAATAGGCAGGAAACAGTCACGGCACAGGTTAGCCACTGTGACTTCCCTGAATGATTGCGGATCACTAATGCATGTTTTCCAGTAAAGAGAAGAAATCTACCTGGCGCAATCTGCACAGACCCTAGCACAGTCTCTGCATTATTCAGACACCTGAAACTCCTAAATTGTTTAACACTGTTAATCCAGAGACTACTCTCTAGATATAGTGTTGCAGTTGTGATATGCAAGAACAAGCAGGAACAAGAAACAACACTTATCAAGGCAAATGTGCTCTGTGGAAGGAGAGCTCCTTTTACCGAACCTCAGGAGGACACAGCGCTGCTACGAGCCATGCACGACATGTGTCCACTCACTATTTAACTAGGAGAAATTGCCAAAGCATTGCTTAATGCACAGAGACTGGTGTGCAAACACAGGTCAAAGAGAGATATAGTATAGGATACCCACTTTCTCAGTTATTAATGAATCTCTGACATTACAATTTATAGATCTAAAGAAGATTTCTCACGTCATTTTTCTAAACAAGTTTAGCGGAGTGAGCTACATCACTCTTTCACCATCTTGTTGACATTTTGAGTGCCAAAGTGCCTAAATACAATGTTGGAGCTGGATGTGTGACTTAACAAGAGGAAATGATAGAAAATAAAATACATGGCCTACATCCCGTCTGCAGTCACTCGGACACAGAGCCCCTCTCCCCCTCTCTACCCCTGGGCTGCACAGCAGATCTGATGCTCTGTGGTGCAAGATGCGTGCAGTCAGCCATGCGGGATGTTATTATCATCTGAGACACATCCACGGTCACTCAGCACAGATAACAGCCGTCAGATCGACCCACAACTCACACTGACAACGTCACGATTTCATCTTCAGCACTGGATGTTGTAATCTTTCTGGCTGCTAACAGAATTTATTTGTCAATACTGGAAGCCTACCCAATTTGCATTAAGATGACTTAAATGGGACCAAGAATAAAATAACAATAATCATACCTTTACCTTCGCTCAGTGCTCATTCATGTATGAATTTTTCATATTTTAAATGAATGAATGAATGAACTGAGACAGATTGACATAAAATATGAGTGTGACGCCTTTAACATAACCAAAATAATTAGCGTATACCCACCTCTCTTCAGGTATCTGACTCTTCCTCCAATTCTAGTGCAAACATATGAAGCTGGATGTGTACACATTCCATAACTGTATTATTCCAGTTACCACTTAGTTGGGGAAAAAGCTGCTTAGCAAGGAAAGTGGGTAGGGCCAGTCTCTGTGCTGTGGGTCAGTGGTTTGTGCTGTCACACTATAGCAAGAAGGTCAACAACTCCAGTCCCAGTTGTGTGTGTGTGTGCTTGTGTGCCCTGTGATAGGCTAGCAACCAATCTGGAGATGGATGGACATATGCCAGATCTGTGAACGATTTCCTGGGGTGACTATGACTCAGGTGGTCGGATGGTCAGTGGTTCAATGGAAGCCCATCACAGCCTTCATGTCCAAGCATCATTTAGCAAGATACTGACATATCTAGCAGGTAGACCTTGTAAGACCTTAGGGAGCCTCTGCCACCAGTGTAAGAATAATAGGTGTGAATGAGTGAATGTGACCTGAGTCTGTAAAAGCATTTTTAGTGGTCATAATGAGGATTAGAAAAACGCTAGCTATGTAAGAACCAGTCCATTTACCATTGACCTACTGACTTGAAAACAGCATTTGAAACATTAATAATGAAATATCCTGTAGCTTCCATGTTAACACCCCAGCACAAGGATAAACATTCAATTCCACCACTCTAGGTCCCCTTTAAGTTTCTGGGGACGACTCTACAAAGATATCATAAGCGTAGCTCCAAGCATGACACCAATAAATCACTTTGGTTCAATACTCTGACGTCAGAACGTAGCCATACATAACTGACTCCATCCTCGTCGTTGCCAGGTGATTTGGGGAGGCCAAATATCGTCATGGAAACGGGGACCCTGCTCCCTCCTCCGCCTCCACCTCCTCCTCCCTCCACGTGTTTCACACCTGGCCCAGCGGGAGTGTGTCTCCACTCACCTTCCTGGTTTTACTGCCGTCGGCGCCCATCAGTGTGGCAGGACATCAGGGACATGAGGGACCAGGGGCGACACCTGCGCGACACCTGCTCCTCATCCAGGCAGCTCGACCCGCGGCTTCATGCGCCTCGTCTGAGGAGGAGACTCTCTCGGGGGGGCGGAGGAGGTGGAGACTCCGAGTCTGCAGCAGAGAGCAGCTGGTCGGCTAGTCCGGGGCAAAATGTGAGAGATATGGCGACATGAAAACAAGTTAATCCCGAGTATGGGCAACGTCAGCGCAAATCCGCCCACAGCCCCGGCGGCCAATAGACAAGCTGCAACCTGGCGGAGTTCAGCTCCCCCTGCTGCTTCACAGCGAGCCTACAGACCTCATCTCTCATCTTCTGCATCACTTGCACGAAATGTTTTTTTTTTTTTTTTTTTTTTTTACCCTTTTCCTTTTCTGGTCGGAGGGATTTGCAGGAAAATAATCAGATAACCGAAGATTGCGGACGCACGGTGTGATATTAGGTCTTCAAGTCGCACCTCTGCACAAGTCGTGCGTCCACCGTGTCTAAAAATAACCGCGTGCATGCATAATTTCTCTACATGTTAGGAGCAAAGCCGCACGCCAGCATCAAGGGTACATTCATGCATGCCTGTAGCGGAATAGCGAGACAGTGCGAGTAAACAGGATGGAGTGCAGTGACATGGAAAATGATCACGACTAGGTGTCACAATCGTGCGGAATCCACTATCTGGAAAATCCACAATGATACAGAATTAACACCTGGAATTTCAATGCAAACTACTACCAGTTAGGTGACTTGGTGTATAGAAGAGGGTCCCTGGCTTGAATCCATGTTTGACCTTTCATTATGAACTTTACATGTTCTGTTGGTATGGGCTTCACAGGTCATTGGATAGCTAAGTGAAGGAGAACTCCAGACACCTCCAACAGTCCCAAAACATACAAGTTTAGGTCAACTTCAAACTGAATTTCCTGTGATTGACTGGTGACTTGTCCAGGGTGTAATCCCTGCCTTTACACTGTGTGCAGACCCACAGCTGGGTACTAAGCCAATAAGATGAAGGAAGGATGGATGATGGATGGGAGTGAGGATGAACCGAGACAGTATGACAGCTCAAGTGCCTTTTATTTGGGACAAAGAACATAAAAAGCAGACAGTGCCATCTGTTACATTTTTCTGTCAAATGTTTTGTTTACCAACGTGCGGCCGTTTCTTACAAACACAAACCAGACTACTGAGCTTTTAAATAAACAAGTAAAAAGAGGTTTGTTGAATTTGTGTGGGAGCGTTCAGGGTTCGAGGAGCATCGGGTGGGCGGTGTCGGGGCTTCAGTCGTCCTCGTCGAAGTCCTTCTTGCCCTGGGGAGGTTTGGGTCCACCTGCTGGTTTGGCCATGATGATCTGAGAGAGGAGAGGTCGGTAATTAGTCACCAGATGAGTGGAAAACCAGAGGAGACGCATGCAGACAGTGGGTTGCTCTGTGCATCAGGTTGAACACAAAACTTTAGACAGCTGAGGGAGAAAACAGGATGTGACAAACACCTCAGTGAGTGTGACAAATTTTAAGGGCGCAAATACATTCTGGTCTTACAGCTTCGCTAAAATAGTTGTGCTTAAGTGATGACAAAGGACTTTATATAAGGGCAAAGAGAGAGAACTACCAATGTGGCGGAGAGCCACTTATGATGAAATATTCATGTTATGTGTGGGTGTGTTTCTATGCTGCAAGAGTAAATAGGTTACACGGGAAAATGCACTGAAATACTCCAAGTATAAAAATATTGTGTAAATAAAAACTTAAAATTAATGGCAGAATGAACATCCTGTCTGATTCAGTGCCAAACCAAAACAGTTGAGGAACGTTTAGAGAAATGATTCTGATGCACAGATTTGAGTCTGAGAGTCCTTTACATATTCACTTTAACTACATCAGCGTGTCAGCATCAGCACGAGATGAGCTCTGCTGGGATTGTCTTGAATGTGTTGTAGGAAGGAAGACTGAGGAGTACATCCTCAGACAAAAACCAACCCAGACTCTGAAGCTGTGCAGCTCATCTCATTAACATAAAAACGTAGAAATCACGCTACATGCGTACTTGCCTGAGGGTGCCCACTGCAATAGAAAGAGTTGGGAGTACATGCAGCATGCCATCAAACCATCCCGTGTTCAGTTTTGTGCAAAGGCGAATTCAGCAGTGATTTGGTCATGTGACTAAAACCACCCGTGACTTGCGTCAAAGTGCTGCAGCTACACAGCGATTCCCTGAAGTGAGTTCTGAGTCACACCCGGTGTTAGTAGTGACGGGCACAAACGGCAAACATTTCACACGGTGTCAGAGTCCCGTGAGCCAGTGAGTGCGTCTCAGTGAGTGAATAAAATAGATAAAACCACAAGCTCATTCCAGGACCTACTGACGAGAGGGTAAAGTGTTTTAGCACCCTCTAATTGTGTGTGTCAAAACGCTCAGGCTCCTCGTCCCACTCGTCCTTGTCCCAGTGGCCTCTCTGCTTGGGAGCTCTGGGTCCCCCTGCAGGCTTAGCCATGATGATCTGCGTCGCACATTTATACACACGCACTCGGGGTCAGATGTCAGCCCAGTGTGGATTCACACGCACAAACACTCACCCATTAACATTTCCATCTGCATGATTCATAAAGAGACAGGAAAATGGCAGAGCTCGACCCTCTGATGCAGAGATGCATCAGCTGCCCTCACAGATGGGATGCAGCATGTTATGCTGACAGTGGATCCCTGTGTGAACTAATAAGGGAATAGTCCCTCAATTTACCATGTCTTCACAGACCACATAAAAAGGAAACATCCAGCCTTTCACCTGTGAAGCAGACCAATAATTCAAAGCGTGAGATGAACACTGTGTGCACACACCTGGTCAACCCTCAGTACTGTGACGGCGGCGTTGGTGGCCTGCATGATGCCCCAGTGTTTGACCTTGTAGGGCTCCACAATACCGGCTTCAAGCATGTCCTTCACGGCGGGTCCGTCTGCCTGAAGACAAACATCACACCCACGCTGTCAGCAACTCGGCAGGTCCACCAATACTCAAGAGAGCATTAATTCTTACATGTTAGACCTGATAATAGACTCTTGATCTCCACATTTTAAAAAGCCTTTATAATCACCAAATAAATCAGGCCAGAGATGGTTGAGGCACACATACACACCTCTATGTCAAAGCCCATGTTTTTGTTTCCCTCGTGATGCGCAGCATACATTTTGGAGATGAGCTCGCTTCCCTTCACACCAGAGTTCTCGGCGAGTGCCCGGGGCAAAGCCTCAAAGGCTTCTGCAAACTTCTTGATGGCGTACTGCTCCAGACCTGGGCAGGACTACAGCCGAGCAGAGGGGAAGAGGTCTCTTCGATTAAACCACCAGTGGTGCAGCTGAAAACACACTTTAGTGAACATCTCTGATTCTACACACCTCTCCGTATGAAGCGAGAAGCTTGGCCAGCTCAATGTCAGTGGCTCCAGCTCCGGGGATCAATCGTTTGTCCTAGAGACAGAGAATCACAGTTACTAATATGTCAATGTTGTAATGCTGTCTTTTCAACATGTTGCTGATGAGAGAAATACAATGACAAAGAAGGCTTTTCAATATACAATCCTTACCAAAGATGTGAGATGTAATGTGACTTTTATAGTCAGGATTATAGTTTACATTTTGCATGCCTGAAAATTGCAAATAATCAAAGTGTGGTTTAATGTGTTGACCTACCAAAACCAGAACCTTGAAGGTGTTGACTCCATCATCCACAGCCCTCTCAATGTCATCCATCAGGTTGTCAGTGGAGCCTCTGATCACCACTGTGGAGATGGCACCATCCTCTTTCTCTGTTGACAAAATAAAAAAAATACAAAAAAAAAAAAAAAAAAAAAAAATCACACAATATGTTAAGGCCATCCATCTACCCATCCATTATCTGGCCTATTATGTTGAGGGGCACATACAGTGAAGGCAGGGAGAACACCCTTGACAGGTCCCCAGTCCATAAGAGACACAGACAGACTCACACTCACAACTCAGGGAAATTTAGGGACTCCAATCAAGAAAAAAAAACTACTGAAAGAACATGAAAATTTCCAGGCCAGCATATGACCATCTAACTGTGAGGCAACCGCACTATTATATCCGACGTGAGCCACATTAAATTCACGAACTAAGGTTCAGACTGAAACAAATGAATATTTACCGTGTTTGAAGACCACCACCTGAGTGTCCCCGACCTCTGTCAGGTACACGCTGTCACAGTGACCCATCTCCTCTGGAGTTGGAGCAGTCTGAGAAAGGAAAAAACAGCATCACAGTTCATGTCTGTACAGTCTTATCCCTAGATCATAGACATGATGACATTATGACACTCACCATCCTGGGTAGTGCTATGGCTCCCACAGTCTTGCATAACCTCCTGAGGTCCCACTTGGAGTTGAGCCTGGTGAGGAAACAGAGGGTTTATGCCTGTTGATAGCCCCAAGGACACTGATCTTTGATGGGATTGTGGAGGACTTTTGTCCCCCGCGGTCTTACCTGACCACCATGAGCCCGTATTTGTTAGCATAGTGCAGCGCCATGTCGGCCACTTTGCCACCAGTCACGACCACGTTGGCACCAGCCTCCTTGATGGCCTTCACCTGAGCCTCCATCATGTTCTCCTCTCCTTTACTGAAGTCCATGAGCTCCTGTGCGTTTTTGATCAGCACTGTACCCTACAGGACAGAGAAGCCTGTCAGTATCACCACAGACGAATAAACGCCCGACAGCGGGCTCTTCTCAGTCGTAAGAGAAAGTCTGGCGCATCCTTTACCTTGGTCTCTGTCACTGTGCAGTCAAACGGGCAGGAGTAGACTACAATCTTAGCGTCTTTAACTGATGTGATGTCTCCCTCTACCTCCTTCTTGAACACCATTCCGTGGAGCATGGAAGATGCTGTGACGCCACATCCCTGAGGATGACGAAAATACATGCACTCAGGTTTACAGCACATACACAGAGGCTGATAGTTGCACATAGATTTATTGAATAACCCTGCTTACCAAAATCTTGCACACTCTGACATTGTCAACGTTGAAATTGCCGGACGTTGGGAAGATGGAAACTGAAACACAAACGAGCAAAGAAGAGAAAGTCAGAGACGTGCAACATGTAAACTACCAACAAGGTGACAGTTTCTGGCGTCTGTGGTCCAGGCAGTGCAGACTGCAGACTCACCGCAGGCCTTTGCAATGAGGTTGGCGAGGAAGTCTTCATTTCCGTACTGTTTGCTGGTGACTGCAGGGCGGATCAGGGACGTCGCCTCGTTGATGTCATGGAGGTCTTTGGCTGAGGAGCACACGCAGTCTGGCAGGATCTCCAGAGCCTTTTTGCATGCCATCTCATAGCCTTCAATCACCTGTGGCAGAGGAACCAAGACACTCAGCAAACATAGCGAGAGATCTGTCACATCAATACGAGCCCAATGTGTACCGCAGGCACCCGGCTAGTTGAATAGGGACATGTACCTCTGACACCGACAGGCCCATCCTGAGCAGCTCTTCAGCCTGCTCCAGCAGAGCCCCAGCGAATACCAGCACAAAGTTGGTTCCATCTCCAACCTCCTGCTCTTGCATGTGAGATGCCATCACGAGAAGTTTGGCTGCTGGGTGCTGCACCTGTAGAAACCAAATCAACATTCACACACAGTTAAGTTCCCTTGCTCAGAGACAGCGCACATGGCATGCTGGTTCTTTGTCGATTTCCTCACCTCAAGTTCTCTGAGGATTGTGGCGGCGTCATTGGTGACAAACAGCTTCTCCAGGTTGGTGATGACCATTTTGTTCATACCTGAGAGGCAACAGTGTTTGCAACAGGTGAGCGAAAAAGAGAGGGAAAAAAAGTCTTGACCCAAACAAAATAGATAGCTAGCGAGTGCTTACCTTTGGGACCGTAGGCAGTGCGTGTGGTCTGAGCGAGCTCCTTGCAGGCTCTGATGTTACGGAAGACTGCCTCCTCAAGCCCTGAATAGTGCTGCATCAGAGAAACAACAATCAACAAGACATTAGCATCTATAATCAAGGAAGACATTTACAATACTGGACAAAATTTGGAAACCTACTTTTATTCTACTTTTGTATTTGATCTTCCAGTTCTACTGTGCTGCCATGTAACTCATGTAATATTCCCCTAGAACATTTCATACTTCATCAATGTAAGTGATGTGCATGTTGCACATAGACATAATTGGTGCTACCGTGCACATCAATCAACTGCAATCTGCACCAACAACATGCTAAACTCACGGAAAATATGTTATACCTCTTTGAGATATGTCCCTTTTCTTACTTAAACTCGTATAACTTATGGTGCTGTACACTGGAACGTGACTTTCTCAAAGGGAACCTCCCTGAGGCATCAATAGTTTCCTCAATGATCAGGAAGCATCAGCATCTTTAAGCTAACATTAACAGCTAACTGGGTGTGCCTGCTGCCTGTCAGTGCGTCATCCCTTCACTTCCAACACTGGGGACCCGCAGAGGATAACAAAGTCTGACAGGCGGCCGAGTAAAGACGTCAAAACCAGGCTTCAGTTGGTCCAGAGCGGAGCGGCCCGGTTGCCTTCTAGACGTTTCCCCCATGACTGTGTGTGAGCGCTGCTAGCTCAGCGGCTACAGCTAGCTCAACCACGCGCATCCAGGCTCCTCATCTGCTCCGCCACACACGAATGTAACCTCACCTTGGCTCCATCCTTCAACATTTGGGCGAAGCCCGGAGCTTTGGGGACGTGCAGAGCCATTTCGTGGTGTTTAGCAGCCCCGGTATCCTTGTGGTATGGAGAGGGTAGCCGCGGCGTGGGTTCAGCTCTGGGTACAAAGCCGGAGAGAGGGAGGAGGAGCCGGAGCCGCGAGGCGTCGGGTTAACTACGGCAAACAGCGAGGGACAAACGGAGCGAGCCTCCTCTCACCTGCAGTAACTACAACGCACCACATGGTGGAGCTGCCGTCTTTACGAATATACGAATTGCTTTATTCGGACTCGAAAGGGAAATTCGTTTGTCGAGCAACTCATCTACTATTTGCAGATTAATTGAAAAATCCTTAGGCACAGAGGATCTTCTACAGCTCTTCCAGAATATATAATATATACAAATATGTGTTATATATGTTTTGTGCAAATGTGCATGTAAGGTCCAGAGCTTGGAGGATTATGTCATCCTCATTAACTGTACCAGTCACCAAAAGTGAATTCCTTGTAGCTATATCACTAAGTTGTCTAAGTAGCTGGCAATGTATGTTTCGTGAAGATCTTTCACAGTCAAAATAACTTGTGACTTGTGTGGGGGTCACTGAGGTACAGAGGCCATTAAACAAATTCAAAGCTGGTGATGTTTGAAAGAATTAGTTGACAAAAAGATAAGCACAAAATTGCGAGCAACAACTGGTGCCTGAAACTTAAAGGATGCAGAAATGTATTCTTTAAAAACGTCATGATCAGACAGGATCCTCTATCAGCATCCTCTGTCACAAATTCTAAGTGCAGCCTAAAATGTCATCGACTGTAGATGCAGCTGCATTAAAATCTGATATGAAATGGGAAAACACTTTCTTCAGCAACTTTCTTTCTCATTTTCCAATGGCACAACAAAGGCTTTCCTGTTTCTTCTCTATTCTCCAGTTTCCTCTCCCAGTCCAACAATGTACATTTAAAATAATTGGAGACCATACTGCAATAACATAAAAAAAAGACATTTGTGTTGTTGAAGCTTATAGGTTTTATTGTGACGTGTATATTTTTCACATTTAGGCACGTTGTCTCCCCTTCTTAAATCACTGCAGAGAAGTGGGTACAAAGACAGAATCACAGAGGGGAAAGTGTTTAGCTTCATTGGAGGCTGTTTGACAGTCACTACACTAATAACATGCTATATGTGACTTTATAACATCATTATGGCTGTCATCAGGTAATGAGTCATGACATCTACCTCGATCACATTATCATATCTTTTATGTGTACAGTTTTGTTGCATGAATCATCCACAGGCCATTAAAAGTGCCTTTCCCTCCTAAGGGGAAAAAAATAAAAAGGGAAAAAAAAAAAAAAAAAAAAGAGTAAAAATCCCAATCAAATCCTGCCTGAGCTAGCATATGAAAAAGTCCCCTTTCATAGAAAATACACTTTAGAATTTGGCACCATAAAGTGACATAGAAAAAGTGTAACAAATGTTAGTAACATTATTGCATACATATAAAATAGAGGAAAATGCATCTCCTCTCCGTCAGAGAAATTTAGTGTTAGTTACAAAGTCTGGTTAGTTACAAATACAATTTGGTTTTGTGCAGTATTTCTTTAAAGAAAAAAAAAGTCAGAAACTTGCAACAACTTTCTTTGCAAAGCGTGAGAATAACTACCATTAGTATTTTTAAAATGCGACTAAAACATTTGGTTGTAGCAGCTATCACAGTAACACACGCACCGAAATATAGAAATCCCTTTGGTAGCTACAATAAATCCATAACTAGCTAACCTGAGATATGTAAACACACAAGAAATACTGTAGGCTAAGTGACACACAGTATAGGTACAAAAAGAAGACAAGCTGCCATGTAACATTCTCCCATGATTGTGACATAACTATATGGAAATGTAACAGGAATATATCAGTGATACTAAGTGTGAAACATGGCTGCAGAAGGTCCCGTCTCTTAGATACACAGAGGCGTGTAGGTCAGTTGGGTCTGCGGATAGTGTTCACAGCTGTGTGGGCCCAACCCCCCACTGTGTTGGACAGATGTGAGGCCCTGCGTGAGAGGTTGGAGCGGCTGAGTTTACCGCTAGGGTCCAACTTTCTCATCACCGCTCCCGCAGAACTTCCCCTCGTACTGGTGCTGCAGAAAGAAAGAGAGAGACAGTAATAACCACCGCAGAATGAACACGCAGAGGGAGAGCGAGTAATGACAGAGTCTGCAGGCATCATCGGGCAGCAGTAATGAAATGAGATATAGAAAGTGAAATGAGATAAAAAAAACAAAACAAAAAAAAGACAGGATGAAATTAAACATTCATTTAATTCTCTTTTCAGGGGCATCTAGAGATGTAGCTTTCTAAATTGTTTCATCTGTGTTTTTTTGGAGCTGGAATGAAAAAGTAACAAGATTTTTTAAAGGCATTTCTGAGAGTAGCAGATGCCCTGGTGAATGGGTGCAAACGTCTTAAGACTGACAGGAAGAGTCGGTGAGTAGAGCAAAGGTAGTGAAGGAGGAAGTGAGAGTGCGATGGAGAAGGGGAAACTCGAGTGGACAGGGAGCGTTATTCATCATTCAGAAATCGGGGAGGTTCTTCAGTGCAACTTGTCATTTCAATCATGGCGATTCATGCATCATAACGGAGACACTGGGTTAGATCTGTCATGCGCTTTCAAGTCACACATTAGTTCCACTGAGAGAGTACGCTTCCACAAGTCATCCGGCTCTAGAAGCGTGTTTGGATATTTGGATTTACCTTTTTCCCTACTCCGTAATTAGAGAATAGTTGAACTGCCTGTGGTGGGATGAAAACAAACTTTGGGGTTCAAAACTCCCAAAGGACAAACATTTCACACGGTGAGGAAAGCGTGTCATGCGTGTCGATAGCGGATAAGATCACTGTCCATGTGCCTTCCTGCCTCTCCTGCTTCATTTCCCTGCTCCAGACAACAGTTCAGCATTTTGAATGTCAACACAGGAAGTGATGTAAAACATACTCCAAGGTCTCTCAAGCACATTTTTGCCATTTCATCTGGCTCCAATTCCCCCACCCATACAGTCGATCCCCCTCACTCCCTCCTAATCAGAATACCAAGGACCCAGTTTCAAACCAGGAACCCGGGAAGAATGCGTGTGCTGGGGGGGAGGGGTGAGGAGGTCTAGGGCCTCTGCAGTTCGCTGGCAGATTGAGATTCTTTTGGGTGGGAGAGTGAAGAGGGCGGTTAGGAGTATCTGTGGTCTCTCTGTGCAGGATATGTATGAGTAAAGGGGACATTCCTCAAACAACACCCTTATTCATGTGCAGCACACATGCTTTCATTCATGCACTTACAACTAGAAAAAAAAAATCCAGTCAACATACAGTACATATACATGCCGTACCTGTCGTCTCTGCCAATTAAATCATCAAAGACTTTGGACAGATGCTTCAGTCTCCTGAGTCCAGTGGACACAGACTCCAAATCTTGGTCGAACTTTCTGTCACAGCAGAGAAAGAGACGCTCAGAGCAGAGAAACCACAGCAAAGCCACATATCCATTTTATCATTGTACTGAATGAGTGGCAGCTGTGCAGGTGGAAACACTACGAAACTCTGAGGAACAGAAGACTTACTGCCTCTGGTTCTGTGTGTTTGGGGAGGCAAAGGGGCTTCGTAATGCAGCCATGCGGACCAGCTGCCTCCTGCCCCTTCCCGTTTTCACCCCCCGTACGCTCGCTTCAGGGGTCCTTCGTCCTCTGGACCCGGGGGTACGCCCTGGCGTGGCTGTGGCTCTGGGGGTGCGCCGGGGAGTGGCAGCTCGGCCCGGCGTGCGTCTCGGTGTGCGAGAGGAAGACGGTCCGGCCTCCTCCCCATCACACATCCGCCCCGGTGTCTCGACCAAACACTCCTCGCGTGAAAACTCTCTGGTCTTCTGTAGTCTCTGTGGAAGGGAGAGGAAGAAAATGATCACATGCTCATATATGCTGGCTCATATATCTAGAACCCTGGTACTTTCACATAGGAGAATAAAAACTCTTGGCACCCAGGTACCAGAGGCGCAAAGCCACACCAAGCTCTCACCTGACACATCCCGGTGATGGAGTTGCGGGCACTGCGGGAGAGCTTGCGAACAGCGCTGGGTTTCGGCTCCTTCTTCATGGATTCCCAGGTCGGGTTCTCCGGGAGGGAGTTGGCCTGGACGGAGCGCAGCGGGAGCCGCTTGCGCAGCGACATCCTCAGAGAGTTGAGCGAGGAGGAGGAGCGGAGCTTGCGGAATCGGTCGGGCGCCTCTGGGGAGCTCTCGGCTCCGTCGGACTCATCCAGGACCGTGTGTGCCCGCCAGACCCCCACCACGGCCTTGCCGACTCCATCCATCACCGAGGAGGCCATGCTGACTGAGTGTGCCTGCGATAGGCAGGCATTACGGTTAAATGTAAAGCTTTAATAGCACATCCAGAGACATTTGAAGAGCCCACACTGATCTGAACAAACAAAAATGTTGCATTTTCATAAATAGTACTTTTAATTGCTCTGTGCTTATTAATGCTATTTATCTTGTTCATTTTGCACATCAAAACAAATTCCTTGTATAGTTTAATTTAAGTTGTGTATCCCAGTAGCTGTATAACTTGGCAATAAAAACAATTCTGGTTTTAATTTACCACTTGAGTCGTTTATCGCGCAGCCTCTCAAGTACAACTATAAACTAAATGTGAGTTTTATGCAAAGCAAGCTCTCTCTCTCAAAAAGAAAACAAGTTGAGAGAATTACTTGCTACATTATTCAGTAATGAATACCATCGTATGTTGCTCTACTTGTAGGAACCCCCTTTATGGATTGATTAGGATTCTGTTTTCTATCCATCTATCTAGCTCCCTTTGTTAGTAGTACAAAGGAGTAAAACAAAATTAAACAGGACGAAACGACACACTAGAATAAGTAAGAACGAGTAGTTAAGGACAGAGAAATAAGCGTGCAGAGTCCATCTAACCAGGTCTCTATGTGTGGGCATATTTGAGTGGTTTCAGCGTATCAGGTGTTTTAGGGTCCGCAACTAATCTGGCCAAAAATGTGAAAACTCGTTTGAAACAAAGGGCAGGAAACGAAGCTGAAATGAACCGTAACGCGCAGAAGTTAATCGCGTTAGTGAAAGTTTCGTAGCCATTGTCTGATCAGAATTACTCGGTTTTCCAGATTGTCCGGTGCGACTGCAAACTAACACGAGTTTTAATCTTTACCAACAGAACAGATTTATCACTTTGGTGTCAGTTACCACCACTACAATGAAATCAATGACAATTCACACTCTCAGGCGAGCACATTATAAAATGGCACTACAGACAACAAAGGGGCCACGATTATCATCTACAAACAAAAAGAGCTGCTCTCACCAGGACTCCGTTAGCGTGTCTCAGATAACGAGTCTCTGCTAACGTTCGAAAAACCGCTTGACGCAAATCTGCTTCATCACACACGTGAAAAAAGAACTACTCGGTCTCCATATCTTACCTTAAAGAATGAGTTGTTAAACTATCTCCGTGTTTCCTCGGCTCAGCAGCCCTGCTGTGTTATCTCCCCACTGTTTGAATTTGGCGGTGGAGCCCAGACTGCCCGCAGACACACATCACCACGCCCTGCACGCAAAGCACGTACGATGACGTCAACGCGTTACGCCTACGGCGTGCGTGAAGAAAGTCGGGGGGGGGGGGGGGGATGCGTACTGTGCATGTGCTTGGGAAATCAAAATTAGGACATTGAAGAGTAATTTGATGTAGTAATGTATTTATTGCCAAGTCAGGCAATCAGTCATTCGCTCTCCATTTCCAACATATCAATGTAATTTAAATGAATGTGGGGTTTATTTAGAGTCGGGGAAGACTTTCAAAATAATTTCAATTTTACTTAATGTAAAGTGCCACTTCATGACAATGTTATCTCAATCAGTCAGATTTATTGCCAGGTAGTTATATGGCTTAGTGATCCAGCTACAAGCTATGCCTTTGTGATTAGTACAGAAAAGAGGCAAAGTGGATGACATAACAGCAGCATAAGAGGTCGGTACACACGTTTTTAGACACATGCCCTTTATGCAAACTATTTCTCATTGACAAAGAAAATCTTCTGTTCATGGTCATTAACTTTGAGAAAAACCAAGTTCAAGGAGGGAGAGAGAGAGAAGTGTGGGGTCCATGTGTTCTGAGGCACTCCAGCAGGGAAATCCCTGGTTATTTAAGCTAGGACTATACAGTTCTCGGGTAGAGAGGAGGGGTTAGTGTGCCAAGCCAACTGGACCCCCCGGCAACCTGGACCTATATAGCACACTGGTCCAGACAGAGCCTGGTTTGAGTATAAGCATTTTCAAAAACTTTTAAGCCTACTTTTAAATGTAGAAAGAGTGTTCACCTCGCTTACTGAAGCTGGGAAATGGTTCCACAGGAGAAGGCCCTGATAACTGAATGTTCTGACTCCAAATCTACATTTAGAGATTCTTGGAATGGCAGTTAAGCTTGTTGACAATATATATGGTTGTTTGTAATGTAATGTCATCTTCTTCAACGTCTATATTGTTTTTCCAGCTGATGTGTCTTTGTTTGCAGGTTAAATGAGGGCATGTCTATAATGAAGAAAAATAAAAATCTTTGTGCATCGCTATGACTCCTTCATCATCAATTTGTCACAAACAGCCTTTCTGGAAAATCTCTTAAGCCTCCTTTCGGGTATTTCTGACAAAGTCGTTTCAACACCCATAAAAATTATCTGTGAGGTTTACAAGGTTTAGTTTTTATTGATTTGACATTGAGATAAGTGGTCATTGAACTTGCAATGTGTAGTTCTATTGAATTATTGCGTATTTGAGAACTTGTATTTGAGAACATGTTATGCCCACCATGGTTAAACAAAAGGAAGACTGATATATCATATTTCAATACATACTTTTATTTACACTTTTACTGTACATAAAAATTGACTTGATTTTGAAGGTTTGGAAGAAATTAAGTGACCAGCAGATGTCACTATAGACTTGCATATAATAATGGTTCCAAGCCCTCATCTTGAATCTGGATATCTTTCTGCCATCCTATTTCGTTTGATTCTATGCTACTTAACAAAGACATCGGTTACTCTGTTTCTACCTATTCTAAAACCAATTAACAGTGTAGTTACTCCAGTTGTTTGTTAAAACGATTTATAGCATTTCAATCAGGAACAATATGCTAATGGATGCACAGTCATTACGGCAATAAAAAACACAATTTGTATTTTGTTTCACTTTAAAACAAATTAGTTGTTTGTCATTTCTGAATCTGGTCAAAAAATAGATTATATACACATCAGCAAATCAACAAACTCTAGACAATAAATCCAAAATTGAGTGATGCCTCTTTCAAAATAAAAGCTTTCACTCATCAATGCAGCTTATCTTTTAGTGTACAATGGATTACCACTCTCCTCTGACCTCACATTTTTGTCTGACGTGCCATCATCCTCATCTGGTATTGCAATGTTTTATGAGAACTTGTTAAGTGTTTTTTTATTGGTAAGAACACACATAGACCTTGACCTTGGTATTGTAGATCTTTTTTCGTCATTAAGAGTAAATGTATAACATGATTTTAACGAGCCATGATTGTTGTCAGGAGGTAAAGTTCAGTACAAATATGGAAATTTACAGACCTCGGGTGAGGAATGAAAAGCACGTTTAATGGAAAACAAAAGCCAAAAATACAGTGACGTGCCACGGGGTCAGGTGCTTCTCACAATAAAAAGTAACACGTTTTCAGGATGATCTTAAGTTCACATCACAAACTTCTCAGACACTCCTACCATAATCGACAGCTTATAAAATGGTTGTCAGATTTTAACAGATGCTTTGGGAAACACATTAATTTGGTCCCTTTCCAAAAATTAAATGAGAAGACTGATGTCAGTAAGCCAGATGAGCGAGCCAGATGAGCTCTTTCTCTTTGATGCGAGTTCTAGCTACGCTGGATACACTGCTGCCTCATATTTTCCTGACAAGTATTAGAGCGTGTCGGTCTTGAAACTTGTTCCCAAAAATGTCAAACAATTTAAGAAATGTCAAATGTAATAAAATTAAAAACAAGGCTACAGTGGTGAGTAATGGCCACTTCACACACCAAATAGTGGTGAGTGGTGATGTCTTCATGGCTTGTTGTATTGAAGAGTGGTCATTTTGGGCACAGCCTACTTGCAGCACTGTCAAAAGAGAGATAAAGCATTAGTCGTGAGTCATTTGTAGTGAGTCAGGGTCAGACTGATTGCTGTATGTGTGTGTGTTTTGTGTTTTACCTTCACAATTCTCTTCCACCGTGAAGCAATGGCAAGAATCAAAGTGAGGCACACCACCACCACTCCTGCTATTATGGGCATCATTGGAAACTTCATGGTCTTATCTAAGGATGTGAAGGAAGAGAAAAATCAGTCCACATTTTCTTACATGCTGTCACTGACTGATTCATAATTTTACATACAAACAGAATTAGAAAATCAAAATCACATCCAGTCAGACCTGTCACTGTGACGTAGAAGAGCTTGGAGTGTACGCCGTACAATGGGGACTCCGCTGAACACTGGTATGTGCCTTGATGTGAGATTCTCTGCACTCTGTGAACATGTAACCTGGTTTTATAGCCATCAGTGGTCACACTGAAGCCACCTGATAATAGATCCACTTTGCTCTCATTTAGCTTCCAAAACACGGATGAGACTTGTGGGTTGGCCCAGGTATCACACTCCAGGATGAGCTCTGCCTCTTCCTCGACTGTGACTTCCTCCGAACCAGAGATGTCTGGACGATCTGGAGAACAACACAGGAGAAATTAGTACTGAGTACTTAAACCAAAGTAAGTAAGTACTAGTACTTAGTACTTAAACCAAAGTTGAAGCAATGAGTTTCTTTGTCACGCAGCTGCACAGATTCCATTTACAGTGCTAATTAAAAGAGCCAATTTAACCTGATCAACATGGTGGGCCCACCCAATATCTATTCTCCACTAATGTATCATACTGTAGTTGAATATTCCTTGATCATGTAAATATTAATTATTCCATATCAACACCCATCAGTGTGGGTTGAGGGCTTTTGGTGGTAGCTTAGTTGACAGTAACACATTGGCTTGAGGCTGATCACTGTATTAGTGTAGAAGATGGGCTCGCAAACAACAATCAACTATGTAGACAAGAAGTATTGGTAATAAATAGCATATCCTCATATGAAATCAGTATGGAATACATGCTTTAAGCAAATGGCTGGGGCTAAGAAAAAGTACATGCAAAACATAAAATTTCGTATCAGACAAACCCAGCAGAGAGACGTTAGTGCGTCATGGTCTACTGGTCTAATCTTAAGATATTGTCTCATTATCTTAAAAAATTGTCCGACTGTATTTATGAGATAACAAGATAAACTAACCAATCATCACAAGAACAAGTCCTGTTATCTTGAGATAGTGGCACAGTAACAAGTGCAAGTATGGCTATTCTTGGCTTATATATTCTGGACTATGTATTCCTATGATTTCTTCTCTATACTGGAGACTATGGCAAACATTATAACTGATAAACATCAGCACGATCCCTGATAATATCACTTAGCTCAAAGCACTGTGGTACCCAAGCTCAGCGTTGCAAAGTGCCCGCAGGCTCTCTTAGTTCTCCCTTAAAATTTGTTATGGCAGCTATTACCATACAAGAGTCTACCATTTCTCCAAGGCTATGTGATGCTGCAAGGCTGGCCAAGTATCAACATGCTTTGCTCTGCGCGACAATGCTAACACAGTGGTTATGTGTAAGGATCCGTGTAGGCGAATACGCTTGCATAAAACACAAAGTACAGATGAGGCTGAACCTTGCAGATATTTGGTCATAAACCATTATTGCAATGAGTGAAATGTTAACCAAAGATGGCATTAGGTATATGAGGAAGATGGAGGTCTTCTCAAGAGACAAACAGGAAAGTACAAACTTTGTCAGAATTGATCATGATCAGTAGGGCTCAGTCTATGTCGATGAAAATTTGACCACAGTGGATCTCTAATGTAGGTCATGTAAGTGGTGTAAGTGTAAGTAGGACTAACTGCTTAGATAATTGACAAATCAATGTTATTCCCTTGAAAAAAAAAACTATGAAAATATGCCATTTGTATATATTCCAGTACAGCTGTCATTATTCCCATTACCCTGACATTTGCTGCAAATGAGGGACTCACATGTGACATTCAGCTTGACCGAGGCGCTAACTGTGGAATTTTTTCCCAGATGGCAGGTGAAAGTGGCACCGTTGTCTTCATGGATGACGGGCGTGATGCACACGCTGCTGCGACCATGCTTATTTTCATCCTGCAGTTTGACGTAGGCACCATTCCTCAGCCAGACCAGCTCCTCCTCAGGATCCATGTTGTTGCAAACCAGAGACACCGTCTCGTCCAGTTGTATCTGAATGACCCCGACACTGCTACCCACTGGCGAAGACTGGATCTGTACCCCTTGGGAGGGAATGCAGGAAAGAAAGTTGAATATTAAAGGAGCGTCTGAGTGAAACAGTGTAAGCTCAGCAAAAAAAAGAGGAAAAAGAATAGAGTAGAATAGAATAGAGAGTACAGTTAACACTTACCCAATACCTGGGTTCCACTGCACAAGAGCAGAAGGAAAAGATGAAGTCTGAACGTCATTTTCAGTTTACTTGCTTTTCTTTTGGATGAACCTAAAATTAAGATAAAGATCAGGGTTATTTTTAAATTTTCATGTACTTTGCATTTCAACAAATGTCCAGCAGTTTTAAATGTAGAAAATATTGTTTATCCCCTCATGTTTTTCAGGGAAAAATACCTGTATTAGTTTCATTAATTGTGTTTTTAGTTTAGTTAGTTTATGTTTATCTTTTTGAAAAGTGCTTTACTTTTAGGTTTCCTAGAGCCTTCCTCATTACCCAGTCATCTCTGACACAATCGACACTGAATACATTAATCATTTGTGTATTTACTCATTATAGTACAATTTATCTTCTCTCTTTTAGTTTTTTTAGAATTTATTTACGGTGCCAACCATATGTCAATCCAAATTCCTCTTTATCTGACACCTGATATCTGATACTGATACTGGTGTAATTAACACTATTTCAATTCCACAGTACATGAGGCAACAAAATGCCTACAAAATATTTTTGCTACCCGAAATTTTTGTGGGGGAGACTACACTTAAAAGGCAAACTATTAGATTTGATATGATACAACTCATGCATACGTTCTGTACGACAGATCCAATATATAACATCTTGAGTATAAGCAATAGAGTAACATGAAAGTAAACATCATAGTTATTTTTCTTTCTATCTTTGAATTTGTCTGTATGGGTCTGTGCACACGGTGGTTTGGGACTTGGAAAATAACCTTTGGCGAAGAGGTAAAGGTCATTAGAATAATGTGTCCAAGGAAGCGAAAAGAAAAATTGTCATGTTGTGTTCTTTTCATGGCTTATTTTACATGATTTTGAAGACTAAATCTAAAAAAAACCCCTGCGGTGCTACAAGGGATGTAGCACCCTTGTAAAATCAGCCCTTTGGATTCGTGCAGTTACAGTCTATACACGATTAAAGCAGTATTCTAGTCTATTTATCTCTATTCATTTCATTTACGTATTGCTCATATTTAAAAAAAAAAACAAGAAAGTATGGCAGCTTCCTCAAAATAAACCATTCATACATCGGCAACATTGTCCCAATTTTTTTGCACAATATATTATAACAAATGAAAAAATGATCATGATATACATTGATAATTCATACGCTAGAGTATTCATTTTGAGATGACTGGAAGGTACTTACGTGTCTTCCTCTTTGTATTCCTTCTCTATGATGTTACCTGGGTGAGAACAAGAATGTGAAGGACTGTTCAGATCTTCAGTGGCTCTTATATACTTCTCAAACAGCCAAGGACACTTTTATAACACCTCTTAAAGCTTATAGCATATTGGTTCCTCATCACTCTACTTGCCAGTTCCCATCATTGCACCGTCAATCCTCCCACTTTTTTATTGTTTGGCATTTAAAATGTGCAGGTGCAAAGGAAACCTTTTATTGGCTTTAGTCATTACAATGGCACTCAATGTTCTTGGGTGTGGATGGGGGCATTTAAAATTCACATTTTATGGGTCTTTACCAATTTCCTTTTAGTGTTTAAAAGTCTTTAAAAGGGTTAGGGTTAGTGGTTGTCTGTCAAAATACAGATTTCTAAATATATCTTTCTTTGTGTATAGTCCTTGTTTTACTGTAGGTTATTTCTCTGATCAGATGGCTGCATCTTGTGTCTGTGTCTGCTAATGTGAGAAAAGGGAGATTCCAGAATAATCTCCTTTTAACCAGTGACAGTCACTACTTCACACATTCAATCAAATGGTCATTCTATTAGCAACTCTCTTGTTGTAGAAGGCACATGTTAGTTTAGTGCTTAGTGACTACTCCCAACAAGACGGTTGGAGTTTGTATCGAACACTTGGTTTTATTCTCACTGTCTGAATATATATATATATTAAGGCCAAATAAGAGTTTGTATCTTCTGCCTTAACCCTATATACTCTGTTGCAGACACTTGTGAGAACTTTAGGGACAAAGTCAGTAATGTTAATTGTGTTGAAAACAATACTTACTGTATTGTGTTGAAGCAGAATAATTCAGGGATAACTTAGTTAGCAAGTGCAGACTTTACACTTAAAATTGCACTTTAAAAGACACATTATCTGTCGTGTTTTCAAGTCCTTCATATAAACATAGCCAGACATAACAACTAGATATATGTGTTATATCTAGATATACAAAATAACATTGTAATTTTGAACAGTTAGCATGAAAATGTCAGTCATAGCTATAGCCATTGTGTGACATCTGCTCATATATATCTTAATTCCCCACATCTCTCCCATTTCTCTCCCAGGGTTGAACAATCTGTCTCTCCAGCATCTCAGTCATTCAGTTAAATCACATCGAGAAGATCTTATCTAAATCCTGAATCATAATGGAGCAAAAAACACCAGATAAACTAGTGTGATCTACCAGAATATCTGGGTGCTTAAATCAACAATATCTATAATAACAAGTTTAAAATGGATTATAATCATTGATCAAACCCTCAGCTCAAATAGGCAAGAAAGAGTAAAACAGACACATTTTCTAAGTGTCAATTTAGGCCTCATCTAAAATAAATAATAATAACAACAACAACAACAACAACAACAACAACAACAATAATAATAATAATAATAATAATAATAATAATAATAATAATAATAATAATAATAATAATAATAATAATAATAATAATAATAATAATAATAATAATAATAATAACAATAATAATAATAATAACAATAATAATAATAATAATAATAATAATAATAATAATCTAAAATAATCACCCTAGAAAGGTATGAAATTACAAACTTATCTGCTTGGCTAACAGGATTCAAACCCCTTTTGAAGTTTCTACCAAGTTGTATCTGTTGTATGTGGTGTTTGTGCCACCCTTCTTCTAACAGGTGCAACTGCAGTTTCAACTGCTCATGTCTGTTTCTTCATGGAAAAACAGTTTCTTGCAGAAATTCAAGTCAGATGAATATTATTTTAATAAAACTTAGAACTCATGTCTTATAGGACAGTAGATGGTATATTTCTCCTTCACCTCAGGAACTTCTATCAGTGTAATGCTCCAGGTTCCTACTTCCACAATTCTGAATTTACAGAGGATAAAATAGATTTTAATACACTTTGAAGGTTGGATTTTTTTCTTTGCAGAGCACATATTTTAAGCTTCTTACAATGGTAAGAAGTCCATATCTGCTATCGCCTACTTACTGGAGACAGGGGGAGAGAGAGAGAGAGAAATGTACTTTTGGCTGAGCAGTGCCAGTTGTATCGATCACGTCAATCAGGCATCGGAGGAGCATTGGACTTTATGTATTCAGTACATAATATTCAGCTCTCTGAGAGCCTCTTTTACCTTTAAAAAAATCATTCTGAACACAATAAGATTAAAAATGTCAGGATCTGAAGCAATGGAGTCGTGTGAGAAGAATGTGTTGGTAAAGTGCTATTGCACAATTGACCAGCAAATTATATGGAACAGATTCTCCCCTCTCTCTCTCTCTCTCTCTCTCTCCCTCTCTCTCTCTCTCTCTCTCTCTCTCTCTCTCTCACACACACACACACACACACACACACACACACACACACACACACACACACACACACACACACACACACACACACCTGTAGCCTCTCTGGCTATAATGAATAATCTAAAGTCTGTACTTGTGACCTCTCTCACAGTAAAAGAGCTGTGCATGGACTTTGCTACCAAGAAATTGCAGAAAGGTACATTTGGCCCTGGTGTCATTACAAACAGTATAAACTGTGCTCCTAATCTGTGTCTGAAAATCTCAGTGATTAAATCAAAAGTTGCCCAGCCATGGTCATTTATTAACAGTCAACATCAGGTTACTTGTGGGTGTTAATGAGTGAATTTAAGTCATAGAGCTCTGTTGGTGTGAAAAAACCCCAACAAAATAAATAATGAGTGCTGACTTGTGTGCATGTGTGGCTGTGTTTGTTTATGTGACAAGTACAAGATGATGGCGACTGGGGGATAGTCGGTGGTCGAAGTACGCTCAGGGAAAGATAAGATCAAGGGCTGATGCATGTTCACACACAAACACAAAGAGCGTGGCTGCCCCTGTTAGTAATTAATCAAAGCCTGCAGAGTTTATGCCATCAGAGCTCTTTGTCTCTACTGTGCAAACAGGCATTCCTCATCAGATTACTACTGAGCCCCGTAAGACCACACATACGCAGAGAGACTAAAATATGGTCATAAAACAAGCTCACAAAGCGCTAACCTGCTGAACATACAGTAGAAACAGACACTCACACACTGTTCTCCGTCTCTCCCCATCATGACACATTCATCAACTCTGGGATGACCCTTGTATCTGTGAATAGTCTCCGGTCCCTTTCCACTCCCACTGTCACTCCCCTTGCTTACTTTATTCGCTCACTCCTTTATTAGTTCTCTCACCTGTCCCCACCTCCGAACTGCGTTATTTAATCAATAACTTTGCAGAAGTGTGTGTGCTGTGTTTCTGTATCCTGACTGCCCCTCTCGTTCTCCACTCCCTCCCTCCCTCCCCTGTCCCTTAGCTTTTCTCCCCTCTCTCTCTCTCTTTCCCCTCTGTCTTTTTGTCCCGTGTTTGAATGGAGAAGCTGGGCTCCCCGGAGCCTGCACGCCCGTTGCCGGGTGCAGGGCCCGTCGCTGGGGCCTCCTCTGCCAAGATGGCAGTGGATGACAGAGACGAGGAGGCGCTCGCCGTCAGCTCCAAGCTGTTTCGGTGTGCATGCGTCAGGCGCTGGATACCCCTGGTCTACAGAGAGGAACTCTACCAAGTGTTACAGCTCACAGGCCCGCTGGTGAGTGGGGTAAAGTTGAAGAGTAGATTTGGGGGAGGGAAGGGGACAGAGAGATTGGTATGTTATTCGTAAAGTTCTGCAACTGTACTACATTTAGTTTTCTATGCTCCTCCGTGGCAACATTACAGTTAAATCTGCAGTGTTACAGATTAGGATCTAGTCGTGCACCGCATAGAGAAGGTGAACTAGAGTGGTGCCTATATGGTTGTGTAAACCTGTCAGAGTGATTTCACAACACTGCTCAATAACTTCAAACTGTTTTGCTGAGTACACATGAGTTCATCTGAACTCAGATCACAGCAGTGATTGGCTGCATCAGTTGCACTGACCAGTGATGAGCTGTTTGGAAATGTGTGCAATCTCTGTGTTTGTGTCTACAGCTGCTGTCTCGGATTCTGAACTTTCTCCAACCATTTGTCATCTCCATATTCTGTGGTCACATTGGAAATGCAGAACTGGCTGGATATGCGTTGGCCTCAGCGGTAATATATTGACTGTTGAATTCCCTTACTGTATATTCTAAATTATTCACGAGGTGATTGTAATTTCTTCTTCCTAAATTGTTATTGTTACCATCACTCTCATTCTCTCTCCTACTCACAACATGACTGTCTTTAGTATTTGGGTGTGGGTGTAGAGATCCACTGGACTTTGCTAAAAAAGTAAAAGGAGTAACTAAGCAATGGTGCAAAGGATGCAGAAGGACAAACCTAGTCAATGTCATATCTATCTATCTATATGGAGTACAACATGAAAAAAAGCACATTAACAAACAACATTAGATATGAGTGCTGATTGTTGTGAAAGTTTGTATCATTGTAACAGGATACATGACATGTCCTACATGTGAACAACATGAACAATGTAAATTGGAGACACGTGGAGACACGCAGTTCTTACTGGACCAGGATAGGTGAAGCTGTTTTGCTCTGTTGCTCTATCGATGCATTACTATATCTTGTTTATGAAGGTGATGCCCCCATTTGTAGCATTGGTCTGATTCTTCAATTCAGAACAGTGAGCACAACATCAGACCAGTGAGACCAACTCAGAGCACAGATTGTGCTAAATCTCATTTGACAATTATGTGGGTTTAGTTTGGTTATGGAAAATGATTCACAAAATGACTAATACATGAAACCATTCAGTGGCCTTTCTGACTTTGTGGTGAGAGTTATTGACATCTTGGGGGAGTGGCACAGCTAAATTCACAAACTGAGTGTGACCTCGACAAACATTTTAATGTGGAATCATCACTATGCATTTTTCCATTTAATTTGCATTTTAGACATTTTAACTTAAGTGACATTTTCAACAAAGCACTTGTGAGTGTGAATATTTTTACAGCACTGTATGAGCACTTAAGGAATTCATACATAAGCCAAAGATGTGAATAGTTCTTCCACAACTCTACTGTCATATATCACTGACTGATAGACGTGGTATGGTGTGTGTATGGTCAGCATGCACACTGGTTCCTCTGCTCTTCTGCTTTTCTTTCAATCAGTCATTTTTTGTTGTTTTATGCAAAACAGATTCCAGGGAATATGGAGGCACATTCATATTACATGACATTGGAAAAGTGATAATTAAAGTTTAACTTTCCTGTCTTTTGGTCCTCCAATTTTCTTGCACTGGATCCTCAACCTCTCAGACCATTAACGTCACCACGCTTGCAACAGGCTTTGGCCTCAGTTTGGCTTGTGACACGCTCATTTCTCAGGTGAGCAAACAACACCTTTGTGTTTCATTTTTAAACCACAGGAAAGTTTGAGTTTTGAGCAGATTTAATCAGATCAAACGCCATCTTGTCTCATTTGTGTTTTGCAGACATTCGGTAGTAAGAACTTGAAACGTGTCGGAGTAATACTCCAGAGGAGTTCGCTGATCCTGCTCATGTTCTGTCTGCCATGTTGGGGTCTTCTCATCAACTCTTACAACTTACTGCAGATCATGCACCAAGAGGAAGAGGTTGCAAGGTCAATTCAGTTCATGAAACCTTTACAATAGTATCTATGTATAATATTATAGTAACAAATTTGTGTGTTCTTGCACCTACCATATATGTGTCAGTGTGTGGTCATTAGTCTCTTATTAGGTTGACCTATATATCTATCTATCAATGACATGGTTGTAATTCTTATCAGGAAAACAGCTGACCTGTCCAATCTATTATCTTTGTATTGTAGTTGCTCAGATCGCTAAATATCCACACTGTGTGTGAGTCGAGTCCACCTGGATCTGATAATATGTTTTGATAAATGCCAATCAATCAGTAATCATTTCATCGACCATTTCATTTGGAGGAATTTTAGCCACAAACCAGAAATGTAATGTGAATAAAATCAGAGGTTTGATTCGACATTGATAGACATGCAATAGAGTGGCATATTAGAGTCAGAACCAATCATTGTTTATTTGCTTTAAGTTAATATTATTCTGTTATCTTTCCTTTAGAATTGCCCACCTCTACGTGATGGCGTTCCTACCAGCTGTTCCAGTGAGTGCACCAAACTTCAAAAATGCAGTTCAGGATCCTGAAGGAATAAATCTGTGTTCTAACTCAAAATGTTGCATTGTGTTGCACTCCACATTACTTTAACCAGAATGAGCACAATGTGATATACTATAGGTTTTGTATTACAGCTGCTCCAGAGTCAGGAGCAATAAGATTAAGAGTCTCCTTACTACAAAAACGGTGTCTTTAACAATAGCAGTTGCAAGATTTGACTGTAATAAATCAATTTGAGTTTGTGTAGTTGAAATCATGCCTCTCTCTGCTACAGGCCGTATTTCTACACCAGCTGCAAGTTGCCTACCTCCAAAACCAAGTAAGTTCCTAAGTAAGAGTGTCAGAAGAAACAAGCATCTTTTCCTGCTACAAGGTTTTCTTCCAGCACCACCATCAAACCACATTAAACACGTACAAACCTGTGGGTCCTGACCTATACAACTGCTTCCTGCCAGGGGATCATCCTGCCTCAAATGTACACAGCAGCGACAGCAAACGTCATCAACGTCATGGTGAACTACGTCCTGATCATCAGCCTCCAGCTGGGTGTCGTGTAAGTGCATCTTTCCTCATTTTGTTTCTATTAATGATTGTCTTTGTGCTGCTTGATGTAGTGTCAGGTTTCAAGTATACCCAAGAGAGTATATTAGTGAGTCTTTTAAGTCTTTTAAGTAGAAGAATTGACTTTTTGCTGTCTTGGTCCGTTCCCATCTGTTAAAGTAAGATGGGAGGTCAGAAAACAACTTTTGCATTCTAAGAAGAATAATATTTTTTTTGTCAAAGCAGAGTCAGCAGTGCACTGGTGTTTATTATTACAGCATTTCATTTGAAGAGCGAGGCAGCGAAGGGCAGAGAGGGAGGAGAGAGGATCCTGGTCCAGCTGGAAAAACATCTAATTCAACAGGCAGTCATATTAAGCAGTCAGGTCACTGTAGTCAGGTCAGGCTTGTCCCTCCCGGCGCATATCAAACATGGACTCCTGCTTGTCCCTTATTCTCAGAGTGCTGGACATCAAGTGTCCTCAGACCGCAATGTAAACTGTGTCAGCGCTGTCACCCCTTGACCCCCAGTGTGCAGCCCTTCCCAATCTTTGCCTTGAGAGAGGGATTAAGTTACCGAAGGTCATTGTCAGGTTTCAGCCCAGCATTAAAAGTGATATTCTATCATGTGTGTCTGCAGCGGGTCGGCCATTGCAAACGGCCTCTCTCAGATCACCATCTGCTTGCTGCTGTTTGGATACATCAGATGGAAGAATCTCCATCTGAAGACGTGGGGAGGTGAGCTATGGACAATGTCACTTCATTATCAAATAGTAAATGCTTGCGTCAGCATCTCATGTGATTGTGTGGAACATCCTGCAGGCTGGTCCACAGACTGTCTGCAGGAGTGGGGCTCCTACATGAAGTTGGCTGTTCCCAGCGCTTTCATGGTCTGCTTCGAGTGGTGGATCTGGGAGGTCGGGGGTTTCTTTGCTGGTGAGTGTTGTTTGAAACACACACATACTATGAATGTACGGATTATAAAGACAACACTTTAGATTAGAGAACACTTATTTACCTCTAACTAAGATGAACATAAGATAAGATTAGATAAGTACTTTATCTATATGACTTGCTTCTTATTAACATGTATACAAGTTACACACTAGACCATTATTTGTAATTAGAAATTACTTATTAACCCTGTATTCTGTATGAGCATAATTAACATTGCTAAGGCCATTAAATAAGAGTTTTACGTCTAATCAGAATTGATTTCATAGTCATCGACTCGTTTAACAAAAACAGGATCCAAACTTAATGATCACAAAATGTGTGTGAACTAAATGAGTTATGTGCTGAAAATACTCAGAAACAAGTCTTTTCAGAGTATGCACTCCATCCTAAAGTTGGAGTCTTCCTCATATTTAAGTTACATGCTTTAACCAATGGATGTTCCCCATTCTGAAGCTGCCTCCTCTTTACCCATTACTACTTCTTTACTTACTATCAATGTGTGGTAATTACAATGGAATCTCTTAGTTAATGAGTAATAGTATAGTATAGTAATGACTAATAAAGGGTTAATATCTGCATAATTTTATGAATGTTAATAAGCAACTAGTCTATGGTGAATATGTCCATCCTAGAATTTCTCTGATAGGACCAGTGTGGGTTAATGGACAAATTATGTCAAGTGTACATCAAGTAAAAAGTCTGGCCTCATTAGATGTTTTCCCTCTCTTGCACATCACATCAAATGAATAACATGCAACATGGTGTGTACAGTTTGCTACACAATGTCTGGTCATTTGTACAAAGTTGCTGCCTCCTGATTTGTAGGCATGCAATGAAAGTTTTTGGTCTGAATCTGACATATGGCCATATCTGTCAGGTATCCTTGGAGAGGTGGATCTTGCTGCCCAGCATGTGTTGGTGGAAATTACAGCCATAACATACATGGTACGGAACATCAAATATGTTGACTTGCATTAACATTTAACAATCAGCATTTTAGATGAAGATGTGACAATCAATAGCCCTCTGATATTTATCATTTGGGGGACAGCTAGTTTATCTGAGTATTACAGCTGGAACCTGTGAGGAGGTGGTCAGGGAGAGATTGTCATCTGGCTCTAACCAATGTCTTGTGAGGAAGTAACTATTGACATTCATTTAGTGAGCTATTTGTTTGCTGGTAAGTTTACTTTTTTGAGAGGGGATTGCTGTCTGTTGCTAAACAAAGTCATGTGAGGGGGTAACCATTTACGTTGACTTAGTGAGCTACATGTTTTCTTATTTTATGTTTTTAAGTTAACTTTTGAACTTTGGAGAGACTCTGGGTAACTGTTTATCTCTACTCTTAACCAGGGATATAACTGATTCCAAGTAACATCAAAGAGTAATTTGGAAGTCTTGCAGTTCCCTCTAGGTGTCCATGCAGCAACCTGTGTGCGTGTTGGGAATGCTCTCGGGGCTGGAAACACTGCCAGGGCCATAGTCACTTGCAAAATGGCCCTGGTCTTATCAGGTAATGTATGGAGAGTCTAATCATTCACATTGGGAGATAGGACGGCTGACTGATAATGCACCTTTTAATCCAGACCATTGTTTAAAAGTTAAACAGTGACAGAAATTAATGTATCAAAGTGTTTCCTGGTCAATATATATCTCCAGATAGTATGGCCCACGTGAAGTCATCTGGAGAGGGTCTACTTTCCAAGCACACTTTTAGCGTGAAATGTGTTTCAGACTGATAAATAGAAAGAGACTTCACTGATTCCTCTGTGAGATGTAAAACTGGAAAACCATACAACATCTCCAAAACGGTCATGAATTTATGATAATATGATGTCCTGGCCACAGGAGTGCTCGCTGTGATCCAAGGTGTTGCCCTCGCTGGCTGTAAGTCCGTCATTGGCAAAATATTTACCTCCGATGAGTAAGTTTCAGTCCAACACACACTGAATCCTGTGCTGAAAGAGAAAACTCTGTTTTTGATGTTATTTTCGTTTCTGCTCTACCATCTACAGAAGCATCGTTGCAATTGTCTCAGAAACCCTCACGATCTACACGTTTCTTCAGTTCTTTGACGCACTTCTGGTATGTTGTTATAGAACAGAGTATCGATTCTTGTCTTGTTTGACATGCACTTCTTCTGATGGGCACAAAATGCTGTTGTGTGTGATGAATATCTATATTTTTGCCTGTCTGTCTATGTGGTTCAGTGTGTCTGCTCAGGGATTCTTATAGGCGCTGGGATGCAGAAAATTGCTGCTTTGTCCAACCTGGTGGGTTACTATTGCATCGGCCTACCAGTGGGAATAGCTCTGATGTTTGCTGCGAAGCTCAGAATATTAGGTAAGACCAGCGTCATGATCCATTTTGATATACTTACATTTCTGGTTGTCTGAATGTATAATCCTCATGCTGAGTTGAAGAGCAGGTTATGGAGATCTGCTGAGCTTAAGTTGTTTTTTTTTCTGATGCCACCTCCCAGGATTTCACTTATCTTCAGACCTGTCATCTTCAGTCTCAACAGCATGTGGCGTTCTATCAGACTGTGCAACAGCTCCCTCTGGAGCCACAAAACCCTTTTATTCAATTTTCATGGGTGCAATAATACGCCCCTAATACTGCATACACACGCTGATGTGAAAAATCTCATGTGGCGACCCATGAAAGAAATTATGTGAATCTGCAAGGTTAAACAACACTCTAATTAAGATTCTCTTCAAAAGGGCGGTCTGACCTTGTGGATACACGCACACATGAGGTGACTTATTTGGTAGAGTAAATGCAGCAGTGATGTGACCAGGGAGCTGCTTAAAATTCAGTTTATGTCACAACAGAGTGAGGCTCTGACTTAATTACATTTGTTTTGAGTGTCTCGTCTTTGCTCTGTGTCCAGTGAGCAGCACTTCTTGACGTATGCCTGACGTTAGTGTCTTTACAAGCAGGTTCATTATTTAAACCCACAGACCCACTCGCTGCAGGTGCACCAGCCATTCCTTAATTTCCTATCCTGCAGGCTGCCATTTACCCCCTGCCAGACTAGATCTCTCATGTCCACTTCAAGTGTGCATCTAGTGATAAAGTGACACACACACACACACACACAGATGCTCACATGTATGCCTGCACTATTCTTGTATAGTATGTATCTACAGTACACTTTGCATTGACACTATTCAGTTAATTAATAATATGTACTCTATGATGGGAGTGCAAAGTAAATACTTGTAACGCATGTTTATTTGTGCTCATCTTGACAGGCTTGTGGCTGGGTCTCTTCATATGCGTTATACTTGAGACAGGTTTCTTCCTTGTTCTAATCTTCAAACTCAACTGGAAGAAAGTCACACACAAGGTAGGATGTTTCAGTTCTTTAAACCACTAACAGTCTTTAAACTTTACCGAAAGAGAATTAGGGTCAGGTATGTAGTTGGATTTGTCAAATGAAATAACATAGCTGTCATGATTTGGTTGTTAACCTGAAGCATTTCAAGATTCATGTTAACTTTTTGCTGTGCGATTTTGTGCAGTTGTGTCTTTTTTTCTTTTAACTCGTTCTTGAAAGGGATTTGTTTTTTTTGGTTTTTTTTTACACTGTGTTTTCAGGCTCAAATACGAGCTGGAAAGAAAGTGGTGATGATACCGAAGCGTCCTAATAGTGTGCTGCTGAGTGACGCTGTGGTGCCTGACATATCTGACTGCCCGAATACCGTAAGAGCACACAAAGTTTTCCCTTATTAGATCCTGTCAACCAGACGTGGATCAAAGATAAGTACTGCCACCTCAAAGAAACCTGGGGTCTTTCTGTGTCAAGTTTACAAGTTCCCCCACCGTACGTGAGAGTTTTACTCCACTTTTCTTCCACAAACTTTGATTGGAGTACCTCTAAATTGCTAAAAAACTTTGAAACCCCATTCTTTAAGGTACAAAGTGGGCATGATGAACGGATAGATGGACATTAACATATGAATTAAGAGTAGCGTCTTTGCACTTTGAATCCTCAGGTGGAGGGTGAAGAGATCCCCAAAACAGATGGCTACAGCCCGGTCAACACCCAGGATCAGGAGCTGAGAACACGTCACGAAGCCGAGGGGAACAGCACAAATGCCGGAGGGACTGACGGGGATGCAGAGCAGAACAAAAACACCTCCAACAACAAACCAGAGGCGCTGCTTTCCATCTCCCAACTCATCCTGCGTCGAGGACTCACCCTCTTGAGCGCGTTCCTCTTTTTAGCCATAGGTGTCGGTTTCCACATTGGGTTCCCCATACCAGAGCCCACTGCTCAGAACGGGACTAATTTCACCCTGAACTGGACTAATGACTCCACCCCTACACCACTGGTTCCTTTGGACCTGACCACAAGTCTCTAAGCTATCTCTGACCTCTGAATGTAGACATGTAGTGGCTGAAGATTCAGCATTCAGATCTCCTTTTTAGAGAGAAACAGTATTGAATTCTCATCTTATGTTTTGTAGTCACCTCACAGACTTGGTTTGTTACTTTGTAAAACAGCCTGAAATGGCCCACTGGCTCTGTCGTGCGTAAAGAAAAAGATGTCTCAAAGCTGCGCTGCTGAGTAAATCCACAGAAAGCTGGAAGAAATGTCTATCTAATGAGACTGACAGGAGGAATAAAGGTCTTGTTTCAAAGATCATGTTTTAACAGGCTCTACCAGGACCACGAACACCTGGACATCAATGAGCATGTGTTCTTCCATAGTTTAGTTTTTGATTTTATTTTTTGCACCTACACTCGAGATCCTCATTGCACTGTGACGTATATTTCCTTTCTTACTGACCTTGAATGATTTTCTTGTGTTTTACCTTGAAGTATAAGATAACTGTAAATATATGATGTAAAATTTACATGCATGCATGTAAATACCCGAAATACAGTTCAATAATGTGAACAGACTATATATGGCATTGTCTTCGTGTGCCACTGTCACTCTGCTCTACCTGAACAGATTCATGATTAATAAGCTAATTATTTTTTACTGAACAACTATGGCCAGTATGTGATGCACTGCCAAATCAATAAATGTAACTTTGAGTAAAAGAGTATTAAACAGCTCTTACTTGCTTGACTCCTCAAAATAAAATATTGATAGTCTTGTAAATAATTATGATCTCTACATTTCTCCGGTGGATAAATTAAGGACTGAGGACAAAGAAAATTCAACAATTAAAGATGCTGAACATGACTGTAGTTCCTGAAGCCACAGCATCCAGCAGCACCCTGGAAAGTTAATGTTATGTGCCGCTGCTGTCGCAGTCTTATCAAACTTGAAATCCACAAATAGAATAGGCACCAAACCAGAGCTTATTTTCATCACACTGTTATATAAACTCACAGAGATTTACAGACCGGGGGGAAATAAGATTGAAGTTCTCGCTTCATACGGTTCTCCTGCCACAAACTTGATGCATTTCTGCCTAAACTCTCTTCTCAAGACCTAAAAGGTGTGAATGTTGACAAAACCCTCAAAATCAAAACAACAAACGGAATGTCATGCCTTAAATATTCCAACACAACAGTTTACTCCATCTTTCAGTTTCCAGAACATTGGGCACATAAATAAAAGAGGAGATGACGATGACTAAAATGTCAAAACAATATGTCTCGCTTTATAAATATCTCTTGTGCGTAATGGTGGAATCATTTATCATTTGTCCTACTCAGTGCGAATGACATCATTAAATACGTGGTTTTATATTGTTAAAAATAACAAAAGTACGAGGGCAATAAATCAAATACGGCCTTGCTAAGAGTGTGTGTGTTTAGAGAGATGCAACACATTGTGACGAAGATTGACAGAACAACCCCTGGAGATGGCACAGTTTGACCTGCTAAAACAAAAATAAACATTGCAAAAGATCAGGAATTATTTTGTCTGTCATTTCACATGACAGATTTTTGCAAGAAACAACAGGCAGCCACCAAGCCAGAGCACTTGTTATCAGACAGCCAGCAGTGATGATTTAGCCACTGTTGTTTATGGACATGGACAGCTCCTGCCTCTGCCCTTGAATCTAACACTTGATGAGAAATGGCAATGACACAGCCAGACCATAATAAATCTTGGAAAGGCAGGGTGAGGGGGGGCTTCCCTCCAGTAAAGATAAAAATAAATAAATACAAGCCTCTACTAGGAAACCAAGTCTCATACTAAAGTTTAGACATCAAATATGATGGAAACCTGCCTTGTTCAGTAGGTTATTCATGAAAAGACAACGATTTAGCCCTTGCCATTTATGCAGACTGCATTTGCCCTTCAACGTGGTGCTCGATGCAAAATGGCAACAACATTGCCAGACATCAGTAAAGGATGTCAAAGTCTTTACTTCAGTGATTGGTCAGAGGCAATCATCCAACAGTGGAGGCAATCAGTGATTTCCGTTACATAACGCATACTTTCCATACTGAGTGTGGCAAGGTGTAGTTGTGCTCGTCTGAAACAAAGATTACAACAACCAAAGGGCATTATTTCTGTCCGATATGAATGTCGTACAGGTTTCTGCTCTGACGAGAATACTGTGCCTCAACATCAGACTCTGAACCCCCTCGGGGCTGCTAGGGCTTCATATTAGTATTTCATTTTATAATAAAGCAAAAGTCGTTTGAGTTTGAGACGAGGTTTCACTACAATGATATGCAATATTATTACCTGAAGCCATAACTTAATTCATTTCCAGGTACGTTATTGTACCGCACAGTAACACAGTCCCAAAGTTAATATGAGACTTCTTAAGATACTGTATCACAAGTTCTAGTCTAACGACACCAAGAGCAAAGCTTTACACAGCCACTTGTTAATGATGCCACAGCATGTTACTGATTGCAGTCTCTGGAGGTGATCGGGCCAAGATTACAGGCTCTGTGAGGAGCCCGAGGCAGTGTCTCCACTGATGAGCAAGAACGGATCTCAGACGTCGATGTAACCATGTATGAATCAAGCCTGATTTACATGTTGAATAATGATAAATTAATATGCACGTTTTCAAGTGATTTACAAAGCCCATGCTGAATGTTTGGAAAATGCAGTGGCATGTGAAAGAAAAGGCCAGAGTGGAGACTTACCTGAGGTGAAAGCATTTACAAAGCGAAGGGGGATTTAAAAACATATCTATGTAACAGGTCAACACGTAATCATTCTGTTGACAGAAGCACAGAAACAGATGTACTTCTATTTTGGGAAACATGCATATGCTAATGCTTATGCTACGCTTTATAGTTCAATAAATAGCTTGCACCGTGCTCGTAGCTGTATGCTAATGGTAACAGTTAGCAGGTGGTTAGCTTAGCTAGCACAAAGACACAGGAGAAAACAAACCAGCATTTGTGAGGCTAATTACCTGTGTGGACACACAGGAGATATAACTAACAAGTATATTGTCACGTAGCGAACTGTTAAGGTGCTTGAAGGTGGTTTTTATAACCTTTAGACAGACTAATGCTTCCTACTTCCAATTTCTTTGTGTGCCACCTTACATTTCTCCTGATGCGACACACCAGGTATACATGTACATTTCTCAGAAAGTCATGTGTGGTTAATTGCTAGTTGTTAACCACGGGGAATTCTTTATTTTTGAGCAGGCTATAACAGTGAGAACCTGAGCCCGCTAGTTATCTGCTCCTGCACAGCATGAACAGGTGGTTGATTTGCTCAGTTTGACATGTCTGCATGCAGCAGAGTGAGCATACAGACCTTTCATTATCATCAAATTTGGCAGTGCAGATCAAAGGACGGCAAAATAAACCAGAGAAAAAGAGCATCTTTTCTGTCTTTGATGATGAAAGCACACATCCACAGATGCGCTGTAACCTAAAAATAGCATTTAATCATGCTAGTTCTAATTGTGGCATCCATTCAGCTTAGTTATTTCATAATGGGAGCATGTGTTTTGACAGTGCTGTGATTGGAGCCCCTCTTACACAGCATGTTTCTATGAGGAGGAGATGTGTCTATACAGTACATGCTCATTTTCAGAGGCTCTCATTTTTCTTAGTTGAATTCTTCCTGATATAACCACTCCATGGTGACTCCGGGTGTGACATACGAAGTAGACGAAAGAAAGGAATATTCATAGAAATTATATAAAAACTCTATTCCAATGTCGGTCTGATAATAATTCTAATTTCAAAGACGTGAAGTCACGAATAATCAGTTCCTCTTTCACTTCAAACATTTATTCAAACTTTTCAAAAGTGTGCAAAGTACTCGGTATTTAACGACTCTTGGTTCATTCAAATGCAGCTATTTCAGTGCAAAGAATAAATGGCTCCCAAATCTGAAAGCGTTCGAGAACAGGAATTTGTCATTACAAAGTAGGAAGCAGCTTCTTCTCCGTCATCTGACGAACATCATCCTTAAACTCTTGAAACCGTTTAGCGCATGAAGGACGCGTAGCAGTAACTGCCATGCCCGGTCGACTGATTGTAGGTGTCTGTTGATTGCTTGTTTGCATTTTGTCTTTTTCCTTTTCCTTCTCTGGTGCTTCTAAGTGCACACCTACAGAGGCTCCTGCTTCACGTTGCACTTGTGTGGCCGTGGTTATAACGGTCACTCCTCTAATTGGAGCAGTCCGGTGAGCAGCTCACTGATGAAGACTCCAGCAGCGAGGATGACGAGCATGAGGAGAACAGTGAGGCCACGTCGCACCACCAGCTGCCAGGCTGACAGAGTGCCACCATCTGAGGTCTGACCTGCACCGCGTGTCTCCAGCCCGCCCTCCGCCACACTCAGAGAGCTGCATCGGCTGATCTCAAAGGTGGCCTGGTTCTCATCAGAGTCCTGGCCTGTGGGGGAGAGTTTTTTAACAGGGCTGACACAAGCACTACACTAGTTTACGTATGGTTTTCATGTTATAGATTTAGATAAAATGCTATTTGACTTACCTTTCTTTTCTATCCAGAAGATGTTGTTTGAGTCTGCAGTGTTGACCCCTGCTCTCACCAGCGCCTGATTAGATGTGAAACAATAAAAAACATCTTTATGCTCTCATGATGTGGCTTTTCAGATGAGTCATACAGAAGTATCTTGCAAATTTTCTTTTTTCTTTCTTTTGCACATGACCATTTCGCGTCAAATGAGATCATGCAGTACAGTTTAAGAGAATTACAACAAAATATCTTACAATGGAAACACCTACAAGTAGCAGTTTACTTTATCATAATATCTGACATATTTCTTTTAGTTTATCAAAAATTGGAATGCAAACACACCTAGTGATATCTTGCTCTAACTGCTGAATGGACACAGATTGACACCGACTTTATCTAAGAATGGCAATACAGTAGCTAGATAGATAGATAGATAGATAGATAGATAGATAGACAGACAGACAGACAGACAGACAGACAGACAGACAGATAGACAGACAGACAGATAGATAGATAGATAGATAGATAGATAGATAGATAGGTAGATAGATAGATAGATAGATAGATAGATAGATAGATAGATAGATAGATAGATAGATAGATAGATAGATAGATAGATAGATAGATAGATAGATAGATAGATAGATAGGAAATTCCCAAACCAATATTTAAGTGGCTCATGTCACCCTGGATGTTTCGATGTTACTTACCTCCACAGTGGCTTTCTTCCAGTTTAGTTTCCATAGGAAAAATATAAAAATTGCAGCCTGAACTGAAACGCAAACTAAAAATCCTAACCACAGCCCTGCAGTAGAGATGGAAACTTTCAGTGTTAGTGTTACATTTGGTTGGACATATGTCCATGTTGTCATGGTTTTAGCATTTCATTCATCCTTACCTACGATGCCCATTTTGACAGGGAACATCAAAGACACTCCCACAGGGAAACCAATGAAGTAGAAGCTCACCAAGTTACACACGGCACCAAACATTTGTTTCCCTGCACCCCTGACGATGCCTCCTGTCACAGCCTGCAGAGGAAAACAGAAATCTGTAATCTGTGCCAACAACTTTGATTTTGCTCAGCAGGAGGAAAAAGTGACTTGAATGGCAAGGGCTCTCACCGCAACAGCTTCAGCAATATGGATGAAACTGTACATCTTAATGATATCTGCCACCCTCTGAATTATGTCTCTGAAATTAAATCAAAAATGAAATTTGAACACAACTGGGTTAACTCAAAGCTCATCAGGACATAGCTATGTTTACATAGAGTGACTGCGTCTACGATGTGTTAGATAACAAAAGGGCAAAAAGCAAAAATCCAGGTTCATGTTGCTGCAACGGGTCAATGAACTCTGGACTTAATACATGATGAATTACACTTTAAGTCTTTATGAGCGCTGTGTGCAAGGGCTTACCTGTTTGTTAATATTTGTGAGGTTAGAAAACACAAGTTGATAAATGCTACATCAGTTTAGACTGAGGTTGGGAAATCTGCACTCACATTTCTGTGGTGAAAATGTAACCAATCACATCCTTGGCAGCACCAAGACAAGCTCCTATGCAACATGAGACAGCAGCTGGATTGGGCGTAAGAAGCACAACATGTTATTAGACAAAGGCAGAGAATATTCATAAATGCATACTAAATGAACAATTGACTTGGGAAGAACTGAAGAACAGATCTGAGGAGCTCTCTTCTCTAATATAATCCAGCAGAGCAGCCCAGCTGTGGTAGGGGTTTGCCAGCCGCCATATTTGAATCATACATGTGCAGACGAAGGAGACCTTGCTGGACAACTTGGCTCGCTCTGTGTCTCCTGCACCGAGAGCATTTCCCACCCGTACGCTAGCGGCCACAGAGAAACCCATTGGAAGCTGTGGGTCAGAAAGAGGTGAAAGAAAACTGTCACTTCCCAGACTAATAAGAAACAACCCAATAACAATTAAGGAGGACTTAAAATGAAAAATAACTGAAAAAGGATTGTCAAGGGGCTTATAAATCTGAGGCATATCTGATGTTCCATAGCTTTTTTTAGCACCAAAGGTACTCAACTTTCCACCTTTCCAGGTCCCCTTTAAGTGGATAAAAACGTTGTGCTATACACAAAAACATTACCAACGCCAACATAGTGCAATGCACTACCATGTAGGCGATAGCAGCCAGCTGATAGACTACAGAGTGAGCTCCCAGCTCCACTTCGCTGATGATGCCTGCCAGGAAACCCGCAACCTCATACAGCCACCACTCCAGACAGTGCATCAACATGCTGGGGATGGCCAATTTGGTGAAGGGACCCCACTCCTGGAGGCAGTCCGATGACCATCCTGCAGTGGGAGACCATGCCACCAGTGAAATGCATTTATGCAGAGTAAACTGTTACGCCTCTTCAGAACAGTGAGATTTCTTTAATTGGCATGTCTACAGTGTAACATAAATATAGCATAAATATTACTCTGCAAGGCTACTCTTGGGAGCAGTGTTACTTTAAGCTGGGTGCTAATAGGAGTATGTTAACACACCCGTAATGACAATTTGAATATGCTGATGTGCAGCAGGTTTTATTCAGCATGTTAAGTGAATGTATGAGCTCATTAGCACCAGTACGGCCAATAAGAGGGTCATTAGTCTTGACTAATGGCATAAAGCATGAAGTTAAGAGGCAGAAGATATTTGTAAATCATAGACATGTATCTAATTCTTAACACCACGTTAACTAGAAATAATCGTATAAATTTGTCTAATGACAGGTACATTTTTTTCTTTCTTTCCACACAACATGAGTTCCAATTCACTGCAGGTACAAAAATAACTTATTTCTTTTGTAAATGCACAGCAGGTCAGCAAAACAAAAGAGCTGCTTCAGGTAAGCCAAAGCTTGTTACAGCTAAAAAAAAAGATATACATTCACAAAAAAAGAGATATAAAGCAGAATTCATTAAATGTACCATCCCATGTAGCCTTATGCAGTCCTCTGGAGCATATGTACATAAACAGGAACACGGCCAAGGAATACTGTGAAATGGCATTGGCAGCTGCAGATCCACTGTTGTGGTGTCAAGAGCAATGAAACAACAAAGCCACAAAAAGACAAAGCTCAATCCTCCAGTCAACCACTGATACTGTGATTAGTGCCATTAATTATATGAATATATTGCTGGCAGGAAGGATGCACTCACGCGACTCCCAGATCCAGAAGGCTGAGTAGGATGTAGTTGATTATTGCATTTAAAACATTGCTCACAGCTGCAGTTATCACCTGAGGCCACATGATGCCCTGTGATTCACAGAAACAACATCACAGCATTGGCCAGTATCAGCCTCTCTAACACACACACACACACACACACACACACACACACACACACACACACACACACACACACACACACACACACACACACACATACACAAACAAAATGATCTCATTAATGACAAACCCTCAGTCATTATTCTGTTTCACATCAGTGCTCTTGCAGTTATTACTTGTAAATGCACCTGATTCTGAAGATACCTCCCTTGCAGCTGGTACATGAAGGCAGCCTACAGAAACCGACATGAGGCGATGAATGGGGTTAATTAGATCAATAATGAAGCCAAACATCCATTCAGTGCAGAGAGTATGAAGAGAGATACAAAAAACGTTTTGTAAAACTGTGATGGAAGCTGAACTCACAGGCAGAGCCGGCATAAAGATCTTCACGTACAGCTGGGAGAGTCTTTTTGGTAGACGGGAAAAAAAGGGGATTTTGTAATTATGTGTAAAAATATCACACAGAAGGATCGGCTTTGTGTGCATCAGGCACATATGCAGCATTTGATGTCGAACAATGCTGTATTTGAAGAGGAGCTGATTCACCTGGCGACCTCAGGGCTCTGCCTGACAGCCAGCAGGATGGGCTGAGTGTTTATGAGGACGGCCCAGCAGGGGAAGCAGGCCAAGAGCAGAATCAACACTCCCCTTTGCAGTATCACTCCTACGCGCTTTAGGTTACCGCTGCCATATGTCTGCAAAGTCAGACGAGAAAAAAAGGAAAATAAAGGAATAATTGCTCGTGTGCAAAGCAGTAGGTGAGACTTAAATGGTAAAGTGAATGCGAAACATAGAAGCGATTGGTCAGGCCTGACCTGTTTATATACATCTAATCATATTCATATTTTCATGTAAAAACAACAATTACAACAGGAACAACAAAAGTAGTGGTGCACATATGTGCACATATTCTTCCTATCTACAATGCTATCTGCCAAAGACTTAGGTATACTGATATATTATTTAAACAGATAAAAGACAAAGACAAGTCAGATACCTGGGATATCAGAGTGTCACAGGCTGATGCCAATCCACAGCCGATGGAAATACCCGTTACATTTATCACCTGTACAGGAAAGACACGGTAAAGTTGAAAGAGAGACGAGAACGAGCAGAAAGTCGAGAACAAACACAATGTAGCTCACTGCGATCGCCAGCGCCACCCCTGCCAGCTCGGTCTTGCCCAGGTGACCGCAGAACACCATGCTGACGAAGCCGATCAGGAAGCTCATCAACTGTGAAATCAGCTGAAAAACAAAATCATGCTCCCTCCATCTATCTCCTGAAGCATAAATGAACACCTCCAAACATGAATGAAATGTTTAACTCCACATCCAACAAATACAGTAGCTGATTATTCTGTCAGCATGCACAAAGGGGAAAAAAATGTAAGAGAAAGTTCTCACTTGCTCTGGCAGCTGACACGTTATGCTTTGGTTTAGCTGCAGCTCTTTTGTATTTCTAAAGACCTTAACTACCTCTCATTTCTTCGGCGGAAAATAGTCCTGGCGATTGCCGGTGTAGGTTTTTGACAGCCTTTGGCATCAAAAGGCTCGCACAAAAGGAAACTGAATGTCCATGTCGATCAAGTTCTGGGTTCGTGAGATGAATGCCATGAGTCATTGAAAAAAAAAAAAAAAACTTGTTGGACTCTCTGAATCGCAGAAAAAACGCTCACTTGTCACAAAATGTTCTGCTAAGGGAACGCCTTCACGTACACATGGGGGATTAAAAAAGACCTGTGACATTGTTGTATAAAATGCAAGTCTGTGAGTGGTACATATCACACTGTGCCAGACACTTCAAGCAGTGCTGCCTTTGGTGCTTATGGAATGATTAACTATTAAATCAATGCACGGAGCAGTGAACAAACTGATTATGTATATTCCACAACCCCCATCAAACATCACAACTCCGAAATATTAACTTTCATCATGTAAAAAATGTCCTTCCTTCACTATAAACAACTATAAAATCGCAACCGGGTTTACAAATGTATGTATTCTTCTTAAGCTCTGCGCTGTTACGCTCTCCTCAACTGTTGCACCGAAGCACAATCTTACCACGGGTCCTGACAGTTTTAAAAACTGAACCATTTCGTTCCTGTAGTCCAGAGGAACCCAGAGCCTGATGCTTTTCAGCCAGGATCCGCAGCATGACTCAACACTGTGAGCAGTGGCGGGAGGTGATTCGTCTGTGGTGGACTGTCCATTTGCTCCTCGACCAGCGCTTTCTGCTGCTAAATCTTTCATACTGGAATGGGATTTGGCAGGAAACAGACCTCTATCCCAAACTGAATGATGTTCGTACTGTACAATTCCCCCCAGACACTGTGCAAGTGGGCTGGGAGTAATCAATAACCAATTACCTGCGTAATAATCAATAACCAAGACAGTCTCTGCCCACCCTGTGCTCTGTTTGTGAGAGTGGGCACATATATTAAACTGGGGCACCGCTCCACCCCCGAGCCACCGACAAGCTGTGCGCTCCTCCAGGAAAGGGAAAAGGTTGCCAAGACAGGGCTGGCGGTTTTCCTGCTGCTCGGGAGTGTCACAGAGCTCCGCTGTCTCTCCACAGATCAAAGGGATGAGCTGCTTTTGGTCAAAGCATGAATGTGAACACGTCTATGGTGGAATTAAACACTCTGTATGAGTAACACAGCTTTCAGACTGTTTAACCCTCACAAGACACTGACGGGAGGTGGCAGGTATGGCAGAGACAATTTAACGGCAGAGCTAAGTGGAAAAAGTTCATTTTCAACACGTTTGAACATTGACTCAAGACAATTTCTTACTGTTTTTCTGAATAAACAGGTGAAACTGTGACCTCCCCTTCATAGCAATGTGGCCCTTTGTCAAATCCTTGTTGGTCATTGCTTGTATTAATAGATTATACTAAGTCACTTTCATCTGTTTAACTTGTTTACCTTAAACCATTTTTGACTGTTTCCAGCACAAGTTGGTTTTTGTAGTCACATGTGATATCGTGAATAACTGAATTACTGGTACTTACTCATCATGAATGTCATATTCATACTGATGTAAGGAGAATTCGGAGGAATCCAAAGCATTTAGAATAAGTTACTTAAATCTGAATTAGAATCTGTTACAAACTCTCTTAGGGCATGTGATCTGTAATGAAGCGCATTATATATGTAACCCATTGAACACTGATGCAACCATGCATATGTGCCATCTCGAATCCATCAAGTTTTGATGTGCCCATAATAGCCTTGTAAGCAAGCTGAAAGATGACAGTGAGTTGACAGACATGCCCCCAGCAACTGCATTACATTACACAGTTGTCTCACATATTGGAGCAGCTGTTATATATTTCACACTGACACTCAAATGGCAGAAAGAAAAGAGTAAACAGAGAGGTCACTCATGAGGACTCAGGCACCTGGATGTGCAGCTCTGTTTAGCTTCATGGAGTTTTACACCTGGTTTCAGGATCACTGTTTTCGCTGCCTGATCTGTAAATGCACTGCTTTGAGTTAGTGTCACCACTCTCAAAAAGTTGGTTTTGGCCGTGGGAGGCAGCTGTTTTTTTTCTTGTTGCTGTTTCTTGTTGCTTTTTACCAAAAGAGCTGTAATGCCTCATTGACTGAGCTATTAACAGCAGTGGTCAACAGAAGGATACTGAATATTAAACTTTCAGGTGGCAAAGACACAACTGGTTGCTCTGTAACTTGTGTGAACAAGCAACCATTTGTTTGCTGCCCCCATTGTGCCAAAAAATGCTACTGCCCGGGCGTTTTTCTAACTGAAAGGAGTTAGGTACAGTTTAGATGGACGATGACACAATAGATACGTAAATAGCGCTGTTGATTCACAGCAAGAAGGTGCCATGAATGGGTGGATATAGTTTAGAATGACGTCTATAACTTGGAATTAGAGCATGATCAACTGGGCACATGGCATATCTGACTATGTGTGTCTGATAACTGAAGTAGTGATTCATCTGTTTCATCATTTATCATGGTCAATGTGTCATTTGTCATTCTGTTTTTTTTTTTTGTTCCTTCTCTAATTAGTCACAACAGTTTGAGCTCTATAATTTCAATCCAGACAGCCTCACCAAGCATATAATCCTATATTTCGTATGACTCACACTCAGTCATGCTGAATATTGGCTGCAGACACTTTATCTGAAACTCTGTTTCACTTCTGGCAACTGTTGCACTGAATCACAATCTTGCCACAGTTTTAAAAACTATTTTGCTCCTGTCGTCCACGGGAGCCCAGAGCCTGATGCTTTTCAGCCAGGATCCGCAGCATGACTCAACACTGTGAGCAGTGGCGGGAGGTGATTCGTCTGTAGTGGACTGTCCTTTTACTCCTTGAACACGCACTTTTTGCTGCTAAATCTTCCAAACTGGAAAGAGATTTGGCAGGAGACAAAGCTCGAAGGCACACTGAATGTTATTCACACATTACGACTGCCATAGGACGCAGAGTTTTCTGTAACCTCAATATGTTGAGATCGTGAGAGCTGATGATCCTGACTCACAAATGGCGTACCACAGATGTCTGCCTCTATAAATACATCTCATGCATTTGAGTTGAAACAACCAAATATGTTAATGCAATCATGCGTCTGCATTAGATTTGGGGCAGCTATTCCGTAACAGGTCACAAAATGTGTTAAAGAAACAGCTCTTTGATTACAAAACACACTGTCTGCATGAAGGTAAAAAATGGTAAAAATAAGCCCTTTTTAGCAGGTGGCTGTGAAACCGTTTCATGATTTCAGAGACTTAGAAAGAACATTTTATTTTCCCCACATTGTGGTAAATGGCTAATTCTGCCACTGTAAAACAACACACATGCGTGTTTCCTGGCGTCTCCTGTAGCTGCTCATCTTCCTCCTCCCGTAGTAACACCTCTATCTCTGGTTGTGGCCGTGACGTCCTCCCATCGGGTGGTGCTGTTTTGCTCTTGCAGAAATCCAAACGCATAAAATTTGTGACACATCAGGCTCCCTTACTGAACTTCGAAAGGATTTCTGATCATTTAATCAAGTGTTACAAACGTTCGTTTCACACTCTGCCGATTCTGTGGTTACGCACAGTCGAGCAACCTTGCGACACACCATCGGATCTTACGTCAAATGGCATAATTATTTAGCATTCCTTTTTTTTTGCCTTGGGGGGGTCAATGAAGGAAGAGAAAAACAGAAACAGAAAAGGAAATTATGGCAGAGGAAGGAGGGGGGGGGGGGTGACACCTAGAGTAGGCTCTCATTCATTTTCCTGGTTCAGTGATGCAGCAAGGCCCACTGGGTCCACCCACTCACCAAATCGTATTCCTCCGGCTCCCCCATCCCAACCACACGCAACAGAATCTCTCTCACACACACACGTAAAATATGTTCCACCAACCAGCGGGGCCGGCGTCCGCCGTGACGTCACACTGCAGTTCTTCTCGGGCTCCACTGGATGACAGTGGCAAGTCGCCGCTTACACACGATGAGCCGTCATTCTTAATGGCGACGGGTCAGAGTGTGTGTACGTGAGTGCATTTGTATACGCGTTTGCCTGTGTGCATGTGTGTGTTTGGGTGGGGTTTGCGCCTGATGGGTAGCGTTGGGGTGTTGAGGGGATGGAGAGGGTTTGTCGGCGGGGGGAGGGAGGGAGGGAGGGAGGAAGGGGGGGGTAGATGGGTGGGTTTTGGATGGGAGGTGTAGGAGGTGGGGGCGGGCAGTAAAATCGCAAATGAGAGGAAATTGTTTTGAGTCACAGCAGATTTGGTGGAGTGAGATAAGGGCTGATGACGGTGGTGGTGGTGTGATTAGGATTAGGGTGGGTGGGGTGTAGGGGTTTGAAGAGTGTAGAAGGTGGTGGTGGTGGTGGTGGTGGTGGGCGGGGGGGCGATGAGTGTGTGCATAGAAGAAGGTTTTGGGAGGGGTGAGAGTCTCCGCACGCACAGTGTCACTTTGTGTGTGTGTTTATGCGTGTGTAGGTTTGTGATTTTTTTTTTCTCCCCGTGACTGCGAGAGAGGGGAATTGAGGGAAAGATGAGGAGATGGGTGGTTTAGATAATGGCGGCCAGAGAGAGCGGACCAGGGCAGCGAAGAAAGATAGAGTGTGATGGAACAAGAAAGAGTGGCCGAGACAAAAGAAGTGAACGTTTGATAGAGAGGCAAAACGAGGGAGACAGAGTGCAGAGGGTCTACAGAGAGAGAGGTGTGTGTGTGTGTGTGTGTGTGTGCAGGCCGTGGATGAGAGGACGGGTGAGGGGAGGGACGTTGAGAGAGTGCCAGAGTGATTTTTGACGTGTTCTCTTCCCTCCTTTGTTGCTTACGTTGTGGGTAGCTTTCAGCGGCGAGAGCTTTAGGGGCTTTTTTTTTTTTTTTTTTTTTTTGGGGAGGGAACAATGACGCAGAGGGACCCGTCGCGTCTGCTCCAACTGATAATGACGATGCCCACAGATGATAACAATAATGAGCATCTTCTAGTGGAACCCTAAAAACCGCTGGCACGTGAACGCATACGTCACGTATTATCACACATGACACGCTGCGCTGGACACACAGACGCGGCTATCTCACGTCGGCAGTGTGTACGAGGGTGGTCAGAGCGAGACACAAAGAGAGGCAGAGGTGGAGGAACGGAGAGAAACGGGGGAGCGGGGATGGAAAGGAGGATGGTGCTCGTCTCGTCTATCACCTGCATACTCTTGACATTCACATATGGGACAAACGTAGAGGATGCGTTCTGAAAGTCAAAAACAAAATGAATGCATTTGTAGCTACCCCAATTGTATGTGGGCAATCTTGTGTAATTTTGCTTTTATCAGCACAGAGTGGAACGAAAAAAAAAGAAAAAAAATCAAAGGCAGCCACTCAGAGAAAGCTGAACCCCGCTGAGAAGCATTATTTTGAAATGTGGTAAAACCTTAATGAGCTGGCGGGAGAGGTGGGATGGTGCTAGTGGTGGCCCGTCTCCCATATTTTCAACCGTTTTTTTAGTTTAAATCGACACAGCGTCAAGTGCTTCAGCTAAATTTCCAGACTTTGTTAAAAGGAACAAATAATTAAAGTGTGGACTCGTCTCACCGCAAGAAAAAAAAAGACGATGTACAAGAAAAGTAATTCAGCCGTGAAAAAGCAGATAAAAATTTGCTGTCTGCTCTTTTGATGATGTGTGAGCTTTTGAATTTCTTTGGGTGAGTCATATAGAAATTACTTGAAATAGTCATAGCGATGCTGCGCTCACATTGTGCGCTAGGTGCTATAAATACGCTTTGATGTTCGGAGAATTTTAACTTCATCAGTTCTCCGTGGGAAAGGCTCGATAGCGAGGGGAATCTATTCTCGCTCCCTCCGAAAACAAATTACAATCATGGCATGCGACTGTCGAGTCTCTCAGGTAATTAGGTTACATTATGCCTTAATAAATTCCTTGTCTGACCTGCTAAAACAGGCATCATGGGAACACATTATAATTCCACCGCTGATTTAACCGTGCTGTCCTAATGCAATGGACGAGCCTTCCCAAATGCCACCAACCCTGATTTGTCTTCTGTGACTCACCCAGCCTCTAAAACAATGCGGCACCGTGCTGCTCGGTCCCTCATGACACACTGTCCTTTCCATAGCCCTGATGAAGCCGCGGGTTTGTCCGTGGGGGTAAACACAGACAGACAGCACCAAAAGGTGTCTCGGGGACTGGTAGCACATGCAAAGACGAGACGTGGAAAAGAGCAAAAACCTGGAAGGGATGAGAAGTAAACAGGCTTTTGAGAACATCCTGTGTGACTCAGTCAAGAGCCTCCCATTAAGCTCACAGGAGTTATTATGAATGACTGTGTTTCTGTCAGGGGTGCGATGGGGTCGGAGGGGGGCTGCGTTATACATTCTTGGAAGTGATCCTGTGCTTTGTTGACTCATAGACTGAAGAGGCTCATTGAGTGTGGCAGCTGGTTGACCTTGGAGAGAAGGCAACCTGTTTCTCTCTCTCTCTCTCAGTTTCACCCCCAGGAGCATTTTATCCTCATGTCTGAGGAAGTGAAGCGGGAGATGTACGATGCGATGGGAGAGTCGGGGGCAGGGGAGCAAGACCTGGTCTCACCTGCAGCGCAGTGCACCTAAAACATACAGGCAGCTTGTGACGCTGTGCGAGTCCCTCGGTGCTTTATATCCTTCCCCACATGCCCTGACAAGTGACTTACAATAACAAAGCAGAATCCTGCTCTGGTGTTAGTGAGTCTGTGGACCGAGCCATCTCCCATACAGCCCACTGGACTTGTCACGTCTACGTCTAAAGTGCACATATCAATGTTGGGTCCATCTATAAGAAAATCTGTGGCAAACCATCCATTGGTATGATTATAATGTGCAAATGCAATGAAATAAAATGTGTCTGCTTCGAGCAAGAAGAGCCCAAAAGTCCATGTGTGTGGAGTTATCCCCATGTCTATGTGGGTTTTGGGGTTAGAGTCTCTCCCCTAGTGTGAGTGTGAATGTTGTGTGTGCTGTGATGGACTGGAGACCTGTCCCCAATGTATTCTCTGCCTTCACCCTTATGTGCACCAGGAAACCCAGCAGACTACCATTAAAGTTGGTAAGATAATGGATAGATGTCTCTCAGAGTATTACATTCCCTAAAATGGTATTCAGGCACAATCCAAATCTCCAGCAAGTTAATATTGTGGTGTTTTTCCATTCATTTGTCATCTTCAGATACCAATAATCTGATTCTGGTGTGTGTGTGAGAGAGAGAGAGACAGAGAGAGAGAAAGACAAGAAAAGAGTAATGAATCTTTAGAGCATTTACAGAATCTAACTTGCACCAGCACTGAATTTGGCTCACTGTGGATTGCCCATGTGCTACATGATGTGTTTGAACAAGGTTGGGCCAAATATGTGGTCGGACTCTGCAGCAAAAGGTCACAGCTGCAGAGTGTAGAAAAAGGTTATAATCAGGTCATACGCAGACAACTCAGAGAGCCGGACATAAAATAATCTCCACTTGTGCTTTCTCAGCCATTGTGAAGTGGGAGCGAAATATTAACGATCAATACGTCTCTCATTGACACTGTTGCCATGGCAACGCCGTCAAAAACTAATAGCTCCTTTGTGGTCCTCTCACACCTGAATGTTTCCCGTCTCCTGAAAGTTGCATAAACCACTTAAAAACCCAAAAATGTTCCCAAGATGAAACCATTTAAAAGACGCACAGGTACATGAATAATAGAGCAGATGGAACTCAGGCATAATTTGTCCAAGCGCTGTACGTACCCACACGTGGGGGGGACCGAAGGCATGAGAGTGAGAGCACCCGGCTGAGGTGACACGGCGTGTGTGGAGACGGCTGACGTGGAGCGGCTCCCCACTCCAGACAGAGATTTTAGGTTTTTACTGCTGTCAGGGGACCTAAAGCAGCTACTACTAATACAAATGGACTGAATTAATCTTGTTCAGCGACATGAAAGTGGATGGAGGAAATTGGGGAGGGTAGGGAGGTGGTGGCAGGGCGGAGCTGGAGGGGGAGTAGCTGTGTGTCGGTGATGAGGCTTGAAAAGAGATGAAGCTGGACGGGGAGGGGGAGTGTGTATGTGTGCGTGCGGGGTGGGGTGTGTGTGTGTGTGTGTGTGTATGGGGGGGGTGGGATGCGGCTGGAGAGTGTGAGTTAAACGCAGAGAGAATTAGAATGAATGGTGACAAGATCTGCTCCCTTCGTTTTTCATTCTTACTGTGGGATTTTAGACTGAAAAAACAAAACAAGCCCAACGTTTGTCTCTACATTAGCCACACAGCAGCACGTCCCCTTTGCTGTAATCAAGATATCTGTAATAATAATAGCAAAAAAAAAAAATTAAAGTCAACCATGGACTGACAGTGTGGAAATTAGATAATGTTGCTGCTGAATGCCCACCTGACTGGGTGTCAGGCTGCAGTATAAATGCTTTGTTTTTGTTTTACAGTCACCTTGTGCTATCTGACAACCGGTGACTAATGAGTCAGTTTAACATAAACCTTTGTGAATAAAGTCCTTTTGCCACCGGAGGGAAGAAATGTCACAGGTTGAAGCAGATATTTGTGATTAAGGAATCAAAACACTCAGTACTCGATTCAATGGTGAAGCAGAAAAACAGAGAAAAAATATCTTAAATCTTGATTAATATGTTGTATTTATGACAGTGACAGAATGATTGCTGTGTGAATATTATTGATTTTCCCAACAATGTTACAGTATCTTTATTCTGGGGAATGCCAGTCTGAGTTTTATTTTGTTGTGATTTGTTTTATGATTCACTGAGCCTAATGCCATTTACATTAAATGTGATCAATCCCATTATCTCTGTCTCCTGTCTTCCACTTTGCCTCCATTTGCTTTTATTGGAGTTGGAATCCAAAGTCTAATGACACATAAATTAATCTATCAGTGCAGGTGGTGGTATCAGGTTACATCTGTTAAAGAGCTTTCATTAAATGTTTTGATTTTTTGCTGATTATTCAACTGAAAGTGAATATGTCGGCAACTATTTTGACAAGTGATTAATTTTTTTTTTTGATGGCTCCAGGGTCTCAAAAGGGAGGATTTGCTGCTTCTCTCTGCAGCAAATGGAACTAAACTGAATATTTTTCCAAGTTAGTTGAACCTTTTTCTGCATTTTCTGATGTTTTCCAGCCCAATCGCCAATTAATCATAAATGAAAAGATCCATCCAAACCCCTCAATCCTCAATCATTCTCCGTACTATATATCTGGTGTCGGTATAATTTATTTTGGTAAAGTGTGAAAAAATAAATGACTGAGCCATGTTGATTGCAGCACATTTGCCTCAGCCTTGTCAAGCCCGATGGTAGCAGCAGAAGGAAACATGTATTCAGGATACAGATGGCTGATTTAATCCACAGATTTTATTTTAACTAATTACAAGTGCGGCAACATTATGCCAGTAGTAAAACCGACTGAAGACTAATTTACGTCATTCATTAACGTTTTGTTTGACAGTCAACGCTAATCATCAGGTTGGTGTCTCAAATCCACTGGAAAGACTTTCAAAGGTCGAATCACTTGGTCGTTTTTCTTGTGATTTGTTTTGAACATTTCCCTCTGCATTTTGCTCCCACTTGTGCATTCAGAGGATGACTGTGTTTCAGATGTGATGCATTCAGCGACTGCAGTTTATGAGACAATATGGCATTGTAGCTACACAGCTGTGGGCTGCGATTGCAAAGTCTGTCTCTTTTGGGTTGGTGCGCATATGTATGTATGTGTGTGTGCGTGTATTGCCTACAGGTGACTCATCGCACTGCAGATGACCACAATGTGTTTTTTTTTTCTCCTCCTGCTGCTTGAGCGTTCACGGCTCTCTTTCCACCTTTCCCTCTGATATGATTCTCCCTTCTTCTCTCTCTACGCCTCTGTCTTTCTCTTCATCCTCTCTCTTCTCTCCATCAGTGCATTCTCTTAGGCGTCATGTCCCCAAATTACATAATGCCCACCCGTCTCACCCAGTTCTATCTGGACGGCGGACAAATGAGATGCAACAAATAAACAGACGCTGTAACAGATCGTTTACATTTTGAGGACGGTTCATTCGTGTCCTTTTTCTTTTTTTTTTTTTGTTATGTGGGCTCTGGGCTGGACACCAGCAGCAGCAGAGCCTTCCTCTAGCCCAGGTATAATGAGCCATAATGTCATGTTACGATCTGATTGGCATGGCGGACGTCACAGTGAGGGGCGGGGAGAGAGGCCGCTGACAGAGAGACAGAGAGAGACAGAAAGAGAGAGAGAGAGAGAGAGAGAGGGGGAAAGAGAGAAAGAGGGGGAAAGAGAGAGGAGGGGGGAATAATAATGATGATGATGATGAGGGTGATGATGAGGGGCCATGAGCCGAAACAAAGGCACAATGACACACACACAAAAAGGTGAGGATCAATTTGTGCCTGCCACCTCATTTTCTGCCTCCCCTTTCCCTCTCTGCCCTCTCTCTCTCAGCATCAAACTCGCATCAATCATACCTCCATTTACCCCATCCCTCTCTCCCTCTCAATTAGCCTCTCCTCCATTTCTTGCCTACTGCTCTCCTGTCACATGCATCCACTGTCGCAGTCAGGTTTTTTTTTTTTAATGTTCGTGTTGAATCAGAAACCCTGTGTTCTCTGGCAGAGCAGGTGCAGAGCTCGGAGAGGCTGAACGTGAGAGGAGAGGGCTGTGCAGGCGTAGATATGTAGGTGAGCTTTGATAAATTTCACCAGAAGATTCGGGTTTACTAGAACGAGCACACGGAGCTCTCCTCCCTGGAGAACCTGAATTACTTTGAAACTGTCAAATAACAAAAACTAAATTATTATCAACATAAACAGTTACATATTCCCAGTTCTGACTAAACTGACTGCTCAGGAAAATCCTCAGAGTACAAAAACCAGCATTTATAAAATGATGTCTGAGAACAGGTGCACTTTTAACATGGTAACAGAGAATTTACACTAATAATTGCATATTCAATTATTTTCATATCCATGAGAATCAAAGATTACTTGATTGTAGATTAACCTAATCTTGGCAGCCAGGCACGCTGTGCACACACACACACACACACACACACACACAGAGTATTTACATTGTAATTACCCCAGAGCCTCTCTTCAGGTCCCTGTGGGGCCTCAGGCTGAAGACGAGCTCACAAGAGTCCCAGTTGTCCCATTGAGGAGATCATTAGCTTGGTTAGAGTAATCCACAACAATCTGCGTGTGTGTGAGTGTGTGTGCGTGTGTGTGCAAGGGCAGCAATGTGTGCGTGGGTGTGTGTGTTCATGCGTTAAGCAGCTGTTAAATGGACTCCACGGCCTTTAGTGTCCGTGGACATTAGCTTTATTGGTGTGATCTGAAAAGTTATTTAGTGACAGCTGGGATTTCCCTCCCCAGGGACGAGGCCCACTGACGACTCATGATAGCGGACATGAATGAGAGGGGAAATGAGCGTTAAATTGAAAGACCTGGAAAACTGCCGGAAAAAAACACCCCTGAATTGATTAATTCTGTAGAAATTGTCTATTTTGTAAATGTCTATGTCTCCTTTTTCTACAACAAATTTTTTGTTCCATTGCATATTTTATCAAGAATTAGACCTTTATTTTGAAATTTATTGAAATAAAACTGTGTGAAACACTTATTTTGTACACCAAACAAATCTTCTATAGCTTTATTTAAATGGCTAATGAAAGTGAAAGACATTTGATTTTACTTTGGCCTTTATTCACAGTGATACACCAGCATGTTTCACTGCTTCTGAATGTTCAGATGTACTTTGTTCTGTGATTATTTCTCAAACCACAAAAGCTGTGATCTTCAGGTGAGGGCCACTGAGACACGAGTCTTTAAGGTTCAGAATGGTTATGGTGCGTAGCACTAGTGCATAGCATAGCACATTTGCCTGTCTGTTTTAAGGATAGTAAATCTACGAGCAGGTGTGTATTGTTAGATGCAACTCCAGACCCTTGAACCAACATGACCCGGTAAATCAGCAGCCCATCTCCCATTCTTTATCTCTGTCTGCCTCTCCTTTCTCCTCCCGCTGCCATTTTCCTTCCAGCTCTGTTGTTTGGAAAAATTATCCTCCCTTTGCACTCTGCTGGAAAAAGAGTGGAGTAAAGGGGTGTATAGGGGGGAGGGCTGGGGGGGGGGGGGGCAACTGATTGCACCTATTGTTTAAGAATGAGGCTTGAAGCCTCTTAGGGGATAATTGGCACACAAGAAGGGTAATGTGTTTGGACGGAAAAGAGAAGTCAAAGATGTAGAAATTAAAAGAAAGGTGGTGAGGGGCTTACAGAGAGAGTGCTGTGAATTAGTTAAATTTAAACATTTGAAATTTTATGTGGAAATCCAGCGTGTATGTTGTCTGGATCAAACGTGTTATTTTGTTTGGTACAGACGGTGCTTTCCAGTATGCGCTGTGCTCTGCAGCTCTTTTATATCCCTGTACATGTTATTTTTCAGCGTCAAAGGCGAAGAAGCTCTCGACATCAGGTGGCTCTGTTATTTCCTATGTAGCGGAATAAAACGGGCAAACAAAAATAAACCATTTGCCTGGTGTTGCATTTTGTCGGTGAATGTGTGGCCTGAAAATGCTGAAACATCTTTTGTATATGTGTGTGGGGGGGTGTTTGGGGCCAGATCAAAGGGGGGTATGATCACATTTATCAAATAACACTTTAAAATGACTCATCGGCAGGAGACCGACTAAATCCATGTGAGAAAATGTTCTTTTCAAGCTTAAACGGATGCTCTCTGGATTATACTGCACATGCAGGAGTCACAACTAATCAAATATATATGTATTGCATTTCACAGCACTTACCCGCATTACATTGCTGTTGAAAACAAATTCCGTCTTAAACATTGTAAATACATATTGAAATGTGAGGCCTCGCTAATCTGCTGTGGAATAAGAAAAAAAAAATCAAAGATAGTCCATTATATTGTACACCAGGAAAGCTCTTATGCTTTGTGCAGGGCCATGTGGTGAATAAATAATGCTTACATTTTCTTCGCAGGAAATGAACACTGCCAAAAATATACGCCACCAACATCCTGCACTGTAGTCACCGTGCCTTCTTTTGTGCCTGCTTTCTAGAGTGGTTTCCGCCACCTGGCATTCATAATGATCCGATTCTATTTCTTAATGTCATTTCTATCCGCACGTGTCCTCTGCTCCTCTCGGGCACTTTGAGAAAGTGCAGGTGTTGAAAGGGATCTCAGCCGACTAACACTAAGTTTAAAGGATGCGAAGGATGTGATATTAAGAACTGCAACCATGTGATCCACCTGAAAGTCACTCAGATCAAAACCCGGCCTATTTGCTTCACTCCAAAACCATACAGCTGTAAATAATCAACCAGACACATGACAGGTGATGCAGAAATCCTGCTCTTACAAGGATGACCTTTAACCAGCAGGACGACTCGGACATCACGCCGCGCTGATTGTATTGCGAAAACTATCAAGCGTGCAGCATTATCCCGGACAAGAGTTTGCTCTACTGCGTCATCAAAGCGAGTCCGGCACGTCCCTCTGTACGTCTGGATGTCTATTTCATATTCCAGTCACAAGCTGTGTGGTGCAACTGCTCAAAGGGTACGGTTTGGTATTTTGGATTTTTTTTTTTTTTTTTTTTTTGAGGGGTGGGGGCTTGATAAGTTTCGTGCCTGAAGGTCTGTCTGGGATAGGGTGGCTGGACACGGCAAACGTGCATGCTCAACACGCTCGTGACCGCAGACATTTTACCTCGACACGTGGAAAATGAAGGAACAGAAACATTTACATTCAGTTTGCAAGTGTGCCCAAGACACCGTCTCGGAGTGCTTCACAGCAGGCGCCTGCCTCTCTGTGTGTCTACATACTTGTGTGCGTTACAAATTAGTGTACTTGTAAGACCATTATTTGTGATATTATTTTGTGCGAGTGTGTGTGTAGGTGCGTGTGTGTACAGTGTGTCTAAATTGGAAGGCTGTAATTAAATGCGTAGACCTCTCCACTATCTCCTCCTCCAGCCAGCGCCAGTGACGCACAAACCGCAGCACAGCCATGAGTCATCAGGCCCCCAGGATCACCACCCCTCCTTCTATCTCTCTATCCCTGCCTCCATCCACCTCTACACAGCTCTCTATAACCCTCTCTGCCTCTCACTACACATTCCTCTGTCCCACTCTTTCTAAATTACCCACCATCACGCGCACGACGTGAGCAGCCGCCTTTTCCCTATACACTCCTTGAGATTTGTGCTCAATTTCCAGCCCGATCCGACACGCCACCGCTTATCTCCCCGCATCTGGCCGTCGCTCTCTCCACTACACCCCCGCCACCTTCCCCTCTTCACTCGATCTGTCTTTACCCTCTTTATCTCCCCTGTTAACCTCTCCACGCCCACCCATGAACTGGTGGGTTATTAAGTTTGCCACAGTTGCAGGCGGAGGGGTGGGTGGGGGTGGGGGTGGCAAGGGGGACAGAGGGTGACACCGTGAGGCAAAAAGAAAGAGGGAGTTATGGGTAGAGATGCGAGAGACGGGACTCATATTGTGACGAGGGAGAAAAGAGCGGGAACAGTGGGAGGAGGGCGGTGAGCAAAAGAGCCGCGGCGACGGTGTGAGGAGTCGAGAAGGCTGTGAGTGAGAGGAAACCGGAGAGAGGGATAGAGAGAGGGAGAGAGAGGGATGGAGAGAACGAGGAGGGGAGAGAGAGCGAGGAAGAGAGTGCATGATTTGAGGCATTTGCCACCTGGCGTCCTGAATCATTATCTGACTCATGCTAATCTCTTATCTTCTCCGCCGAGCACGCGCAAGTGTACGCGCACGCAGACACTGCGCGGAAATGATTTAAGACCAGATTTAAAACAGAATAAAAAACTAGTGGAACAGCAGTAAAAACAAGACTTCAGAGTGTCAGACCCGGTGAGAGAAGAGGAGTCAGGGGGCCACCAGAGAGCAGGGACGAGGAGCGCAGGAGGGACGGAGAAGAGAGAATCTCTCTGACGAAGTCTCCGACGTGGTTACAGAGGGAGAAAAAAAAAAAGTGGGGGGATGCTTCATTTCCATCTCTCTGGGTCTTTATGATATGAGTAGGAAGGGAGAGCATATTAAATGTATGACTCATAAATGTGTGTGCCTCTGTGCCCCACCAACGCCCTGCAGAAGGGTAGCATCCACTGCTGCAGAGGGGATAAAAAAAAGGCAATTTCGTGCTTTACTTGGTGTGGTTATCCAATTAGTTACACAAAACATGTGGCTAAGCGGATGTATGCCAATATGCTTCTGTTCCTGATAGATGTTTTATCCCCGGGAGAGCCTTCACAAATATGTAGCAAAGCGTTCTGATGAAATATTACATTTTGAGTGCAATACTTTTTGTATTCGGCATTGCTTGTTTCAGTTTGACAGAGGGGATCATGAACTATTATCCTCTGAGCTGACAGTGATAATTCAAGGTATTCCACTCACAGATGCCGTAAGCTGTGTGTTCATTATAAACCCAAGCGGCTTGATTGTACAAGGGGTTCCCAAAGTGTAAGTATTATTTATTATCTTGTCCCAACATGTGCGCATTAATCATGAGCACGTCCTGGACAATTCCGATAAAGCTATATTTTCAAAATGTGCACGAATGAAAAAAGTCCAAACATTTTTTTTTTAGAATAGGCTGTAAAATTTGTAAAAAATAGAAACCTCCCTTGATGCTGCTTCCATAAAGAGGAACATATAAATGTGATTCTGGAGCATTTCACTGGTTTGGTTATTAAAGGAGTTGTGCCACTTCTGTACCTTGCAGCCTCAGAATCAACAGGGAAGCTTTCTGCATGGATTTCCAGGTCTCGGAGTAACAATAGGGACACCGGTTGCACACAAACACAGGGGACTTATAACACAACTCGTCTACAGCGACTGTGGTTCAGAACCCAGACGACACACGGGTGAAAGGACTTGCCGTTGCAGGACTGGAGTAGCCCACATGTGAAATGTTCATGGCTTGAATTTTGGATGTTGCCCAAAGCAGACTTTCAAGAATAAAGACTTTTAATAGTCCACGAGGGTGGAGCCCCCCCCCAAAAAAAAAGAATTATGCAGAGCAAAGACTGCTGGTTGGTGATAATATCTGTGCGTGCTGGATTTAAATGATTGCCTCAAGCCTACACAGCCTAATTTCTGAATATCTCTCTCCGCCTAAGCTTGTCATACTAGCTGCACAAACAAAGTGAAATACTTAGCGTATGCGTGTGCAAACAAGAACGAGTTATATTTGCAGATATGAAACGTCCCAACTAATAACTTAAATTCAGTATGAAAGCTTTTAATATTTAATTTAGCCCTTGAGTCCCTCTGTTAAGAATTCCTAAGCTTTGTTAAAGGTCCCCGAGGTTCTGAGTCATTTCTTCTTTAATCTTACTCTGCTTGGTATAACAGGATGTCTGTATTTGAAACAGACCATTTCCAGCCTCAAGTGTTGGTTCAACTCCTGTGAACAGCAAAAACTCCTTCGCCCTGCTGTAAAATGATAGGATTACATGGTGTTTTCTGGATGCTGGTCATTGTTGTCTTTGTATCATGATGAAGGGGAACTGGGGACTTCTGGAAGTCTTGCAGGTCTCCAGTTTGATTGTGGTACAGAGGCTTTTGGTGCACGATGCTAGTTTTGAAGATTTCTTGTTGATTAATTTATTCTGTTCCCAGGTAGAGGCAGGAGTATGCATACATTTTAAACCATCAAACTGCAATTCATTCGTTCATTATGTGACCTTCTTTGTACTCAGAGGTGTTTCAACACTGAACAGGGCATCAGTCCGTTACAGAGTACACACACGCCATTCACTCTCACACACACAAAGGGCATTTTTGAGTCTCTAGTCGACTGAAACATGCATATTGTTGACTGAAACCCAGAAACCAGCAGGATCCATACTGAAAAATCAATACCACTGATACCTAATACCTTTGCTTTGGAATCGATGATCATATTAAAATCTCAATATTTTATTGTTTTCTGTTCATTTTGAAGCTATGGTTTCAATCTTGTGTGTGCAGTAATGTCCGAACCAAGAAAACACACAATCACTGTGACAGTATTCCAGTGTTGTTGAGCTGTTGGGCTGCTGTCCACTTTCCACTAGCAAAACTGCTTTCCCCAAAGGTGACAGTATGTTGCATGGGCTTGCAGACCTAACTGCTTTCCCCACCATCACACCCACTGCTGACAGTTTATTCTAGAAGCAGGCACCACACTGGGGTGAATGACACCACTTTCGGGAATGACATGCCTGTGCATGTTCTCTTGCGCCTACTCTTCTCTTGCCTCCTTCCAGGCCACATCATGGCCGCAGCCAGGGAGCGATCTGTGCCCTTTGTCTCCTAAGACCCTTCATGTCTGCTCGCCTCCAGTGGTTTGTTGGTCATGACTACTGCTGCTGCTGCTGTTGCTTCCTCGGGCTATGCAATCTTCTGTTGACCTTCATAACAACAAACAACAATGTGAAGGAGGCCACTATTGTTTGTTGGGGTGGGATCCACATTAAATGCCACCACTTCGTATCTATGTTTATTTGACATGCAATCCTGTATTTGAATTTAAGAAAGAGAAAAAAAACTCTTACCTTCGCTTTGGTGAATAATACCAGTGTGATCGGGAAAAGTTGCTAAGCTTCTTTCTTTAGCAGGGAACGCAACTGTCACATGTCACATGTGGATGGCCGGCAAGACAGCCAATCAGAGTAAAGCGTGCATGTGGTTGTCGGAACAGCATCAAGAGGATCTGTGCAGAAATGAACTGTCATATTCCATCATCAAAAATAGGAGAGTAAAAAGGCTTGTAAATCCTGTAGCATCTGAGTCATTTCAGTGCCAGAGAAGAAAAGATAAATACTCCCTTCCATAGATACTCCAGTCCACAATTTTGATTTAGTTTAAAACTGTCATTTTTATCACAGTGTAAGGCTCAATAAGACTCGGACTGTCTCATACAGACTCTAAAATGACTTTCACATGTCTGTTGTTCCACCAGGTCATTTACATATACATACAGCCAAGATGAAGTTAGGGTTCAGTTTTGATTCCAAACAGGACGTCATTGTACTCTGAGGGTCTAATGTTGATGCAGATGGACTGATCATGATGTTGGCAAAAGCCTGGTGTGTGTCATACAAACTTCAAAGTACAATATCTGTGAAGCCCTGGGCTTCACTGAGTGGCTCTGTGTATTTTTTTCCATCCCATTTTGTTTGTAAACCAGGAAATAGGAAGGAATTACTCTGTTGTACTGGTGTACATGCTTAATCTTGCTGCTTGGAGTTTATACAACAAAGAGCTAAATTGCTGCTACTTTTTGTAATGATTTGATTTGACTTGATTGCAGTCCCTTCTACACCCATTTGCATCTTTCCATTGAATTTTTCAGGACTATCCACAGAGTCAACAAAACAAAAGCAATCAGTAAAACAGCGTGTTAACAGTTGTTAAAAAAACAATACAAAAAAAAGGCAGACACCCCAACAAAAATGCACTTACCTGGAGGCAGACACTCTTGAGACAAAGAATGAGCTTCAGTTATAGACGTATCCTTTTTAAACCTCTGTTTTTTTCCCTGCACAGTCATGAAAGAAAGAAAGAAGGAAAGAAGGAAAGAAAGAAAGAAGTTAAAAAAGAAGGAGCAAAGTCATGAATGCGGCATCAGCTTCAGAAGACACACTCACATCACAGCGGGGTCTTTGTGACAGAATAACATTTTTACATTTCAAAGTACAAAAAGCGAAGGTGTGAATAACAAAAATGAATGATGGCCGGGTTCCATTTAGCTGCCACACTTTAAGGGTTTTAGCGCTGTGTATGCCAGCAACTCACCGTTACACAATGATACTACACCCGGCACAAATGTGACAGAGCAACGGTTGACATTACTAGTAACATCACTAAAGCGTAAAGCTTTTACAAAGCTTCATGTAGGCCACCACAAACACCATACACAATAGTCTCACACCACCATACCATCCACGTTGACAATTTTACCCATGTTTAGCCAACATATAATAACCACATCACAGAGACACAAAAACACCAATTAAAGACTCTCACAGACACACTTGTGGTACATATAAAAAGAAATTACTGAACATTTACTGATGGTGTATAAATTGAAGAGAAGCAGATAAAACTGTGACATAAGCAGTATTTAAGAAAAGCGCTATTGCTACTCACCAAACAAGAGCAAACAGAAACCTCCCTGTGAACATACGAGTAAAGACATAATTGGGCCTTGTATGAGTCACTCGATGTTAAGAGAAACTAAAGAGAAAACCAGTTGTTCCTTAAATTTCACACAGTTTGTTTACAATGCACTGGAAACAAAAGGCCTTAATCTGTCCATAAAGGGACAACTAATGTGCATGTAAATGTAATCTGTAATCTGACTAAGACAGAAATTCTCCAGATCTTACTAAACCGCCCAGGTTATGTGGCCTGAAAACCAATTTTGTTCTGTATGTATATGCCTGACTGGAACTGATGAATGCATGTGCACAGTCTCCACAACCCCCACACTGACTGGGATGGTGTGTCTCTTATCTGTACAATAAGTAACGTGTACAGTACAGTATGTACCTAGTGTTAAGGAGGCAGTCAATTTTCCCTGTTGCATGTAAGCTGGGACAAGGACAGAATTACAATCAGATGCACAAGTTGAGCTACCAGTATGGCTTGACTTAGCTGTGCATGTAAAGGCAGTGACTGATGAGAACAGGGATGTTCATACGTGCGTCATCCAACCATTTACTATCTTTTCAGTGTTTCTAAACACTGGTCCTATGGTACCCCTGCCCTGCATGTTTTAGATGTTTCCTGCTCCAACGTACCCAATCGGCCAATCAAGTCTTCTGCAGAAGCCTGATGATCAGGCACTCGTTTGTTGTCCTCTGTTGTCTCTTTGCTGAGCTAAACCAAGCTAAGCCAAGCTCGTGGCAGCTGCATCCAACAAATTGTGACAGAAAACTGAGGATGAACGAAGAGGAAACGGAACATGCAGGGTCATCCATCCACCATTTCACCATCTCCTGGAGCCTACTGCCAGCACAGGGGTGAAGCTAGGGAGTGCACTCTAGACAGGTCGCCGGTCCATCACATCAACAGAATAACAACATAGTCCACACAGGATGCTAACCCAGTTCTCCACGTTGAAAGTGTGCGTCATTTCATCCACCATGGCTTGTGCGCTTTGTGTCCTGGGGTAAGATTAATTACCATACTGTAGCAACAACATAGTGTTATCAGATAAACCATGTGTGCACAGGCAGGCAACCTGAAAACACAACACCTTTGGCTGTGGCAGGTGCCAGCGGAGAGGAATAATGAAAAGAATCAATAGATGTGTGTTTTCACATCCCCAAACAGAGATGGATAATCACCACAACTCATGCATCTATTTCATGATCCAGTCTCTCTTGATCTTGCTCAATTTCTTAGATATTTGACATTTAGAAATAGGAGTGTCCAGATATATCTCCTGTTAGCACTATGATACACTCCTATGGTGAGTGTCAACACTGGGTGATCCACAGTCCCGCAGTGTTTTTTTACTAGACTGGTTCAGTCCATCAGGGTCATTCTAAGAGAATCTGGAGTGCACCAGTTTATCAGCAAAACATCTGTCCAGATGACAACAGGCACAAGATGAAATGTTTCAATTACAACGTTATCTGATTTGCTCTCAGTGTGAACGCAGCACTAAATATATCACAGAGGCGCTTGAATGCATCAAGACTGTGACCAAAATAGCTGACCAAAGGCACTTTTCATGCTGAGTCCTGAGGAAATTTACAGTCTGACGCACCCATCAACCTTTCACACCAAGCCCAGCATCATTTTTAAGAAAATATACGTAGCGGACAAAAATTGAAACATCTTTATAATACAGAAAAAAAGTTTGTTTTCTGTGAATGAGGCTGGGGCTTTGACAATAGTCATGTGTTTAACTTCTTGCCAGTCAGCCCCATTTCTATGTTATATAACTCCATTTCTCCACAGCCCATTAAAAAACAAAGGTTGGGAAATCTCTGTTGTTGGGACTGCTACACAGCCAGCTTTGAGAAGGGAAACAAAAACTCAGAGAACAAAGGCTGTTTCTCAATATTCATACTTCTCCATCTTTGTGGACTTGAAAAAGGGTCAGAACAAGTAGTGTTATGATTCAAAGTACGCATCTCTTGAGTATGCTAAAGTACCTCTGGTATGTTCTTGCCCTGTCCATTTTCATTGAGGGTGCACTGATGTGGACTTGGTGTCGTCTAGAGGTACATATCCCAAATGCAATTTGGGAACAATGGCTTTAACCCCAATTATAGCCTGTCCCCTTTTTGAGGTTTTTTAGAAGAGATTCATTCAACTTTTAAATGTGAATTAACAGTATGGGATAAAAAGGGCAACGTTTTCATTTCAACAAAATATTCTCAATATATTATAAATCAAAAGGTTAACCACTGAAATCCTCTCATGCATGTATTCAGGTTGTCCTTTTCTTCTTTGTATTTCTTACCTGTTCCTTGTTTTTTTTCCCCTCAAGCATGCCGGCAGACAGGCAGAGATAAGCATGCATGCCTGGAGATAGAACATATAGAGGTGAGATAGAGAAAAGGAGGGAAACAGAAATTATAAAGAAAGCATTGCAGCCATAATAGAGGAGGTGATGAGCTGAAATGATAGAGGCAAGACAAGAGATGTGCTTATGACATTCAGTTACATATAGAAAACACAGCTTTGTTTCAAGGAGATCACTGTCTGGATTAGCAGAAATGACAGATAAAGAAATGGGAAATTTCATTGTACAGCGCTATCTGGAAAATGGATTTTGTGAATACTGAGTTGGCTGGAAATGAGCCCTTATTCAGTCTTCTACTGCCTCAATCCTTTTACATTTACAAGCTCAGGTTTTACCCACTGGCAACATTTTTTCATCTCTGTTTTGCCACAGAACAAAAATATCACAGGCCATGCAGACTAGAACAGAAGAAGTTCATGTGCACCTCAGTAACATTGTGCATGAACATTTTGTATCCTACATCTCTTTTTCCTTGGGCCACCATATAAAGAAGACCCAGAAGACCAGCTTCTTCTATAGATATCAGTGGTGAACTGTGTGCACTACAGCAACACCAGCAAGAAATGACGTCATGATGGAAAAAAGCAACAGTGCAACGAATTGAAAAAGCTCAACAACTGCGATCCTGTGATTAAAGATAAGGATATAAAAATAGGTTATAACAGAAATGACATCCCCTACAAAAAGTAATCTATTCATGTACCTTTCCTTACCTACTCGTCATAAATTTCAAACAATATGGATATCATTAAGGTTGCATTGTTGAAATTAAACACCCCCTAAAGCCAACACCTATAAATAGAAAAGTAGATGTATCAATGTATCATGACTGATACATTGATACATCTATCAAAAATAAAATGAGCAAAAATAAAATTAAAGGACAAAAAAGCCACTCCAACCACTTCAACACAGATTGGTTCATGATTCCGTGTTGTCTGATGGGAGTGACTACTGCACAGGCTCTCATAAGCCAGGGTCCATAGGAATGAATGGACTGCCATATTTAGTGCCATATACAGTTCTTATAATACATCCATGCTCCATGACATTAATGGTCTTTTTTTGTCCGACCCACTTAAAATTATACTGTGACCGCTCATGCTGACATCATCACACATTACTGAGAAGAAATGTGTTAAATGTCCTGTATTATGTGAAAAATAAAACAATTTATATCTATTTAAAACACCTTTTTCTTTGGTCCACAACATCTTCAGGCCTTATCTGAGGGCAGTTTGTACCCAGTTTGTAACAAACACTGTTAACAGTGAAGGCAAGGAACACACACACACACACACACACACACACACACACACACACACACACACACACACACACACACACACACACACACACACACCATTTACGCATACATCTAGGGGCAATCTGTGACTTTCCTGTTGAGAACCTGGAGAAAGGCCTCCAATCTGAAAGTTTGGAGCAGCTGTGGAGGGTTTCAAGTTCAAGAGAGTTGCACAGTATAAATGCAGGTCTAGTTAGTCTCCAATGTTCAAACCAGTTCATTGGAGGAAGCAGTTCTCCGAGTGTATTTGATTGGTCAATGCAGCACCCTGCTGGATTACATCATGTTGCAGTGCAGCAAAATTTCAGCCAGGTTTCAACTTTTTTGCTGCAGCGCATCACTTCAGTAGCCCTGCCCGGTCTGATCATGTCCCTGCTCTCATCTTGTAAGATGTGTTTCCATAAGTATCTGAAAAAAAGTAAAAAAATCAAACAACAAATCAGTCAGTGTTTCTTTCTAAAATCCACTAAATATTCTTAACTTAGATCCCTGTGAAGACTCAGGATCTAGGTTTTGACAAATTTGAGAGGTTGATGGTAAGCCTGCGCCAGATCACCTCCCAAACTTCACTTTGTGCAAAATCCTGGCAAAGCTTTTGAAGCTGCCAAACTCAAGAATTCATTAATTGTGCTGCTTAATGCAGCACTTTAAAAACAAAGGTGTGGGATGTGAGGACGGCTACACCTTAATGTGATTAGCAGTGCCAAGGGAAGACATCAAAAGAGAAAAATTCATATACAATTTACCCATGTTTACCCATTTCATGCCAACCTGTTATTATCAAGTTTTCGATCCTATTCCCACATACTCACTGAGAATCTATATCCTACAGGAAAAAGAGACTGCTGGGTGACAGTTTTTATGACGTTAAATAAAGAATATCCTTGCAATTTCACTCTCCACTACTACTTAATTAAGGGCGTGGCAGTTTGAGTCACCGCCAAGACACTCACGACAGCCAGCGTTCATTTGGCTGCCTCTCAAGCTGCACCTCTGTCTATTTTTGGGTTGGATTGGACTGCCAAGATAGCAACATCCAATCCATTCAGAAATTAATATGCAGAGCTTGCAGAAACCAATAGGTGACATTGAGGAGACTACAAGAAGTATCTATTGTTGATGACATATGTTATGAACTAATGCATAATTAGAGGTTGAACATCCATTCATTTATCCATCCATCCACAAACCCACCCATTCATCTCATTCACTTAGTCTCAGGGGTCTGCTGAGGCCTATCTTCAGTGGACATAGGTCGATTGCAGAGAATTCACAGCGGACAGGTGTGAGCACAGTCCATCACAAAACACACACACATCATTCACTCGTACACTTACACTTAGGGGCAAGTTAGAGTCTCCGGTCAACCTTAATGTATGTTTTTGGACTGTGGGAGGAAACTGGAGTCCCTGGATAAAACAAATGGGGAGAACTTGCAGGCCCTCAGTCGCTGTAAGAATGAAAATCAGGACCTTCTTGCTGTGAGGACAGCGCTAACCACTAATCCACTAAGTAAAGAGGTTTTTACACAGGCTGAAAAGTACAAGATTAATAAGAACACGCAACATAAGCTTTTTATGGTCTTACTGTGGTGTCTTATTTAAACTTTTCACAATTCTGTATGGATAAATAAGGCAATTAGTCATGTACAGTTTAGTCTAACTCCGGTATTTCATTTGAGGCAGTTTATGATTTGATAGATTGTCTCTAAATGCATCCATGATGAAACGACTTGTTTAAGGTCTTTGCCCAACACAATGAAGCTTGATATCTTATTTTAAATCTTCAGTCAGAATTAATCAGAGGGAGATAATGATTAACAAGTGAGGGACTGATTACGTTCCTGCTTTTTCCTAACCCTGCATTAATCATGATAATTTCCTTCACACTGACACCTCAAGTGAGCTTACCCTTTTTGCCGCGATACCATCAGGTTGTCGTCATAAATTGTATTAAGTGGACCCTGGCTTCCTGTCTGATATCAAAATATCTGCAGTTTGTTTCCTATCCGAGACCTCTGATGTGTGTCTCATGCGGCAGCTCTGCTGATTTCCCATGTGAAGGTGTGTGTCTGTGAATCTGGAGCGGTTGTGTTCTACATTACAGTTACAGACACAGTGGGTCATGTGTGTGAGATCAGTTTCAAAAAAAGGGAATCGTTCAGGACGTTTTAATCACTTTAATTAACAGTTTAGTAAATGAAACCCGGAGCCAGCTATAAAAGCAATGTCCAATTTTCTGCTGTGATGCAGAAAATATTTAAATGTATTATCCGTAATTATATGATTGAAGCTACATATCCTCCTATAGCTTTCTATCTATAAACCTCAAAGGCCAGCTTGTTGGTGTATTTCACAGACACACACATGCACACAGTTGTGCTCGCCTATTCTTCCTTTGGAGGATCAGAGGTTTTGTCGCTGTAGGTGTTGGCGATGAGTCACACCGGCAAATTTCAAACGGCTTTCAAATTACTTCCCTTCGAGTCGGGCGGTGTGCTGATAACGGATAACAGTTTTCGTTTCAACAAGGAGTTTTGGAGGACTCATCTCTCCTTCTGTTTGTCTGCCTCAAGGTATAGCCCATGTGCAGCCTGTTCCTGTTTGCATTAGGTCAGGCGTCTTCCATGTAACACACACACACACACACACACACATGCAACACTCACAAGCTTGGAGTTCATAGAAAGATGATCAAAGATGATCAAAAACTAAACCAGTCTAAAGTCTTGTTTCAGCCAACCTGCTCAACATTCATAAACATGTTGTTGTACAATCCTAGACTGCAAGCCATCCTGGGGCCTGCTGCTAAAAAAAAAACCAAGTTGGAGAAGAGGCAGCAGATTTAACAGTTATTAAATCTTTATTCATAAAAAAAAGCTCATTCAAGCTGACAAATGATGGTACTGGAGATACACAGGGCTTCCCAGTCACCTGGCCCCAGTGGCAGATTGCCACACAATGCAGAATGGAAATCTATCTGTGCTATCTTCATAACGGTAACATTGCAGGAGCCGAATGCATTACTTCACTACACTTTCAAAATACATGCAAACAGACAAAAGAAAAGAAAAAACACCCACACCTAACAAACTTTATACAGCCCAATTGATGTGTTAGTGACACATCTGTAATAGTGATGCTACCTCACAACAAGAGGGTCACCAGTCCAAATCCAGGTCAGATAAAAGTGTCTTCCTGATTGTATGTCCTCCCCATGTCTGCACGAGTTTTCCTCAGGTACTCCAATTTCCACCCTCTGTCCAAAAACACGCATATTTAGGTTGGTTGGAGACTCTAAATTACCTCTTGATGTGTGTGTGTGACTTGTGACTGTTGCCCAAAGCATTGTGGATTTCCTTTCTTCGCTGACTGTATGTGTGCTGGAGATAGGCAGCAGCAAAACCTGTGACACGACTGAGAACTTCAGAGGAAACATGCCTCAAACACAATAACGCTGCAGATCGAACGATAACAAAGACTGCCCATAAACAATCTATGCGGGGTTAAATACGCTGTTTGAAAATCAACTAACAATCCCTATATCAACCCAGCAAGAGCCAGACAGTGACGGTATTGACGGTATTGGCTGCTGCATTGGCATTGTAAGCTTTATCTTTGACATCTTTAAAAGGATCGAAGCGATCGTCAGCCTGTGTGTCACAGGTGACCTCTGCAGACAAACCGCAGACACAAATTGGCCTGTGACAGTATCAGGCACTATGAATGAATTGTGTGTGCGTATACATGCACACACATACACACACACACACACACACACATATATATACTTATATATTTACATGCATGTTTTTTTTCTGGGTTGCAGCTATGTTTATAAAAAAAGCATGAGTAAAAATTAAAGAAAATTAAAGCAAACTAATATGGTTTTGTGTACGTGTGTCTAACCACAATCATTTTCCTCTCAGAGTTGCACAATGTAAAGCCTGTGGAATTTACATACATATTGAAAAAAAACACAAACTCAGTCTCTCTGTGCCCTTGAGATAAAAGACTTCTGCATAGCCACTGTACAACCCAAAATAAACGCCAACAGTGTGACAGCGCTTTGGCAATACAATCACACAGACTTCTTTCCATGAAATAATGATCACACCTCTGCAGCGATGCATGGGTTTTTAAGATTTGGCTCATGTTATTGCGAGGGTCTGTAGTAGTCTGGTTTCCCTGCCATAACATCTTCAGGCTGTGGCTTTGCCATCTGCGCTCTGTGCTGTGGTGATTACAAACGATGTGGATGTGAGTTGTTATTCTAATAAAGTCCCATGCTAGGTTTTACTGTAGTACATTAGAGGGAGCTGGCTGCAGGCCCACCATCTTGTCATGAGGCCTTGAATGTGCCTCTGTGCCCATGTATACGCGTGTGTTTTTCTCAGGGTTGGGCACCATTCACTTTCAATAGTGTGTTTGCTGATGCATGTGCCAGATGTCTACAGTGGGAGAGAGGAAGAGATTGATGGTGAGCGCTGATGTCGCACGCTCTGATATGAGTCGCCTCATCAACCTCAAATTCATTGCCTGCTTCTGGCCTCCGACGCCATCCGTCACTGACGCCACCGGTTTCTCAAAGGTTGCAATGCGCATTTTACAGCTAATATTCACAGGGGTAAATAATTCCTGAATAGCAGACAATGAGAGAGTGGGACAACAATCACCACAATGCGCACACATTACTCACATGGAATCCACTTCCCGAGGGGTCCATCGACTCGCACCATAACTCCTCTCACAGTCCTAATTTATGCGACAGACGCGTGGCATCCAGCAGCTGCACCGTGCTCCTTTTTTTTGCACATCGTCTGTATCAGCTTGGAGCTTCAAATATTACTTATAACACCGTATTCATCAGGGTGGAGGTGCTAACTAATCATAGATCGCTTATAAAAGGATGGTGTTCGTTCACAACACTGCATGCTATGAACAGACAGTCTCTGCAGAGCTGGCAAAAGGCTTAAAGCGGGAGAAGAAGGTGGAGGCCAAAGAAAAAATGTAAAGGTGTTTCTATTTGTATCTGATCTTCAGATCTTCAGAAATTCTGTTTCTGTTTTACTTTGAGATCAGGGGAAGTTCACTGTGCTCTGTGGACATTTTAACCAAACAGGCTCATCTTCACTAGGAAATACACTGCGGACAGGCCAGACAGCTACTTTAATGGTTTCCAAGCCACACCCTGCCAAAACACCATCCGTCCATCACCAATTATCTTGCCCACTTTGTGCCTTTGTTGCAGGACCATGCTGGAGCTAATCCCAGTGAACATATTGTAGGGCAGACTACATCAGGAACAGATCAACAAAGAGATCACACATGCACCATGCACTCACACTCAGACCTATAGGGCAATTCAGAGACTCTGGCAGACCCTGTGAGGATAGCGGAGTACCTGGAGAAAGCTCACACAGACACAGGCATACAAAACATGTGGACTCAATATAGAGAGGTCGTTGTTCCGACTGTGACTAAGCCTTTCATTAAACATAAAGAAACAAATGTAGCCCTACAAATGCCACATATGAGCAAGCTGCTGATGACGATTATAATTTTACTCACAGGCCTTGTATCAACACATCAGATTTTGAGCAACACTCTACGAACCAACAAAGTGTTTAATTTTGGCTGCTTTGGCCTCTGTAGACAGGTAAAGTAAAGTAGATAAGCATCGACTACTCTTTTATCTTTTCTTGCACATTCTCTTTTCCGACCTTAATATTGAGGCAGAAATCTGCAGGCTCTTGAAGGCTACTAATGACATACCAATTGAAAAATAAATCCTCACTACTGTCAGCCTGTCCCACCACTTTACTCTCCTGTAAAAATGCCAGAAGTGGGCAGAGCAGTGAAACATAACGGTGACACACAAGTGGAGCAAATTTCATCGGATAACACTGTGTTGCACCCTCTGACATGAAGAAACATCTGACTCACAGAGAGCAACCTGAGAGGAAGTGTTGAGAGAGTGTTGAAAAAAAGGACTTTTCTGGAAAACTGGGCCAAGTTCTCCTGCCTACATCTGCACCTGAACCCAGATAAAACAGCCGTGAAGGATTGATGCTCAAGATAATCCCCACAATCTGCATATTTGTAAACACGTTTAATCAGGCTGTAATTTTCACGGCATAAAACACATTTTTCTCCCGTGACACAAACACATAGGACATGCATTCCAGAAACCTGTGTAGGTTAGGGTGGCTTGCAACAAATCCGAACTTTTGAAAAGCATGGGAGGGGAAAAAAAAAGAAAGCCAGATGAAACAGTAGATTACAGTGTGGGCGACAGGGTCCTGCACACATCATCAAGTCCTGGCAATGCATTGTGTTGTAGGAACCTTACGGTGCAATTACTTGTCCTTCCCTCCCCTGACAAAGTGGCGTGGGCGGAAAAGCTTCTGTTAATCATGAGCTCTATTTTACCACTTCCAGGTAGAGACGCTTTGCAGTGCGAGGGAGCTGCATTAGCACACTTGCTGAAAGATCTCCAGTCTGCATTACCATAATTGTGGCCAAAATGTCACCATCAACCCCCCCCCCTTAAAAAAAACAAAAAAAAACAAGAGGGGATTCATCACTCCCTATCGCCTCTTGTTTTAGGCATTGTCGATTTCTCTGCTCCTCCTGACGACCCTGCAGCCCTGCTTGGTCCTGTGCCAGCAGTGGAAAAGGGAAAGTTAATTTGATGGAACAAAGGGCCATCCACATATAGTCACCACCCCTTGTCTTAGCCGTTTGTACAGGGAGCCATCAGTGACAGCGTGCCCCAACCTCCCCCTAAGGTTCATTTGTCTGTAATGTACATTACAGTAAGAGAGTGGAAGTGTGTTTGTGTGTGTGTGAGAGAGAGAGAGAGAGGACGAGGGAGAAAGAGAGAGAGAGGGCGAGAGAATGAGAGACAGGAGTGCACAACGGAGAGAGAAATGGGACTATTACTGTGATATGTGTGTGTGTGTGTGGTCTGCAGTGTGTGTATTCCATTAAATGCAAGCACGGTGTACCAGTGTTAATCTATCTGAGTGGCCAAGCAGGCGGCAGAGTGTGAGTCAGTGCGGGGGTGCGGACATGGAGTGAGGGTAAGGGGCCAACTAATGCTGAGTGGCAGTTGATAATGCCAGACCGTTATATCAGCATCTGCCCTCCGGCTCCGTGCTTACCTCTGTGAGCCTGCTGCTGCCATCAAGCATTTCAACAAAGACACACATACGCACAATGACATGCCTACCTTGCAAACACTCGGCATTCTGCTGCGAAACAGACCCGCTCGCACAAAATCTAATCAAACAGAGGTTACGTGGTGCCTCGAGCCATCGTAACAAATTACAACTTCATTTGATGTGTGCATATCTCCGGCTGCTAACACAAAACACATATTTGCGCATGCAGACGGAGTCAAACCCTCCCAGAGAACAGAAACAAAGCTCCATTTTAGTTTGCAGGTGGAGGGTGAGCGTGTCTTTGCCACACAGGGCTCGATCTTTGCTGCAGCGCCGCATCAGTGAATGTCGGGGTGATTATTTTTGTCTTTGATAAGCTTAAAAACTCCCTTTTAAAATGTGACATCAAAGACTAAAGGTGATATTTCTGTTCATCCGCACATTATATTTCTCTCTCATCAGATAAGAAGCATCAGAAATCTAACATTCACATCAGTGGAGCGTGACATTTTGAATCAGGCCACACATAATCGCCTAATAAAACTGGCCTCATGTGACTCTGACGTCTGCAGCTAATACCCAATTAACCTTAGTACATCACCGATAACATACTATCCCTGTCTGTGGCTAAATCAACCTACAGGACATGGTACAGCACACACATGCAAAGCAAACACATCCGTGCACAGCCTCTGGTGCACACACACACACACACGCACACACACAGACCTGAAATAAAAGCCTTGATGCAGTGAGAAACTAACCCATATGAGGACTGACAGCTGAATTTAGTGGCACACAAGGCCAGAGCAGAGGCTTGGCACTGACAAATGAAGTGTATGGAAATGAGCTTGGCTTTAGCATTGTGAATCAACTTGTTTCTACATTATCCAGCACACTGGTGCCAGTAATGCTCGGCACAACAAGAAAGCTGAATATCAGGCGTAACGCTGTATTTATTTGCCCTTGAACCATAATATACAAAAATGCTCCAATACAGCAGACCTTGGGAATGACTGGTTGTCAGTGGAAGCAAAAAGTTGTTTTTATTTTTCACAATCAATACAGCAAAAGGCAAGCTGAAAAAAACAGAACAGAGGTGGATTCACGAGTGGGTAGTGTAATCAAAGCATCCCTCTGCGACCCAGAGTTGTTTACTGCAGCAAGCCTTTGATTCTTATCCAGTTTCAGACAGGCCTAGCGAGCCTTAAAACCTTCAGGCTTCAAATCCGAGCTGCTGTCCCTCGCCTCTGTATTGATAATGATCAAAATTAGAGTCAGAGAGCATTAAACTAATCATTAAGAAAAGCATTTTTTCGCCAGAAGAACACATGGCGTACAAGCTTCACATGCACCGATTTGCGGACGACGCTCCATGATAAGGATATAAATCATGCGCTCAAGTAATGCGTAACTAAGCCGACCGAGTCAAGGTGATTTGATGCATCATGGATTCCTGCTGGTCACCTTTAAGAATGGTTGAGTCACTGCGAGTCGATGTTAATTCATCATCAGTTTATGAACGCTAGCTGGGAGTTCATAAGCCTTCATCTCCGATTTGGCTGAAATCAGCACCAGTATACCAATGCAGAAGCTGGGGCGACACAGCAGCTCTGTGAATAGTGCTATTTCCACACAGTAAGAAGGATGCTGGTTTGCATGTTCTCACTGTGTGCATGAGTTTTCCCCTAACAGTCTGCTTTTCTGCGTGGACTGGCTATCTCTCCACATACCCTTATGAGGGTACATAGCAGGTAGAGTGATGGATGGATGGACAGAAAGCAACTGTGTATAAACTTCACCTGTCCAACAGCTGTTGTCACAATCAGATTCCTTACACATTTCTTTTTCCATTTTTCCTAACATGTCCATCCATTCTGCTCAGATTAGTCACCTCCTGCTAGTACAATGGCTTTGGTGTCAGTGGCCTCCTCCTGTGCTCCACACCTCAGCAACAAAGCGATGTGCCACCCCCCGATGTGTAAATGTGACACCAACAAAGACTCTTGGACGGTGCAGCAAACTGTAGATCTGTAAGGTACAGAGGATCGATGGCGTAGTGCTTTCAGAGAAATTCATAGAAATACCAGCCAGTTTGTTCTCCTTCGAACACATGTAGATCATAGAATTGCTGAACTTGAACTGATGGAAGAGACTGGTTATGTAAAGTAATGGTGATGCCGTCATTTAATTTTAATCCCTGACAGGCGCTACATTAATTGACACGTTATTTAAGCATAGCTGGGTTTTTAGGTTTCACCGCATGCACTTGTTCACTTGTGCTAGTGTGACGTGAAAAAGAAATGGTGATGAGAGGCCATGTTAAGAGATGGATGACAGATGGAGAGCGAGCCAGAAAAGATGTGAGACAGCGGGGGGAAAATTGTGCAATCCCTGGAAATTGAACAGAAATTGAGCAGCAAAGCTCACGGCTGCTCGCGTGGCCCATGAGCCACAGAGGATCAGGGCCACCTCACACAAAAGCCTCACAGGGAGAAACCGGCCTCTGGGGTGTATGCCACTTTTCTGTCTGAGGCTGCAGATGCAAGTCAATGATTCCCTGGTGCACGTCATTAAATGACCCTAATTGATAGCCTGTGAACGAGGTCACCCTATGCCCAACCTCAATCTACCCCCCCACCCCTCTACACACACACACGCACGCCCAAAACCTCCTGAATCAGACACAAGCAGGGAGCAGAGGAAGGAAGGAACAAGGGAGGAAGGAGCAACACACTAACCTTTAATATGTGAGAAGGAAAATGGCTGCGCACCAGCTCTATCTCTACAATTTTCTCCTTTCATTGAGGAAAAGTACTATTTCATTCATGCCATTTCCGTTCATTCATCAGCTGGGGCCAGCCTAGACTCACAGAGCCATCTCCACACCAACAGTCTTATCAATGGGAGTGACGTCAGCAGTGCCTGCAGCTGGGGGGTGGTGGTGGGGGCTGTCACGTGGTGCAGAGGGTATATACAATAAAGTTGCGCTGACCGTGGAGCTGAAAACATTCACTCAAATGTACATTAGCACCAGAGCTGCTGCCATACAAACACACCACGCAACTAAATAAAGCTCAGCCAGTTTGCTTTTTTATTTTGTCTTGATGGTGGTCACAGGCTGAAGACAGTGCGAGAGAGAGAGAGAGAGAGCAAGAGAGATAGAGAGAGAGGCAGAGAGGGAAACACAGAGATTCTCTCAGGTGATCCTCTATTCATGAAATAATCTTGGCTTTACCAGCGCCGCGAGTTTCACCACTTCCCCACCCCCCAGTGGGACCCCAGGTAAGTGGAGAAATCTCATTCACAAGACGTCTCATTCACATTTTTCTAACTGCAGTTAATGTCATTTTTATTACTGACCACAGGTAGATTTTTTATTTGTTAAAATAAATTGTGCCAGGGAGCATGGCTTTCAGGCTTGTTGAGTTGGAGGTAATTCTTTTAAAATCGCAACTTTATCTGAAAAAATTCAGGCTTAATGCGACCGATGATTGTCCAGCTGTAGAGCAAACATCCACTGCGACTACCTCTACCATTGTTTTAACATAAAATCCGGCACATTATTTAGGTAAAGACATTCTTTAAAACTATATGTCATTTATTTCACATTTAATTCTCACTTATTATATTGTTAATCACATTTATTCCAAATCACTATTTTATAACCTAATCTCGTTATTTAATTTAAAGTATAATAATAATAACAATGATAATAATAACTGGTTGTGTTATTTTTAACCTACATCAGTAGAAGGATGCAAAAAATGTCCGCAATTATTAATACGATTTTCCTCTGCGTGTTCAAGAGCTCCACTGGAAAAAAAAATCCATTCATATTTTTGAAACGTGAAAAAATCGCGTCCATTTTAGGACCTATCAGCCACAGCGAGATTTGAACAATCAATTTACTTTGCAAATTGTAATTAAATTACACCTCCACAGGCCAGACACCCCACCTCATAAAATTTGTTTCGTTTCTCTCCTCCCTCATTCACTTTATTAAACATAAAAAAGGTGGAAAAATTGGGGGGGTTGCGCTTTACTGCCCCCCATTTTTTTCTTTTGCCTGCACGTCTGCATTCCTCCACTGCCACAGATGAGAGGAAAAACACGTTCCCAGGAAGGACGAATCCGCTTTATTCCCCCACTCCTCAGTCCCTGAAACACACGCACCGGGATGGAGCGTTCAGGGACCGTAGGGTTAAATAACTACACCGTAGCCACCAGCTTTACGCATGACTTCCCGGTGCTCCGCCGCTGCCCTGCTCACATCGCTTTGACGCAGGGGGGAGGATGCCAAAATACATAGCTGGCACACATGCACGAACCCCGGATCAATTTGTTTTGTCTAGATATGCATGTGCCCTTTTCTATTTTTTATTTTTATTTTTAAAGAAATAATCGCTCAAAACGCGCATCAAATGGCCAGTGCGTGCGTCCTGGGTGGTTTGGCGTGGAGGCAGAGGTGAGACGCCTTTTCTTTATTCCTTTCGGTTTTGTTTGAAGCAGAAATTAAGATCGCGAGTCCGAGTCGTGGACGTGCATTTTTGTGCAGTCCCGTGTCACAAAAAAGACGGAAACATATTCACCAATCCATCCGCGCTGTGGAGAGATAATGACCGGCTGAGACGCACGACTGCGGACCAAAAAAAAAAAGAGATTGCCTTATGTTCTGCAATTGCTGCATGCAAATGAGTACCTACATGGACAGTTAGACAGCCACATAATCACGACTCACACCCCTATTTGAAATTGCAGTGGCAAAAAAACTCCCCAAGAAGGCGTAATATTAAATGAAATAATCTAAACTATCAAATCATTCAAAATGTTGGGAAAAAGACAGAGACATGACGGAGACCCTCTTTGGCTGGATTTGGTATGGTTCATTAGACCGCTTGGCTGCTTGCTTTGTTCCCAGACCCTTCTGCATTTCCAACCTGCTCACAGTCCTTTGTAAGGTGCCTTCATGGTGGACGGAGATATCTTGTAATCTGGTGATCTATGAAGGAAATGGTATTTTAAGTGTCTGCCAGGCTAAGCGAGTGGATTATTTGACTGCTCGTCCTCTGAATAGAATAGTTTTTTCCTTTTTCTGTTTACATAAAAGCTCTCTATTATTTAGAGGGTCCAGGTGTGCCATTGAAATTTCAAAAAAAAAAAAAAAGATTATGATTACGATGATTTGGAGAAAAATACAACAAATGGAGTATGAATCACTCCTCATGCTCTCCTTTGTCCCCCTCTCTTTCTTTCTCTGTGTCTTCTGCTTTCTTCTCCAGGTGCTTAACCTCCCTCCTGCCAGTTCTGCATGGTCATGACCTGTCATCACGCCCCTTCCACAGCCCACCTCATCCTATTGGTCCTGCTCATTGTCACTCCACAGCTGGCTGGTGCCGCCCCTGCGCGGGGTGACAGAGGGGAGGGAGGGGTGGAGGGGCGCACCCGGACAGAGCGTAAAGAGGACGACCTCGCCCCCTTCCTCCTCTCGCCCCCGCCCCAGAACCCCACTGACAACGTGTCGTTGGACCGGGGCCGCGGCCCGGCCCAAGACGGCCAATCAGATAAAGTGACTGACCCAGCGCAGGTGCTCGCTGTTCTCCTGGCGGCTCTGGACCACCCAGGGGAGAGCGAGATCCAGGCGAGCAGAGACTGGGAAGGGGATCAGAGCCCGGAGCTGCCCTCCACAGAGGGCTTGGAAGGTGGTGAGATAAGGAGAGCAGGGGAGACAGAGGGAGGGAGAGGGCTGGAGAAGGAGGGGCGAGGGGCTGATAAGGCTATTGAACAGCTAATTGTAGACCATTTGACAGCTGCTCAGGGTGATGACTTAAAAGAAATGGATGAGGAGGATAAAAACACAAGGTCAGAGAACAATCAGGGGTGGTCCGTGGAGGACGTGGAGCCTGATAGTGTAAGTGAGGAGGCAGGGAAAGAAGAGGATGAGCTGCAAGAGGAGGGTAACAAGTTGCTAAGTTCCTTAAGCAGGGGCAGATTGAGTCCCACCTCACAGGGAGATGATTCCTCTCTCCAGCGCAAAATAAGGGGCTACTTCCAGAACATTGACTTGGGCCTCCAAGACAATGAGATCCTGCCTCCTCTGAAGGGCTACAAGGCATACAACACTCAGCTAGCACGAGCCGGCAAGAAGCAGCACTGGCAGGAGAATCAGGCGGGCAACCGGGCTGTCAAGGGGGGTAACTTCATGGACGACTTTGAGGATGAAGGAGAGGAGCTGGAGGAGGAGGTCGAAGAGGAAGAGGAGACCCTCTCCCACATGGAGGAGGAGGCGAGAGCACGTGCAGAGAAACAGGAGGTACTCCGGCAACAGGAGGAGGCGGAGCGAGCCAGGGAGGAGGAGCAGAGGCTGGCCGACATCGCCTCTGACATGCTGCTGCAGTACATGGGCAGGAAGCAGCAGGCCTACATGAAGCCGCGGCAGAAGAGCAGCATGGGTGCCGCCGGCAACACGGCCGAGGACAAGCGCTCGGAGGAGGTGGTGCCCGACGAAGACGACATGGACCAGCAGATGATCGACAGGCTGATTGAGATCAGCAGCAAGCTGCACCTGCCCGCTGATGACGTGATTGAGATTATCAGCGATGTGGAGGAGAAGAAGAAGAAAAGGAAAGAGTTGCAGCTGCAGCCGAGCAACAGCAACCCTGTCGCCCCACGCTTCAGGCCCCTGGTACCTCCTCCTCTGGCTGCTCCACCTATGTACCACTACACAGCCTCAAAAAACCCCAAGAAAGCCCCTTACAAGTACAACAAGTCCCACAAGAAGTGGCACAAGGACAAAGTCAAGTCATACAAGCAGGACTACTGGTATAAGCCTCAGAAGCAGCTTGACTACTGGTATAAACCCCAGAAACAGTTTTTAGCCTTCCCCTCCTATCCATACTACCAGAAGCCATATCGCGCCTACTATCCAGTTTATTTCCCGTATCCTAAAGCACAGTATTATGGTAAGCCTGCCCCCTCCAGAGACCAGCCGTTCGGCCCCCAGGAGCTTGACCTCCAGGCCCCAAGGCGCAGGCACCGGGGTGGGGGCAAGAACCGTGGACAGGGCTGGAGGCAGCAGCCAGCTCCGCGCCTGCCTCTCACTCCTTATATCTCCAACTACATCCTTCCTCACCCACGGACCTACCAACCCCTACCTCCACCCAAACCAATAACCCCACCCAGGAGAGGCAGGCGACCCCCGTACTTCTATCCACAAATCACACCGGGCGATGACTATGAGGAAGACGGGCTGGTGCCCCAGCTGGACAGCGAGGAGGAGCTGGAAAACTTTATTGAGAGGATCTACATGAAACGCAGAATGTATTGAGAGACTTTTTGGACTTTTGTCAGATCAGAGGGACTGACAGAGGTATGATAGATATACAGTAGCTGGAGAAAAGCTAAGAGAGAGGTGAAAAAAAGACTCAGAGGAGGTATGTGTTTTGAGCCTGATGTAAAATGAAGGGTCAAGAAAGTGAAAAGTTAAATTTATGTTGTTTTAATCACTGTATTTTTTGTTGATTTTCTCGGTCAGGGAGAGGATGATGGAGTCCCAGTTTAAGCTCCCTGTAACCATGTTCAGCCTCTTGCTCAGTTTACATTTTGAAACAGAACATACCATAGTGTATGTCTGCCTCCATTCAGGTCAATCTCTGATGCTCTTGCATTTTTCAGAGTTTTCTAGAATATATAACACATATAAAACATGCATACACAGACAGACACAGAGATGCACACACATACACACAGGCACATACATCGACACGTCTACATACTGTACGATCACATTTTTGACACATTCACAAGCAGATGTGCCCATTGTAAGAGAACCATGTTTACAGCACCACTTTGTATCTTTTGTTTTATATTCTGTGTCATATTAACAAAGCGTAGTTCAATGACTTCTTAGCTACACAGATATGAAAAAAAAAACGTAAACATTGCTACTGTCAAAAGCTGACAGTATCTTTTTTTTGTTGTATTTGATGTGTGTAATTGCCTTTCTTATTCTCGATTGGATCAACTTTAAACAGCTGCAATTCGCAAAGGTGCCAAATACACACATTTCAGTTTCCAAGTCAAGATTCAGATTTTTGCCTTACAACCACCATGGTTCTATAAAGGGAAATATCATAATGCATAATATTATACCATCACAGCAGGTCCCAATGTAGAAACCCTGTGGACTCCAAAAGCACAAACTTAAACACTTAACACTTCCAACATGGTGGACGAAGGGTTTTTAATCATTTTGGGATCTAGAAGTTAATATGCCAGCATAGTTATGGCAAATCCACACAATGACCATCACCGCCACCATCCAGCTCTCCTCGACATTTCAGGAGCGCTTCATATTTTTCTCTCATTCGCCACCTCTGATTCACATCTTCATCTTCACTTATTGTTTCTTTTTCTTGCATCATATACATTTTCTCCACGTTTCCTTTCTTTCGTTCCAAAAAAAAATGAGTACTTGAAATCACACTCTCTGTTCTGCAGCCTTTTAAAACAGATCTCCACCAAGAGGCTACAAGCATTTTGTTCATTTTCAGGAGAAATTCATTGAAAAGTTTCAGGCCGGGGAGTCAGGGATTGTGCTTAAACCGTTAAATGCACGTCTTTCTACTTGCATCTTAAAAAATGAACAAAAAAAAAGAACAAAAAAAAGAGAAAAAAATAAGACAGTGGGGAATTCAAGATGGTTGTTTTCTCTGAATAAACTGTGAACATAAAAAAAGAAATCTCAAAGGAAGAGGGCCACTGTGTCCACAGTGAAGCCATCTGTCTTGTAAAAGGAGAGTGTTGTTGTTGATGTCACCTTTAGCATTGTAAGATGTACAGTGTGAAATAAATATGCCCGTGCAATGTGTAAATAACAGCATGATGATTACTAGTTTTGCTATATGATAAAAAATAAAAGCAATTATTTTATTAAAGTTCAGTTTTTTAATGGCTTTTTGGAGAGTGCTATGTTGTACTTGTGCAGAGGCAGGAACAGCAGGGACACTTGATTTGTGAGTAACCAAACAAATCAAAATGCACAAAAGAGGATGACAGCCGGTTGAGGCATATAGTGACAGCACCACTCACACAGTTATGTCAAAGTTGCATCAATATGGAGACAAATGAAGAAAAAAAACATACAGAGGGAGTGCATTATATTCTCAGACAATCAAAATGAAGAAGAACGGCACGGATGGAAGTGAAAAGGGGAGGAATGAGTGAAGAACGGAAAAATGCAGAAGGAGGAGGAAAATGGTAACTGCAGTGATTGATGAGTCACATGATTGGTGGATGAGTCATCCATCTGTACACTTTACTGCGCAGGACCACACACTCACACACACACACACACACATACACACAGACCGAGACACACTCTCACTCACTCATACACACACACACTCGCATGCACATTCTCTTTGAGCTGTATAGTAATTTAGCTGCTGGCATTCAAGATAAAGATTGAGTCATGTTTGCTCCAGCCGGGAGCCAGCCAATCAGCCGGCGGAGAAGGTGTTTGGGAGATAGGTTTTGCCATATCTTGTTTCCACACCTCCTCCTCACACTCACTTCACATGGGCAATGTGCCCCTCTGCTATAATTCCTTGAAGTGGCTCCGGCTGCTGCTTGTTTGGCATCAAAGCGAGCCTTATGTATGCTGTCAGCAGCACAAACACTGACAGTGATTAGCAGCCTGTCAATACGCTCTGAGCTCACGTTATCTCGCCAGGTTGCTCACCAGTTGATTGGAAGGCCACCTTTCATGGCTCTATCTCAGCTTGTCGGAGTGACTCTCGGACACTGTATTCATATTTCCAATTACGGCCTGTGCGTCCTGCAGTTGTACCAAGCAGGACATTTGCTGACTGTAAAAAAAATATTAACACGTATGTTTGATGTGGCTGCAGTGATTTGATTAATAAGGCAGCTCAGTGGCCAGGAATACGCTCTAGGACGAAGGTCCTGCCCGCAGTGTCTGCTGCATTACAGAGCCTGTGAGCACCATGTGCATTTCATTTTACTGTTTTATCTCAATATAAATGTGGTACAAATCAATCATGTTGTACTCCAATTAACCTCTCTGTCTGTTCATCACAGCACAGTCGGGCTGCTTACAGTCACACACTTGGTGACGTGTGAATCTTGCCTTGGTGTTTATCCTCATTCTCTCAGTCTAACGACCTGATTTACTTCACTGATGCGTCAAAATAAAGCTTTGATTTGTCCCTTTTGAAAAGAACCCAAGATTGTATTTCACTCTGGTCTGGTGACTCAAATCAGTAAATGTTTTTCTGTCTTTTGTTTTTTCAAGTCAAATCTTACTTAAACTAGAACAGTTTCAGATGTGACATACCAAACTGAAGCTCAGATGCTCCCCTTTCATATCACATACAAACACTTCTCAGGGCACAGATTGAACCTTTGGTGTTGTTTTACAATGCTGCTCTGCTCTGCTGTTAATTTGGTAACAATGTAAATGATTATTGATACCTGATAAATAAACACATGGCTTAACAGTATGAAACACAGTCTCGCTTTTAGATTAAGGCACTGGAGCTATAACTTCAGAAAATGGATGAAGTGAGTCTGTGACTCATCCCTGCTTCATCTCTGCTGCAGGCTGCATGCGCTGTTGCCTGCTGAACACACCTCGATCGACTATTGAGTTCTCCTGTTGCACTGTGGGTAACATCTGCAGATTTGGAAAAAGGAAAAAGCCTGCCTTGGGACTCTGACAAGTCCTCTTCTCCACACGATACCTAGAAAAGTGAAGATCAAACATTCTCAGTGCCAGCTGGACATTTCTTAACATCAGCATGCCAGGGAAGGCATGCAGATCTTACGGACCATATAAAATCAGCATGCAGTGAGGTCACAGAGATATAATGTGCTACAGTTTAGCTGTGTGCTCGTTTAGTGGCCAATACTTCCATGTGAAGTTGTGTTTTCCTTCCTCACACAGGTGTACTACAGATGAGGCTGAGCAGGTCTGCTCTGATAAAACATGAGGACCACGTGGAGGAAGCCTGCACACTGTTGCTTATGAAAAGAGGCCATTCATGAAGTCCGATTTCACACCTTGTTGCCAAGCCGTGGACAAAAACAGTATTGTCGAGATGCTCCTTTTTGCGTTCCCACGTTCATTTTTTGTGTGACATAGTACACAATTGAGATTTAAAATTTTCCAGCACAATGGGATGATTGTGTGTCAGGCTTTAGATCACATTACGTCCCTGGTAGTAATCAGTTATATTTTGCCTGGTGGGTGTGCGATAATTAAAATGCAATTTGAATTTTTCAATAAGCTCCAACTCTCACGGGCACGATATTTGGTATACATCCAGCTACTGGCACAAAAGGAGTCTGACAGCACAGCAATTCATCAGTAATGGCTCCAAGAAGCCCATGCATTTACAGACACCGAAACAGGAGGGAAAATGTCAACCATTAGTACTATGCATATTGAATTAATAAGACCATAAGACCTTCAAAATCTGATTAAATAATGATCATGAATTTCTGCAGCAGTGGGACTTAGACTCAACCTTTAACTCTAAATGTCACTGTGATAACAGCCAAAGAGAATTTACATTGCACATGTAAACTGAAGCTGCAGTTTACACAGAAGTCTCACAGGCGTTTACATACTGTAAGTGTTCCTGCTTTCACCCAACGTGAACTGGAGACCAGGCACAAAGCGGGTAAAATAATGAATGGATGAAAGTGTAGAATAAAAAAGTTCCGGAAAAAGTTCCTGAAAACAACAAGATGAGCGTCATATGAAAAAAAAGGTCAGAAGACTGTCACGGAAATGTCTCATAAAGAGGTTCCATGGCAACTCACAGTACCTTGTTTATTATTTTTTTAATTTTATTTAACCTTTATTTAAACAGGAAGTGCCCATTGAGATTAAGAACCTCTTTTTCAAGGGAGACCTGGCTTTTTGTTGAGGATTTTAATGGCCTGGTTTCATGTTTTGTTTCTTCTTTTTTCCTTATTCTTTCTGCACGTTGATCCTGTGTCAGGCTGGGTGTTATTAATTAACTGACTATTTCGGCCTGAACTTCCTCAAGGAAAAAAAGATATTAAGATGACTCAGGTTGTACTGAGAAAAAAAACCCCTCTGTGTATGCTGTGCAACAGCGTCATACTCTTCCTGGCTAGTTTCAACATCATCATATCCATAATCCATTTTGTTAGCCACATTTTGATGTGATTTTACACGATCCCTGCAGCGCTTTGGATCGATGCACCTGTTTGGGATGACGCAGCATCGTCTGAGCTGTCTCGTGATGCTCTGAAAAACTGACGTCAAAGTCTTGATTTTCACATGCCTTTTTATGAGGAGCCCTGCTAATTGGTATTCAGCTTGTGACATGACTCACGTTTGGTGCAGCGTGCCTTTTCTAACCCACTGAACCGGAGCCTAACGTATATCTGGAATATTTTTTATAGAATATCCAAACAGTGAAAACCATGCTGATAACCAATGTCATTGTGACTGGGAGTACAATTTAATGGATTCTGATTTATCTGTGTGCATCTCAAAGGCAAGTGTGAAATTTGATATTTGTGTTCTCAGTTAACATGACAGTGTCAACAGTTTGATTGAATTATTTTGCATCTACCTCACTGATCTTAATCAGGGTCCAATTTCCATTCGTCCACTATCTTAGCCTGCTGTCATGCCTAACCAGTATGTTCTGAGCTGTACCTGGAAAAAAACCCACACAGACAAGAAGAGAAGAAACTCCAAAAAGAAGTGGCCCCCGGTCCGACCCAGCATTCTAATCCAAGTTCCCCTCGATATGAGGCAGCAGTGCTAAACACTCGTCCCACGTGTCACCAGTTTCCACTTTCTGCTTTGATATTTTGAAATGAAGTGAGCTTTTTAGGACCAAATTGCTGCAAGAGTGAAGACGTAAATATCCAGGATATACAGCAAACACAGAACAATATGTCTACGTCTAATACCTGGAGACACTTTTGTAACCCAATTATGTGCCTTTCATCTGCACATAACGCTGTGTTGTGTATCCGAAGTGTGCAGTCTTTATGTGATTCCAGATACCTGGATGCAGAGCCCCGGAAACTGTGCAAAGAATGGGAACTTCTCCTCGCTCCTGACCTCAAACAGCTTTTCACATTAAATGCAAACCTTGTCTCCTCTCAGTGTTGGTTAATGTTGCTGTCTCTTAAACTACCACTGTTGAACATAATCTCTGTCTCATCCGCCGCCTCATCAGCTGTGCACTCACCAGCCATTAGGACAACAGAGGCAGAGCTGGCCTCTCCCTTGAAACTGCATCCTTTGTTTATGATCTCTGCAACCCTTGTCTTTCTGCTCCCTCCTTTCATCTCTTCTTCTCCATCCTCCATCCGGCGCTCTACGCTCATTCCCGTCCCTTCCACCCCCCAAATTATCCATGCCCCCCCAACTCCTCTTAATGCCCCTAACACCCAATCTTCCTCTCCTTTTCGTCTTTATGCTCTCCCCATTTCTTGTTTTGTATGCAAGCCCCAAGGGAGAGAAATGGGTGAAAAGCACTCTCTCTGCACCACTGTCACAAAAGACTGGTGAGTCATCGCCACTTATGTTCCTGTCTCCCTCCTCCCACAAAAAACACATATACAGGAAAAACACTCAAATTACTCCTTACCTGTCGTGCACTTACAGGAAGACACGTACAGACAGACACATCAGTGACTGCACTAACACACACACACACATACAACATTTGGAGACACAGGATCACGCACACACGCAAACACATTCCACAGCTCTTCAAAATGACTCTGAAATTAAAACATGAGTCATATAATTTAGCTGATAACTGTGCCTGAAAATGGCATTCATTGATCACATCTAACAGGATTATATGGAGGGTGAATGGTGGAAACACATGTCAGTGGAGAAGTTAACGTGCGAGGACGGGGAGCTAAACGGGGAACTGAAATAATATAGCTGATGGACAAAAGGGACAAAGGAGAAGGGGAGAGGAAAGACAGACAGAAATTCCCGGAGGTGAGGCAGTGATGTGGTATTGTTTGTCCGCCGTCAGCGTTGGAGCCACAAAAGAAATGCTCTTCCTCCATCTGCTGGAGGAATGAGCCACTAACAATGCAGTCCAGTTGCTGCTGTGAGCACAAGATGGCAGTTCTGGATGAACACAATGTACGGAGTGATAAATACTGAGCATCATTTATAATACAAGTATAAAATCTATCTATCTATCTATCTATCTATCTATCTATCTATCTATCTATCTATCTATCTATCTATCTATCTATCTATCTATCTATCTATCTATCTATCTATCTATCTATCTATCTATCTATCTATCTATCTATCTATCTATCTATCTGTCTGTCTGTCTGTCTGTCTGTCTGTCTGTCTGTCTGTCTGTCTGTCTGTCTGTCTGTCTGTCTGTCTGTCTGTCTGTCTGTCTGTCTGTCTATCTATCTATCTATCTATCTATCTATCTATCTATCTATCTATCTATCTATCTATGCATCTATTTATTCGTACAGGGGCTCTCTACAGTCTCCAAAATGCAATTTTTAGTCCAATAATAATCTTTTCTCAGATATTAATCTAAAAAGTAACTGAAGACATATTACCGACTCAGTGCTCCACCTGTTGTTTTGTGTATCTCTCTCTCTCAGTGACTAATAAAAGACCACTGGTCTGTTCAGTTTTGTTACAAATTTCTAAATCTCTAATAGAATACGTAACACCATTAAGTCTTGTGCGGTTCTCTATTTGTCTAGTGTCCTGATGCTGTTAAGAGATCACTGGCAACAACTAAAAAAACCTTAAAAATTAAGAAAATGCAACAGAGCCGTCAAGCTTTGGGACTGACCAAACAAAGATATCCTGTGGACGTCGTTACCTTAATCTGATGACTATTTTCACAATTAATCTATCTATTGTTTGCATAATTAAATGTCACAATACATAAAAATAACATTTTTTCATGACAACAAGCATTTGTACCTCCGATTAATATCAAAGTGAATTAATGGAAACACTGCAAAGAGTTTTCAGATGCTATCCAGAGTCTGAATGTGCTGAATTTGTATTCAGCGGCGTTTTCAAGTGGCTTGTTTCCGTCCAAGCAAATTCCACCACAGAGACACGGGAGCCCTCACCTGAGTACTCTTTACAGAAACCTGCTTGTGAGCCATTCAGACACATGAAATATTGAAGGCCTGGAGTTTCCGTTTCACACACGGAAAGGGAGGGGAGACGGCAGAGAGCTGGACGCATGCGAGGACACACTGGGGCAGAGGACGAGTGGGAATAGCTACAGAGCGGCGGGATTAAAGGGAAATAAGACATCAGGCACCCTGGGAGGGAGACACATGAGCAGGGATGGAGGAAGAGAGGGAGGCACAGGGACAGAGCGCCCTCAGGTAAGGCAAGGAGAGCCTGAATGTTTAAATCAGGTGCACGTCTTGAGTGTAACAGTAGACGCTTGGCCGGTGTAATCAGCTGAAGATTGATGAGCTGATAACCTTCTAGTCAGGTGGTTAAGGAGGGCATGTTTGTTAATTCTGCTGCTGCTCTGTGAAAACCTCAGTGGGACGACGTCTACCCGGGCTGACACACCGACTCAGAGCTGCGGCAAGGAGATCGACGGGCCCTCGGACCTCTGGGAGGCAGACAGCGAGGCCTGTGACGGAGAAGTGGAGAACAGTCAGGTCAACTCAACTCTCCATCAGCATTCATAACATCTATTGTATAATTACATCTGTCAGTTGTAGTTTGTGGAGGTGTGGGGGAGAGCAACACTCCTTCGGACTCAATGTTTTGGTATGTGCCTTGGTTGTGTGTGATTGATGAAGGCTGCAGATGAAGTGCGCATCAGTGATGCAGACACCTCGCCACAGGAGACTCTGACAGCCACGAACACACAGGACGATGCTCACTGCCTCCCATTGTCCTCCCTGCCAACAGAGGAAGAGCCCACCCCCCCTCCAGTATCATCTAAACCCAACAACACACAGGGTAAGACACACAAATACACACACACATAGAGGTACACGTACACATAAACCTGTTGGATGTTCGGTCCTATTCAAATTCTGGAGATGGACTTTCACTAAACCCTGAGAAGTCAAGCCTCGGTTTTTATACCTCATTCTGCTTTTATACTTGACCATTGTCACCAGGGGTCAAGTCAATCCCAGGATAACCCAATAGTCCTATGGCACACACACACACACACACACACACACACACACACACACACACACACACACACACACACACACACACACACACACACACACACACACATACCATTCACTCTCACACTCAGACATTGGGGTGATTTAAATTCTCCAATTGACATTTTTATTTTTAGATTTTGGCAAGAAACCACAGTAGCCAGAAAGATAGAAAACACAGCAAGGCTGTGGCAGGGATGTGAACCAGTGATGTTTTTCTTGCATTTTTCCTAACCCAATATCTATCCGAAGAATTTCAATGCTATTTTGTTACGATTTTAGTCGAGAAACACCATTCATGGCCATCGATTAATAAACTGAACAGATTTTGCCTGATGCATAGCTGAGGACAACAGAATGCTATTTACAGATTGGTTTATGGAGAAACCCTTCAAGTCTTATTCATTCACATTCACTTCCACTCTTATGCTTTGGCAGAGGCTACTCTGCTCAACCCGTTGCTTCAAACATCCACATGACATTCATACAGGGCTGTTTGGGGTTCAGTATCTTGCCAAGGACACTTCAACATGTTGGCTGCAAAGGCTGGAATTGAGCCACTAACTCTCCTATTCATGGACAGAGCACCTCACCCCAACTTAAGATAGCTGGTTAACTCTCTACTCCTTGGATGATGCTCCTGTGTCTGCACCATCAGGTGCTATCATTCATGCTGGTGTTGCACTTATGTTTTTGTGTCCTTACAGATCGCCCTTCTGAACCCTGCTGGTACTGCCTGAGATCTCTTGACTCGGAGTATCGTCCTGAGGCTCCTCAACAGGTTGTAACACTTCTGTCCAAACACACAGAGACATATTACAGAGAAAGTGCTGGTCAGTGGCATCTGTGTGAACTTGAATTTCTTTCTAATTGCATATCAAAAACACAAATCTACAGTATGTTACGTGACCTTAGTTGGTCAAAAGGAGCCAAAGCTGACTGATACTGTCTAAATGAAGATTGTTGTGATATAGTGAGTTAAAATGTCCCATTCAGAAACACTAAGACAAAGAGTTGGATTCATGTCACCTGGACATATGAGTTTTCAGTCCGAGAGAGAGGACGTGTACAGTTTCTCCCCTGCTGAGCCGCAATTAAGTCTGTGTGGTGATACGTGATACATAACAGTTTTGCAAAAAGAAAAAGGGCAAACACTCTATAGTTGTGCTGCACATATATGAGCAGAACCTAACACACTTACACTAAAATGTCCTGAAAAGAATAACAGCACAGTGCTGGGACTTTAAGCAGAAGTACAAAGCACAAAATAAATCTGACACTGCATGTGAAAAATACAGCTGATGCATTTGCACGGTTGAAAAGTCAGAGTAAGACATTTAAACAAGAACTGTCTCAAATGCCAGTGCCTTGTCACTACACAGACGCCCAGAAAATGTCATTATGATAATCTTTTGCTTCATTTTCCATCAAAGGTAATTTTCTATTAGAGGATGATTCTTCCGCTGGGAATGCAGTAAAAGTTGCACAATTTTCTTAATTAGGCCCTACTTTTGTGAGGCAGCTGAGTCAAAACTCTTCAGGCTGGAACACAATAACAAGTTCATTGAGACTGACTCACTGTGAAATGCAGTAGCTTCACAGAATGATGCTCGATATATCCCTGCTGCACTTGTGTGTGTGTGTGTGTGTGGGGGGGGGGGGGGGGGGGGGGGGGGGGGCATCCCTCTGTGGTAACTCCATGTTGCTGTGGTGCAGGAGGACTCCGATCCTGTGTCACCACTGACCCCCAGTGGTCAGAAAGTGATCTACCAGACTGACCCTAGACCGCACTTTGGCGTCGCCTGGTCCTCCCACTCCACATGTCGTCCATTGTGGGGCAGTGACGGTCCCTGCTGGGGCCAGAGAAACCAGGAGCTGCCCGAGCAGACACACACCTGCCCCCACTGCCATCTGGGGCTACCCCCAGATACCCTGCGCTGGCACGAGGTTGGCTCACACTCTCGTCAACACACAGAGACATAAATAGAGACAAGCTCACAATTTCCAGCAAACATACCACGGCTGATGTCAATGTTTACTAGAGAGCTTCTGACTGTTTTCTTTCCCCTCTGCACAGGCTAAGTGTCTACTGTTCGAAGGGCTGAGGAACTCGAAAAAATGAATCATCAGAGACAAATGCATGTATTTTTTTTAAAATTACACTGTCTAGCCTGTGTCTGAATGCTCTCAGGAAATGCTTGTCTGTTTCACACATTGGCTTAGCCATGTCCATTTCTTGTTTCCTTTTGAGCTCCCGTTCTTTGATATTTTTAATGATCCAGCATCCAGCAAAAATAAACCACATGTGTACATCTGTTTGTCTTTTTCAACATGGCATGAAATACTCTTCCTCTCTATCGACAGCAAAGTAATAAACTATACACTGGTTTGCAATAGAAAAGAGCATTGAGGTTTCTGATGTTTTGTAATATAGCATAAGTATTTTAACACTCTATCCAGGACATATTCCCTGCCTTCGCCCTATATGCAGTGGTACAGGATACAGCCGATACTGTTGAGGTACAAAGGAGGTAATATAGTGAATAAATATATGAATGGAATTTTGACATCTATGTTGTTTTTCAAATGAGAAACACCTCATTTAAGAGGTTACGGTTGTCATTCTCGAATCAGAAGTAAACTTCCCACCGACTTGCTCTGCGATGGACTCGTGGACTGTCTGGGTTGTTGTTATTTTTTTCGCCCTGTGTTCACTGGGATAGGCTCCAGTGGACTGCCACAACAGCGTTTGTAATCAAAGCAGGTACGGTAACGTGTGTGGATGTGTGGAAGGATTTATTACCTTTTGACAAAGTCATTATTTACAACCTATCAGCCTGATAAAGGCTTGATTTTATGAGAGTGAAGTGTCTCCATTGTTGTGTGTGTGTCAAAAAATGTATTTTGGTTTTCATGATTGTGAATCAGCTTTAATTTAATTGCCAGTTGAGTACAACTGAAGTAGTGTTTTGAATTAAAATGTGTGGAACTTTGATAACACAACAGAACATTTTATTTCATCCGTCTCACAAAGACTCCTGTCTTTAACCCTAACCCAGCCACAGAAAATTGTCAATTCACCCTTATCGTCCTCAGTTCAAGTCTGCAACGCTGGGATTGCTCACACAAAAAAATGGACGAAGAGATTTTCCTGCTGCTAGGGGAAGGTTTTGATGAGTATGTGGAGGAAATGGAGGAGATGGACGATGACAGCTCAGATCCTGGTGATGAGGATGATGAGAACAGCTCAGACAAATCTATTAGATGGGAGTCACTCCCAGAGGTGTGCTTGATGCAGATGTTCAGATGTCTGCCGGACAGGGACCGCAAGAGTGCAGCTCTGGTTTGTCGCCAGTGGCATCACGCCATGCGCTCTCCCTGTCTGTGGCGCACCCGCATCTTCCACTTCAATGGCTCTGTGTCCAGAACTGACTACTTCTCAGCCGTCTTCTACATCCAGTCTCTGGGACGCTACCTGGAGAATCTGACTGTGTATTTGAGTCCACCTCACAAGCCCTCGGTGGCCCAGCGCCTCGAGCGAAACATCTCCACTCTTTTGTCAGAGATCAGGAGGTAAAGAATATGATTATGCAAGCCAAACAAAAAAACTACTAAATCAACTAAATCTGTCCCCAAACCTGACTGTCTCCTTGTGCCCACAGAGTTAATTCCCCCCTGATTTCCATCTGCATCCCAATGCTGGGACTGGATGTTAGCTCCTGGACTACGAAGCTGAGGATCTCCGTGGTTCAAACCCTGATAGATTTCTTTCACAGAGGATCATCAAGGCTCACCTCTCTATGCTTGAATGGGATGCGGAATTGCCTACATCATGTGAGTGCAATTACAGTTTAAAGATATTGTATTAGCAGATGTCATACACACTTCAACTTCATGTCTGGCACCCCCCAAAGACTTAAAACAATGTAGTGTAATTTCTCAATGTTTGATGTCCAGGGTGTGGACCTGCTCAACGCACTGTCATGTCGGCGCAGACACCGCAACTCACGCTTCCACATCTCGTCATTGGAGATAGTGGGATTCTTTCGAGGTCATTTGGAGATCCATCTCAACAAGGACTTCCCCAAAGCCCTTTGCCATCTGCGAGGCCTCACCCATCTGAGCCTGAGCTATGCCTACCTGTCGGACAACCTGCTGTCTGCACTCCAGTTCAGACAGCCAGGATGCAAGCGGAAGCTGAGCACCTTGCAGTCTTTTTCTCTGTACTGCTCAGAGAGTGAGCCCCATCGACAGGTACAGGATAAATGTAAAGATTAGACTACCGTGACTTTCAACTGCATCACAGTGTAGATGGCTACAGCAGAGTTCAAGAACTAACACATGAACCTACATAGACTGTTGTGACCTCATAGTTGGATAGGTGGTTAGCGCTGTCACCTCACAGCGAGAAGGTTTGACTCCTGATTGGACTAAGTTTGCATATTGGATAAATATGTGTAGGTTTTCTGCAGATACTCCTTTTTTTATAACTGAAAATTCTAAACTGCCCCTAGGTGTGAGTGCCGACCTTTCCGGCACTAGTTGAAATGTTCCTCATGATATGAGTGCAGGCACTGTGAGATTAGAGAAAAATTTCTGCTGAAATGGTTTTCCTTTGCTCATCATGGCCCCATCTTCCACTCAAGCTGGTGTCTGGTGCATCATGGGCAGCTTTGGCGTCAAGGTACCCTGACCTGAAGGTTGAGCTGGTGGTGGACCAAATTGTCAACACCGAACAGCTTGCGAGGATACTGCTGCCTGAGATTCCCCTGGTAGAATTCACCATGAAAGCCTACTACTCCCCCGATGAAGAGTGGAGCGGCACCACCGTCCTCAGAGACTTGCTGCCTCAGTATAGACACAGTCTTAAGGTCAGTGCTCAGAGCAGGAAAAATAACAGGGTAAAAAGTGCAGAGAGATGTTTTCCAATAAGCACATTACGATACCACTACTTAAGGAGTTCCAGCTTGATTGGCTGCGAGACATTCACAAGTACTCTCTAAATCGATATCCTAAACCTTACCCAAAACACCACCCTACCTCCCTCTTCACACTGAATATCTGATTTACCTAGTTATTGTTTTAATCACACTTCTAACCCTGCTAATTAAAGAGATTATTATAAACTTCGTCAATACAGTATACATTGAGGTTGACTGGTGTATTCAATCACATGCCATTCTATGATACATCAAAAAACGGGGCTGGATGATTGAATTTCAGTCCAGTGAGAATGCTGTATTAAAAAAATGTGAATATCTGCACGTAGCGCCTACGTCTGGACCTGTGCGACAGCAGTGAGCCTCTGGATGAGGATTTTCTGGAGCTGGCTACGGTGCTGCAGTGTCTAGAGCAACTGAGAGTCCGGGCCTTCCTGGATATCATCAGTGTGGGCAGGCTGCTGGACAGCCGACAGATGCAGAGGAGTACCTTTAAGCTAATCAAAGTGAGGGAATAAAAAAACAAGCAATGCTTTCCAAAACTACACACACTGAGATGTATTGTGAAATAACAATGGCAGTGCTGATTATGTCCCCAGATGAAAATCTACAGTCTGTTTGAAGATGTCACTGAGCAGGAAGAGCAGCTGGTGCAAATAGTGTCTTCCTATGAGAGACTACTTCCTGACGTGGAGTGTTGCATCACAGTCTTCCCCCTCCTTGATACCTGAGCATTGGCTAAATTGACAGGTGCGCATAAGAAAAGCAACAATAAAAAAGACAGAAGCATGAAATGTATTCGCTCTGCCCATCAATTCAGTGAATGAACAATAACCCAGTGTGTAGTTCTAGCCCTGATTGCTCCCGTCTGTTTTTCTCAGGGTGGCTAAGGGTTGTGGGCATGTGTGGAAACACTGACCTACTTTCAGTGAAAAGGGTGATGGGGGAGGCACGGTGCATGTGTGTCTGTGTGCACGCGCCCTCATGCTCTGGCATGGCCACAGCACTATTTACGGGAACAGGGATTAAGGGGCAACAGCAGTATACTAAACTCTTGATTGCATGGCTTCTGACACATGGCCAGGGGAGTTAAGTGTATTGTACGGCTTTATTAAGCTTATTCATTTAATTAATTATAATTACATATTTTAATATTTTTTGCCTGTGGGAGTGCAAGTAATAATGGAAATCACTCTGTGAAAACGATCCACTATTCTTCCACTATTGCACTACACACACCTCATAATACAGTAACTGTCATTTTACCAAAACATAAACATTAAATGTACAAAAATGAAAATAATCCATCCTAATAACTAATGGATAGTAAAGTAAACGAAAAACAGATGAAGGTTAAGTTGATGTCTCAAACCGGTCTCCCTGTCATGATGTTTGTACTTAGAAGGCCTCTACACATACTGTTATGATATTGTATTATGACATAAGAATAAACAGTTTAAAAAGCTGAATTATCTGCTTATGAACAAGCACGTATAAAACATATATAACACATAAAGTACAACTGGTTCAGTTGAAATGTGAGCCAACATGATGTTGCATGACTGTTACGTTTTATCACAGCATTTGATAATCACACCGAAGACCAGTTCTCGCCACATCAGTGAGAACAGCATCTCCCGCGCCATTGGTCGACGAATATCATGCATGATCACGTGGTTCCCGCCTCAGCCAATGGGCTGCTCCGTCACCTGACCGACATTTGAATATTGATGCTGCTGGCTCCGCCGCCTCCTTCCATAGCCTTGCTGTGTTGTTGTTATTGTTAATGTGAGCCATTGTCCACCACCACCGCCGCCTCTCATACCACAGTGGGATATATCTACCGAGCAGGCCGACATGTCCTCCCTGCTGAAGCCGTTCTCGGTGCGCGAGGGGCCGTGCGACAGTGCCCGGAGAGGATGCCCGCGCCCCGCGCCCCTGCTGCAGCCGGCGGGGCTGGGCTCTCCGCCGGCCTCCCTGTCCGACCACCACCGCTCCCTCACTGCCAGGAGGAACCTGGCGGCGGCCGCGGTGGGAGGCAGAAAAATCACGCATCCCGGAAAAGCCATCCTCGCAGGTTGATTCATTTATTTATTTGTGTATTTTTTTTGTGCAACGCGAGTCATTCAGCCCGCAGATGCCTCCCACCACCACCACCACATCGGTGTAATCTCAGTCTGTCGCCCATTTAGTCTGCCCATGCAGAAGTGGGTCAGCCAGCAAGGATGCTGCAGCGATTTCATGATGTAGTAGCACGTATCTCTGCATTTTTTGCATGCATTCAGTAATCAACCCCTATTTCCTCCTTGGAATGAATCTAAGGGCAGGTACAAAGATGATGTAACATGATGCATAGGATGTGATTGATAGCTTCTCCTTGCCCTGCGTGCAATAACCTTTCACAACCTCAATACAAACAGCTTTTGTATAGTCAGCACATATCCACCTAGTTTACACCCCATCTATTTAACCATCAATTTAAGCAATCAAGCCATCTATTTAAACCAAGTCAGGCCTACAGATATATGTATTTTCAGTTGTCCATAATGTGTCTAATTATGTACAGTGATATATTTCTTAGTCCTATCTTCTTTGTTAATTCAGTTGAGCATTTTTTTTTCCGATCGAGAACATAGCACATGGCTTCCTATGAGTGTTAGTCTGTTAGGGCCAAAATGACAAACTGATATTCATTAGTGCTTATGTAATTTCCAGTAGGTATTAGTATATAATCACCCTGAATGAATGCCACATGCACATAAGGTGAAACACAGCCTGCAGTCCGGCATCTGAACTAGTTTGCTGTGATACCATCCGGCTTCTGTTGTGCTGCGATGCGAGTTGCTACCCAGCGAACATTCAGGAACAGTGAGTCGACAGAATCTCGACAGCAGCGTCTCTCTCCTCTGCTCCCCCTCACTCAGGTGGCATTGCAGGAGGAATCGAGATCTGCATCACCTTCCCCACAGAGTACGTCAAGACACAGCTGCAGCTGGACGAGAGGGCCAACCCGCCTCGATACAGGGGGATTGGTAGGTCACTGGGACATGTGTGACTGCTGAGTGACTTGTCGGTTTGTGTGTCAGTCACTTGCTGAGTTACTCACTCCCTGGATGATGTGTGTGTGTGTGTGTATGTGCTCAGGTGACTGTGTGAAGTTGACTGTGCAGGATCATGGGCTCAGAGGATTGTACCGAGGTCTCAGCTCGTTGCTCTTTGGATCAATACCCAAGTCTGCAGTGAGGTGACCATGCCCTGTTACCTATTTTTTACTTTACAGACACAGTGTTAACACCTTAGACTCACAAAGCAGATTTGGCTCTCTTCGCATCCAGGCACCACAGATTTGACAGCAGTGACTCAGCATTTACAAATGTTCACGACAAAGTTAGGCATGTTTGAAAGGATGTAACTAATGATCATTTTCAATATCAGTTCAAATCCAATTACTTTTTTTCAATGACATTGATTTAAAAAAAAGAATGAAATACAGTGAAAATTTCACACCATTAAGTTTCTGGTTTGGTTGAAATTTGAGCCGTAAGATACTCAATTTACTTGAATAGAGAAAAGGAAACAATCCTCACATTTTAGAGCCTGGAAATAACAATGTTCTGCTTTTTGTGAATGACAATTTTTTACAAATTTTAGAACTTGGACCATTTATTGGTTCTCAGCCTGGGTATTTAACCCTACAACTGCTACTTATAGAATTCCAGTGGCATTTCATTCTCATTCTGACCCTTGTTTTTCTGAAACATCAGGTTCGGCACGTTTGAGATGCTCAGCAACCCGATGCGAGATGCCACGGGGCGGCTGGACAACACGCGCAGCCTCCTGTGTGGTTTAGGAGCAGGCATAGCGGAGGCCATCGTGGTCGTCTGCCCCATGGAGACGCTGAAGGTCCGTGCAGATAGAAACCATTGCAAATTTCCTCCACGACTATTATCAGTAGTGACCAGTGACCACGGGACTGATGAAATCTCCTCTCTTCCTCCAGGTGAAGATGATCCATGACCAGTGCTCGCTCAGACCTCGCTACAGAGGCTTCTTTCACGGAGTCAGTGAAATCATTAGAGAACAGGGTAAGCCGGTGTCCACTGTGGCTGCTGCTAATGCCAGTGCTGCATGCGCTTAATGATGAAACCCGATCTGTTTGTCTCGTGTAGGTGTGAGGGGGACGTATCAGGGTCTGACTGCGACCGTGCTGAAACAGGGGACCAATCAGGCCATCAGATTCTACGTGATGAACTTGCTGCGCAATTGGTACAAAGGTGAGAGAGCACAAGACGGTGTTCCACCAACTTATACACCTCTTTTGCCTTCGACTACCCTTTGCCATGAAATTTGAAGAGGCATATTTGTCTCTTGTGCCCTTGAAGTTTAAACTAGAGCAGATTGTGATGCTCGTGAAAATGATTTTTGCAGCTGTGACATAGCATTTGGTCCATTTACAGCAGCTAAACAACTAATGGTTGTTTACATTATCTGTTGGACCTGCATGTCACTTTTTCTGACAATCTAAGATGTTTTCATTTAAATTACTGTAAGACATTTTTTTCCACCTCTGACTTGCCTCTGGATTTGGCCTCTAAGGTGATGACCCCAGAAAAGAAATGCACCCAATCGTCACAGCGATGTTCGGAGCTACGGCGGGAGCTGCCAGTGTCTTTGGAAATACGCCTCTAGACGTGGTGAAGACCAGGATGCAGGTAGGAAACACGCCCTGCGATGGCCTCGTCAAAGTGACATTTTGATTTGATGTCTGCATGGTTTTAAAAAGTGCTCCAATGTAATGGCAGTACATGTGTTCTCCTTAGTCCAGGCAGAAGTTGCTGAGCTTTGTTGTTAAGCAAGGATCTTAAAGTCATGTGATCACTCAAGTGGCAGCCGATATGTGGGTGCAAGATAAGCACAGAGGGGTAACACCAGAGAACAAGAAATACATTTACTCCATTCAGTGATTCAAATAAGAGTTAAAGCGCTTATGAATAAATAAATAAATAGATAAAAAGTTTGAAATTTAGCTCTTTTATAGTGACCCAACCATAACACGTAATTGTTTTGAGTATCTATTTGCATGATTATGTAAGTGATCACATATTGAAATTATGTGAACATTTGACCATGGTCAAAGTGTATGAATGATGTATTCAACATTTTCTTTTCTTGCAGGGTTTGGAGGCACACCGTTACAAAAACACGGTGGACTGTGCCTTTCAGATCTTGAAGCAAGAGGGACCCCAGGCGTGAGTTGACCCTGCTCCTTTGGATTTCCTTTGTAGATCCAGTCATCCTGTCATCTCACCTTCTCTCATCCCCTCCTTCCCGCAGCTTCTACAAAGGAACGGTTCCCAGGCTGGGCCGCGTGTGTTTGGACGTGGCCATAGTCTTCGTCATCTACGAGGAGGTGGTCAAGCTACTCAACAATGTGTGGAAGACCCAGTAGAGGAGAGGGCGCCTGAGGTCCAGAGGGAAGCACAGACCAGTGCCTCATGCTACGCACAACTCAACACCTCGACTCTTCTCCATCCGAGCTCTTTGCATCGCGCTGAGCTGACGACGCTTCATCTTTACCCGTTTCCACTCTGTGACGTTATACAAAAGGATTTGCAGGACGTATCCTGAGGGCTCAGACTTAGGAATCACCACGTAGACTTTTTTTCTTTTAAGGACAGGAGAAGGACAACGGAGAGGAAGGAATGAATGAATGATTACTGACCAGTTCGCACTCAGTTGAGTAGCACCATAGAAACATTTTTAGAGGAGGAACATACATATTAACCAAAGGCTCGAATTAGCAAGGAGGAAAAAGTAAAGTAGATTCTAAAAAAAAAAGGGAAATTACGTACGTCGGACGTTTTAGCTTTCTTTGACTGTTGTTACCATACTTGTTGTAGAGTGAACACTTTGTACTGAAACCATAAATGTGTCTTGATTCACTGAGTACTTACTATACTGACTGATAAAACAGAGGCCGCCGCTGGATGCAAACGGGCTCGCTGCAGCGCTTCATAATGTCCGTGTGCTGTGACTGCTCCTCTCGGCCGTGCTCGTGGCGTCCTCGTCGCGCTTCAGACAATTCGCCGTGTTTCCGAAGCTGCTCATTATGCGTTTCCTAGCCGCTGCCCCACAGAGGCTGCATGAACCGTGACGTAGCGTCAGCCCACACCGATAGCGTCTCAGAGACGAATCCATATGTAGCAACGACCTCCACATGCCGTCTCGTGAGTAGGATACGGGAGTGGGGATGCCGGTGATCCAATTATTGCCCGGGGGGCTAAAATGAAAGCGTGCGAAGGCTTTACTTCGGAGGGTTTGATGCTTTGCTCAGAGCCTCAGTCATGGTGTAAAATCAACCCTTGCTCTAAGAACCGAAAGCGTGTCTGACTCAAGTATGTAAGCCATAAGATGGTGGTTTCCTCGTGCTTCTTGATTCACTCAAAACTGTCCTACAGTCAGATATTATGTCACTTTAATATTCTTTGTTTACCTCAAAGCTAACCTGCTTCATAAGCTTTTTGTATGCTGATGAAATTATGTACTAGCCATTTCTAAATGCACTCATTTTACTCTACTCGTGTTTATACATGTTGAAGCACATTACAGGGGGGTACGTCAGTGTGTAGAGCTATGTAGAGGCTGATATTTAAACAAGGTTTGGTTGGGATTGACCTGGTGGGACCACACAGCCCTGTACCCACTCTAACGAACTTCTTCTGCAGAAGCCAATGTAGTATTACAGATAGGAGCAAATCGTTATTACGGTCCAAATTGAGAGCTAGAAGATACGGTTTAATCTTTTTGTGTTGTCTTTCAGTTTTTGTTTCTGACTAATGCACAATTTGACAGTTGGGACAGCTGTGTTCATGCTTAGCAGCTTTGCTAGCTGGCAGCATGTGTTTGCAATGTTTCATCGCGCAGCATATCAGATTCGGTGCGATCATTCCAATCTCAGATGGTCAGATGGTTTTGTAGGTCGGACTGAAGGGATCATATGTGTTGGGAGAAATATGTTGGATTACATTTTAAAAGGAAGGAAAACAGCACTCTGAAAAGGATTTATATGATCAGAGGTGTAAACCTTAAAAAGAGGTTATTAGGATGATGTTTTACTGGTTTCAATAAAATTGTGATGAACACATCAGATCTGAGACTTGAATTTTATTTAAACATTATCGACAACAGATACACATTTACCGTTCACTGTGTAGATACATTATCTCATTAATTATGATCCAAGTTGCAGGTAGTTCAGAAAATTGATTACATCAACCACCATGATACCTCAACCTTAGTAGCACCTTAACTGGAAAAGTGAGGTTTGCTTGCAACCTGATATAAAACGGTTACCATTGGCAACACAGAAAATATCTATCGTATCATAGATATTTTCTATGATAAGATAGAAGATAGATATTTTAATATTTCCATTATTAAAATATGAATGTTCAGAAAGTCAAAACACAGCTCTTATCAGCTGTGTTTAGACTTTCTGAACATTCATATTTTAATAGTAAAGTCCAATGACTTGCCATGATCAAGATGATGTTAAAACATTTGGTCAATTAGCTGAGCTGTTAATATTCATTACACAATAGCAGTCGTACGTGGAAAAACAAAGCCGGGTCATTTCATGTGAACCTGCTCATCAGTGGTGATGAGAATCAGAGTTGGTGGCACCAGTTAAAGGGAAAAAAAAAAAAAAAAGAAAAATCAGCAGGTTGAAGCTTTGCTGGCTGCAGGACAGAGCAGATTAAAGGCTGAGGGAGCAGGGCGAGCGTGGTCGGCTTTAACATCACAACGGAGGGTATTAGAGCTCCCACCTGTCGCCTGGCCGGTCCACCTGTCAGACGCAGTTTATAGTCCACCTCGTCAGGCTTAAGGTCAGAGCAGGGGTTGATGAGACACTTCCTGTGCAGCTCATTTCAATGCTTAACTATATATTCTGCAGTCAGAATCTGAGGCTTTAGAGTATGCAGTCGATGAGTATAAAACCACGCTTGGGGTTTGTCTGTATGGGTGTACCACGACAGTAAGGCTTTTAAATAGAAGAATACGATTTTTTATGTCAGTGTGTTTGTGCATTACAGTCTGCTCCAGGCTTCTACTTGCACTGACCACAATGGATGGACAAGGATCAGGGTCTGTCCCTCTCAGCTTAACACCTTTAACAGTGTTATGACGACAGCACGGGTTTCAAACCCATCACTGACTGGACCAGAGCTCCTTGACACAAAGCAACTGTGACTCAGACAGCGTAGTAAAGCCAAACGGGGGATTAGGAGCAGTCTAGCCACCCTTGCTCCAGCTGCTGAGCTTCCTGACAGCAGAAGATGTGAAATCCTCCTCCAGACGCAGGAGATGGGAACAAGCAGGTGGCCGTGGCTATCGCCTCCATCTGGAAATACCAAAACAGGGTCAGAAATTCAACGTTTGGCTTAAAACGTTATTGTTTGCTCATTTTTTCTATGTTAAAGATGGTTTCTTGGTCTCTGACTTACATTCGGAGACATTTGTCCTTCCCACCACTGACTACTCTTTGTCCATCAGGACTCCAGTCCACAGCGAAAACCTACAAGAACCGAGATCTTTAGACAAACAAATTCTGAAGAAAGAAATGTCAAATGATGCTTTTTTTTTTTTCCTTCACCCCTTCTCCTCACCTCATCGGCGTGGCCGGGCAGATCCATGTTGAGCTTGCCGGTCTTGATGTCCCAGACTTTGAGCGTGCTGTCACTGCTGCCACTGACCAGCAGTCTGCTATCTGCAGACCACGCCACTTGATACACAGAGCCCACATGGCCACGCAGGGACATTAAGTACCTTCAGGTGAATGAACAGGCAGAGTAAGCTGTAAATACACTGCAACGCACACATACACATCACAGACCTCCAGCTCCCTCATCTGGACAACACAGGTACTGCACAGGGTAATTTCTGCTCTAACAAGTTTTCTTTCCCTTATTGATTTCCTTACTTTCCAGTGCGGCCGTCCCAGATTTTGATGGACTTGTCGAACGATGCGGAGGCCAGGAGCCTGGTGTCGGGCGAGAAGAGCACCTCGTTGACCAGGGCGCTGTGGCCGGTCATCCTGGCCAGAGGCTTCTTGTCCTCGGCTGGGTTCCACAGGAACAAGGTGAAGTCGTCGGAGCCGGACACCAAACGCTCTGGAGCCGAGCCCTGGAGCCCCACAGCAAGAGTGAGGCACGCTGTGCAAGGTGGGCATTGAAATACAGGTAATGATACTCACCCTAACTGTTTTATATCTCTCCAGTGCCCTCTCCTTCAGCTCCTCCACTACAAGGAAGACAAAAAGCCTGTTATATGAAGATATCCTCTTGGGAAATAACAGCCAGAAAGTGTTTCCACTGGAAAGATATCTCATGATGGTATGTTTTCCTTACATGATCCTTTGAGGTCCTGGGGGTTAATGGTGGCGGTTGCGGGTTCAAAAGCTCCAGTACGCAAGACGTAGTCTGTGCTGAGAGCCAGCGTGTTCACCCAGTGGGCATGACCCTGCAACGTCCTGCACTGGACACCCTGCACCCACAGACAGACATGCATGCATAAGAAGGATGCTGTCGATCTCACTCTGTCTATGGAGGCCGACACTTACGTCTTTGGCTCTCCAGACTTTGACCGTTCTGTCCTGGGAGGACGTGTAGAGAAGTCCATCTCCACCCCACTTCACGCACGTGACTGACTGAGTGTGTCCAGTCAGGATCTTCTCACAGCGTCCCAGCACGGTGTCCCAAATACGGACGGAGCCGTCCTTGGAGCTACTGGCTAAGTAGCGACACTCTGGGTTACTGAAAGAAAGAGGGCGGGGTGGATCAGAACAACAAGTTAATCCATGAACAAATATTTCTAGGATAAACATGAACAGTGTCTTCCCTCTATACAAGGCTTCCTCCCTAACCCTAACAAAGGTAGTGTATGGAAGTTAATTAAACACAGGTTATAAAACTTACAGAAATATGAAGCATTTACCTATGTAGAGGTTCCCAGCAGAGCCAAGTAATCCACTTTTGGTGTCCTGTCAAAGTCCTCCCCACCTGTGCACCTGTCACTGGATCCCACAGAAAGATCTGCAGAGCCAAAACCAAAAAACCCCATCATGAATGTATCATGACGACGCACTAGATCCTGAGAAATATAGAGTGGGTGTGTTTAGGGAGCCCACCTGACTGTTCTTGCACCCTGAGGCCAGCTTCTTTCCATCAGGTGACCACGCGATGCTCAGCACCCAGTGTGTGTGTCCTGAAATCAAGTCCCATGAACCTCAGTTGAATATTAAACCACTCGCTTCAATCTTGACACAGACCAAATGCTGCAGTGGCTCCATACAGTACCTCTGGCAGTGTGCTGAGGCGTCTCAGTCGTCAGGTCCCAAAAACGCACTGTGGTATCTCCCGAACCACTGGCCAGATATCTGAAACAGACCCAGAGCTGCGTCAGACTTACAGTGTGAGCCCCTCTGACTACTGTTTAATCAGAGTGTAGCGAAACGTGACAGGGACTGAAGGTGTTGCGGCACTCACTTGCCGGTGGGGCTGAAGGCGGTGGAGATGACAGCCTCAGTGTGTCCCTGCAGCGTGCTGGTGCAGCGTGCCACAGCTCGGACCCTGAACACAGCCTGGGGCTGGTACACCACGGGCAGAACCTGCTCTGTCTCCACCGCAAGCGTCTTCACGCACAAACCCAGATTGGTAATCACCTCTGCCTCCCCACGCACAAAAAACGCCAGCGGCACGGGATCCTCCTGCAGAGAACAGACACGTACACTGGAGCTTTAACATACTGCAGAACGCTCCGCCCGTTTGCTATTTCAGAACATTTTGAGTTGCTACAGCATGAAAGACAAATTGCCATCTCCAATACCCATCCATGCTTTGGAGATGAGTCATTTAAAACAGCAGTACCTTGTATTTTTACAATCAGCCAAGGTGCTTTCATGTTTAGTCCTCTCTTGCCTCTGAAGTCTGAATGAAAAGATGCGCACTTTCTGGCTATACCTCATCTATTAAATAATTTCTTGCATGCTGACAAATGACTACACATGTGCAAAACAGAGTGAGAGCTCAACTCAAGCTTTTCCAGGACATTTCAACATTTTCTCTCATTTTCAGGAACACCTTGCAAAGTCAATAAATTGTGCCTGCATGACACAAAAGCAATGGGTTCAATCCGATCCCCACTTTGAGTCAGTATTTCGGTCAGGTCGTGGCAGTGGGTTACCTTCTGAAGCAGAGCATTGCAGACCAGCTGCAGCTTGTCTGGGGTGATGTCCAGAGGGACATCAAATGGGGAACCCAGGACCTCCCCACTCTCATCCTGAAACTGGATCAGTATCCGCTCCACGTCTTCACTCGCCATCCTGGATCTGGTTCCAATCAAACCTGATGGACACACACCTTTCTATGTAACATTTTTTGCTGCCACATAAAATGTGAGTTTTTAAACGGCTCTTGATGCTGAACTTAAGTTGGAGTTCCTGTACCTATCACACCATTTATCACTTATCTCACCAAGTACAGGTGCACTCTACTTAATGTTCAAATAACTGTCTCACATGTGCATCTTATAGGATATAAACCTACAACATTAGAATATTGAAATATTTTTATCAAACTGTATTCTCACTGAAATCATGATGTTGTCACTTCATGTCCCTGACATGAAGGTAACATCATTGCTAGCTAATGTTACTTAAAATATTACTGGACCCAGAGAAAAACCTCATTCTTTCTCACTTGTCCCTCGCCCTTATTCAGAAACCGAGTCGAGACGCAGCACGCTGTCAAGCGATCAGAATCACTGTTGTCAGAGAGTTTCACCTAAACCGAACTGTTTATCAGTTTACGGTTAGCCAACTGACTTAGCCTGTACCAACCAGTGAAGCTAACTCGGCTAAACCTGCAGTTAGCCAACATTTAAAGCTCTAAATCTCTTTTAACAATCATCCCATCGCAGAAGAGAAAGCGCCACTTTCCTGCATACGTACGTTTAAGTCCATAAGACAATGAACTGGCCGAGATACGAGCTAAAAGTTTACCTTTACTGTAGCAGCAACGTGTAGAGCTTTTCCACGTGTGTACGTGGAAAAGATCCTGTAAAGGAGAGATGCTCCTAGGGGCAGCGAGTCACCCGAGGCGCGCAAGGTATTGTGGGATATTTTGCGGAACTGCATCTTAAATCTATGCTCTGAGGGGTATGTTATAGCATTATATCACATCTCAGTGTAGTTTTGCATGTCATTATTTGATAGGACAAACATTTTGATTTCTGGTTCCAAAGTTTCTAATTGTTATGACAGCGTGAATAAAGTGTGATACGACAGTTTCTTGTCATATGTCGTAGTGCAGTGTATTTTGTCGCAGAATAGGTAACACAATATATATTGTACAGTGTCAACATTTAGTATTTTCTCAGAAATAATTCAGAACAGTACAAGAACAGTCTCCATCAGCAAGATTTAACTCTTATTTAAATCTTATTTACTCACACTTTTTAAAAATCCTGTCTCTCATGTTTTTATTATCTGACTAACTTACCTCATTGTAAGATCAATATAAAGCTACTGATTGGTGTGTAGTATCAGGACAGTGTGCAGCGCAAGTACACTTATTATTGTATATAACACACATTATTACTATTATTACTATTGCCATATTATAGTATAATTAGTATAAATATAGTATAATTCTTGTATCATTCTACAGTATGATGTGAAGCACTGTGTGTTAGCAAGAATTAGTTGAGTTGACTTTGGGGTCAGACAGTATTTGTTTTGCATGTTCTCCTTGTGTCTGTGTGGGTTTTTTTTTTTCCAGGCACTCTGGTTTCATTGCACAGTCCGTCTGATGATGAGACCATGGACTATGGAGACAATGGACTGGAGACTTGTCCAGACTGTATTCCCTGTATTTACCTTGTACATCCTTTTTTACCTGCTTTGTGAAAGGGCACAGAGCATGTACGATAGTCGATAGATGGACGGACGGATGGATACTGTTCAGTGTGATGCCATTGAGAGATTACACACAATATGTTAAATTATTCGTAGCACACTTTACTTGGAGCCCATTAATCCAACTGACTAGTCAACTGTGGAATCAAAAACTTTCAAGATCGCTTAGTGACCTTTAACCTTTATTATCATATTTTAATTATATCTCCAGCATTTTTGGGGGGTCATTAAGACAAAAAACAGAGGTCCTGTTTTGAAAATAAGTCACTGTGGTCATAAATGAACTTGAAAGGAATTTTACAACTTAAACACTTCCTTTACCGACAACCTGTACTTCAATATGATATTAAATGGAGTCAGTAATGCCAATTCATTCAGGCTGATACAGTGATCTGTCACAGTGCTACTATACAAACACACACACACACACACATACACTTCTATGATGCAAGTCATTATCATTTTTCCATTGGAATTATAAAGGCGTCCTTCATTGCGCTGATGTCAGATACGATTATGGTATAAAGATAATCAGTTCAAACTTTTAAATCTGCCTAAATTTGAAATGTTTCATGTTCACGTTTCTGATCATTGCCTCTGAGTCAGTCATGATCCTTATAGACTAATGTCATAGACATTACAAATATTTGTTATGAAGCCATACTTGAGTGTAGAAGTTCATATCAACATCCACATTGGACATTAGATAATCTTACGCACAATATTTCAATTTCTTTCACCCTCAAACATTCTGGTCCAGCAGATGGTGCAAACAATCCAAGTCAACACATTTAAAAACTCAATTACCAGAATTCAATCAACAGAACATGGTATTTTCTACAGTTCTCTATGATTGTCAGATCTTTCTTAAAATTACTGTACAGCCCTCTGCATTGGCACTAATGTATACCAAACCAAAACATAAAAATGTATTTTCAAATGCAGTCTGACCAAGGACTGTGTTAACTAGTGGTGCTTCTCCACCATTTTCAGAAAGGCAACTCGTTCCTGTATTTTCTGCTCTATCAAACAAATAAAGGCCTGTGGATAAACTGCACAGTGACTTGTTACAGCGATTAACCTTTCATGGACAGAAACTATTCCAACTAGACTGAATCTGACTGCAGGTGAACTCCTAAAGGCAAACTTGGAAACAGTAAATTGAAGTTTCCAGTCTGCGTGATGGCACAGTGTAGTGGCCTTTATTAAATGACCAAGTCAGTTTATCCAGGAGTTGATGGAGTTGATCTTGGGGGGTATTTAAAAGTCTGAATCAAATTCTGTGTGGATTTCCAGGCGAGAGTAGCAACATGTGGTACTGTGATGAATATCTTCTTATTTGTTGAGTCCATTGATGTTCTCAGGAACAAGACCCTCCATGACGGCACGCTTAGACTCCAGGATCTGCAGCAGAAGAAACAAGATAGTAGCATGAAACTGCCCACTGATATGTGTCTGAAGTCTGTTTGTTAAATGACATGTTATTACTCATCAGCTGATCATCTAAGTCTTGGGATCAAAATATAAGATAGACAAGAAGCGGTGATGTAATCTTATTTAAGTTCTTAAATTCATCTGCAAGTTATGTTCTCATGTTCTGTGTAAGGTGGACTGCAGAAAGTGCTTAAAGGGCAATAACTCAACAATTTTCAGTGAATTTTGAAAGTGATGCAGTGTCATGATGCAAGAACTGTAAAAAAATCACTATTACTATTACTGTTGCTATTACTATTACTACTACAATTATTCCTACAACTACACTTTTATCAACTATCTCTATTACTACTCCACCAGTTGTATGGAACCTCTGGTCAAGATTGTCATGATGATGGCAGCAGAAACCACCAGCTGTACAGAACCTCTAATCAAGGTTGTTATGGTGATGGCAGCAGAAACCACCAGCTGTATAGAACCTCTGATCAAGGTTGTCATGGTGATGGCAGCAGAGGCCACAAGCTGTATGGAACCTCTAATCAAGGTTGTCATGGTGATGGCAGCAGAGGCCACAAGCTGTATGGAACCTCTAATCAAGGTTGTCATGGTGATGGCAGCAGAGGCCAACAGCTGTATGGAACTCCTAATCAAGGTTGCCAAGGTGACGGTAGCAGTGTGAGAATGGATTGTCTGTTATTGTGCTCATTCAATGGTGATTGATCAAAAATTATACAAGCTACTAAAAGGTTGAATAAAGTGGACTTTTGTCTCTGGCATGATCTTTATGCGTTTTAAAAACACAATTTGTCAGTATGGCAGACATGCATACATACAAGAAAGTGGTAGAACAATACATTAAAAAACATCAATGATAAAGCATAACTTCACATATCGCAGTGGTCCACTCACCTGGAAGCTGGCACTGAGACCAACAATGCTTTGCATGTTTGTGCTGTAGTAACCCAAAACATACTCTCCACCAAGCAGAGGGATCTCATCTTTATCAATGGATATCTGCAATAGAAAACATACACATCTTAATAAATGCTGCATTCAAAAAGGGTTTGTCCTAAATTGATACAATTGCTGAACATGTCCTTCACCTGTATGATTTCGTTTATCTCCGGCAGCTCATTCTCCCTAACCCAAGCAAAGGTCTCATAGTCAGATGCACTCTTAAATCCAACCTGTGGGACAACAAGCACACAAGGTATAAATCTGTCTTTATGTTTGTTTTTTTCACTTTGTCTACATCTCTCTCAGTACCTTGTACAGGCCAATCCAGTCCCATGTGGAAGACATGAAGTCCTCCTGGACGGTGTAGTTGAGAAGTGCATCCTGGTCAGCACTCCATACATCCAAAGGAGATATGTGCACCAGTGGGGTATCATAGCACTTCCTCAGCTGTGAGAGAGACCAAAATGAGAGAAAAGAGCAGAAAAAAAATCACTTGTAAACAGTAAATATCAAGACAACAAATCTGCATTAATATGTACTGAGAAGCAAAGTATCCTACTGCCCTCACCTCCAGAGAGAAGGTTGCAATGACAGGCTTGTGGTCGCTGACTCCGTAGCTCATGTCATTGGTGTATTTATCCTGAGTAACTAGAAGTGGGAACTCATCGAACACACTGTCAGCAGAGGTTGACGCCCTCTCATCATCATCCTCCGGGGTCGGGGTTTTGGGTTTGATGCGCCAGAGGATTCGATCCGTCCAGGCTGGTTTCCTCTTCTTGCCACTGAGTAAAACAAGTATTGATACCAAAGATAACAGTTTGAGCCAACATCTCAGTTTTTGATGCTTACCTGTTTTGTTACATTTCCATTTATGTCTGTCAGTTTCTAGACATTATCTGTTTCAGTTGTATGCAAATATAATTAAAACCAGGCACATCCAGGACCACACACACATGCAGTGCAGAGCGACACATAAACCGCTATGGGGAAATGATGAGGCACAACACAACACCACTGATGATAATATTATGGATTATGCATCCATAATGCCACTATAAAGAACACATACATTATGGAGGAACAAACAGTGGGGCGTGGGGTGCAGAAGGGAGTTGTAGGAGTTGTATGTATGTTTTAACCCTTTGTTATCAGTGTCTCCATTAGTTTTGTGAGGTTATACAGCACATATATAACCTTTCAGAGTGGGGCTTAATCTTATTCCTATATATTTGGAGACACCCACCTTGGCGGGTCTAGCTCCCTGTACCATGCCCCCAACCAGACAGAGAGCAGCCCCCAGGTGAGGGAGGTGAGGAGGAAGAAGAGCGTGGTGCTGCAGCGCTGCAGGGGCCTGGGTCTGTACATGGTTAGGGGCAGTGCCAGAGTGCTCTTTCTAAAGAGACACACATAGATGGTGCTGGTGTCAGAATTAGATAGAGGAGCTCCCATCCTCAGCTACATATTAGAGTTCAGTGCCTTGTGCTCCTATTAAGGGTTTGTGTGTGTCACTGCAGTAAATAAGGAGTGGGGTGAAAGAGACAGACAGTGTGGTGGAATAAGTGACTGTGGGGCATGCAACACAGAAAACGTGTCTTACGTAAAACCCAACCACGTCTTCGGACTGCTGCACAAAGTTAAGATAGAAACAATATGCACAGATGAAATTCTGGGATTGTTGTTGGGTATTTGCACACAGTGTGTTTGTCAGGTGTGTTACCTGGTGTCATAGCTGTCGGAGTTACGATCAAACTTGTAGGTGGGTTTAAAATTCAGTGGCCCTTCCTCAAACTCCTGCAGAAAAGGCTCATTCTTCTTCATCATAGTCAGCTGCGGGGACAAGGGTAAATAAGTTAGGTTATGTGCATTATTCTGTGGTCCTGTTTGTGTGCATGCCCATCACATCACCTGGTCTTTGCTCCAGAGCAAATTAAGGCGTCCGCTGTTGATGGATGAGCGGATGAAGTGCAAGCCGTGGTCTGCGATACGGAAGTTCAGGTCTCCAAGGCAAAACACCACTCTGTGTGGGAGATGGACAGAGCCTTACTTCCAATTCTGCATAGAGGGTGTGTGTGTGCGTGTGTGTGCACTGTAGGTGTACTGACTTGTGGTCCAGGACACCTGGGGTCTCAGTGATGTCAAAGTCTTGCGTCTCCAGGATGTGCTCGAACTCATCCACTCGCTCCAGAGCGTAGTTCATGTGAGCTGCCAGGTGACAGTTGAGGAAGCACACCATGTGTCCATAGAAGGAGAAGCGCACAGACACTCCTCCTTTATTACCCTGACACAGAACATAAGAGGAAAATTACACTGTAGTTCACAAAGTCAAAGATGACATGCCCTGAACCACTTGGGGTATGAATTCATCCATTTGTTTCAGAAATGTTTGCCCGACTGCACTGCACCAGTTTTAGTCTTCTTTCTTCTGTCAAAGCTGCTGCACATTCCACTAAGCGAACACAATAGGCCTTTCATGGATGTCTTTAAACTCTGCAGCACTGTGATGCCAATGGGATTCCCTGTGTGCCCTTTCATGTTGCTGCTGTATTGAGAGTTCAGGGCGATGTCCTACCCAGTAGCCAAAGATGCCAGTGCGGGTGTAGGTGGTCTGGATCTTTCTGATGTAGGGGAGGTGAACCTGTTTGGCAAATACCAGCAGCAGCAGACCCTGCATCCTTATCGATGCGACCTGAGGAGAGAAGGAGATAGAGCTTCTTAATCATTTCTAATTTGATTCATTCACTTCTTGTCACAGCCAGTCTTTCAGTTCCTCCTCTTCACGCTGTTTAACCCAAACTCTGCAGTGCTGCTGTGCACACATCGACCAAATGCCCTCAGATGTTTTTTTTTATCCCTGCCTGCCAGTATTTGACTTCATTATTGTAAGACGCTATTATTAGAATTATTAGGAAATACTGCACTGAGAATCAGATCAAATCAAACACCACACGTTCAGCCACATGTGAAAAAAATGTCAAGAATTTTTCTAAATTTGTAGAGATTTGATTTTAATTTGGCAGGCCTCACAGCACTTCTTCAAATCTGTTATCTCTCACCTTGACAAAGCCCCTGGGTGCCAGGGTGTCCATGAAGACATGGCTCCAGGAGTCCTCCACCACCAGGTCAGAGATGAACCTCAGAGGGGTGGCATTCACCTCCTGCAGGCTGCCACACAGCAACACAGACATTCATTCCCTGACCAAGAATTACAGGGGGCACCTTGGTTTAAAAATTGAGTCTCACCCGATCACATAGAGGTCTGTGGGAGGCTGCACGTCAAGTTGCAGCAGCGAGGTGATGTCTTCAGGAGGCTCTGCTGTGGCCACGTTCCAGGTCACCATGTGCAGCCTGTCCACAACAAATTGATGGCAGCAGAGAAAATAATGACAAATATCAGCTGCATTATCACACTAACACTCAGCTCATAGTTAATAGATAAATTTTCCTATCGACTAAACTGTAGCACTTTGCAGTACATAATAAAGCACTCCAAAGTTTGTTTGTGACCAAGAACCATGGAGCATTAAAGCAAAATGAAACTTTTTGCATATTTGTAAGCTTTACTTGAACCAGGGATCTGATTTTACAAGTTGTTGATTGTTTGTCAGACCTTCGTCCTGCATGTGTGTGAACTCATGTAGAAGTGAATGAGCACGTGTCAACCTGAATGCGTCTGAGGGAACGTAGCGCCCACAGAGCTGAAACGCCTCGTCCAGTGTGCGGGACACTTCTTCATTGGCTTCATCGTCAGAGCTCATGTCCTCGATGCAGGTGAGCAGCTGGGACAAGCGCTGGCGGAGGAGCATCTTGGACTTGGAGCCCTGAGAGGCTGAGCTGCTCATGCTGTCTGAGCGCACGCGTGGACTATCTGACAACAACTCCATCTTTGGGTCTTTGGACTGGAAACAAACAGTTTATCCACCGACGTTCACTTTAATGTACGTCCTTGGGGTTGTCAAAGATCACTCGAGTGAAAAAGAAAGACGCTGTCCCACGTGAGAAACAAAGCAAATCCAGTGGAAAAATAGATTTCTCCTCAGACTTCTTTGTTTGGTTTGTTCGCAGCCATTTGATGTGAGAGGCTTTTGCTCTGCTCAGGCCACTGGAAGTAATTCCTGGTTAGTCAGATCTCTCCGCAGGCTGCTGATTAAGCTTGTCCAAACTGTCCAAGATGGAAAACCCGAAAGCTCTGGGTGAAGTTTGTCTGTGCTGGTGCAGCCCTCGCTTTGGCAGAGCAGTGGCAGAACAACAACTGACAGAGCAGTGGGGTCGACTCAGGAATGTGGGCAAGAGTGAGTCAGATTTGGACTCTAATCGCAGGCAGGAGACGGGCATGTGAACACGTGTGTCACACGTCTGTGGGTGTGTGTTGTCACCGAGGGCTGAGGAGAAGGAGGTGGAGGACTGGAGGCTGATCCTCCATCATTGTGAGTATTGTTGCAAGACTTGGGTAACCCTTCAGATCCCTAAGAGGTTTACTACTGCTCTCTCTATCAGCTGAGCACACTGAACAATGTGTGCAACCCCGCAATTACCATCGTGCATTAGTGAGGGGACAACAGCGCACAATGGCATTAGCTTCTTTTGGCCTCAATCCAGTCTCTCCTCATATAGGTGAAAGGTTATCTTTGTGAGCCCACAGGGGAGAACGGGATCAACACAGTTTAGTAAGCTCTGACATGGTCGATTAAGATTTTTTTCCTCTCCAGAACAGAACATCAGTTTCTAATTAACAAGTGCTACAGCAACATTAGTCGTAGACAAATTACATAATAGATTTTGAAGTGTGAGGTAATCAGTGACTCCAGTCCATTTTGCCCAGTAATTAAAGGGTTTAAAGGTTTCAAAACTGTTAATTCACCAGGGTGATATTTTAATCTTTCTGTGAACAGTTTATTTTTAAATTGTGGTATTTCACAGTCTTATAAATACCTAAGAATAAGTAGGATTCCTGCATGCACTCTGTACCTACAAACAAACATACATTCTCTTCAGCAAACTTTGAGCACCTATTTTACAATGGTTAGAATTACAGTTATTTTGCAATGAAACTCAGAAGACTTTAGGTTAGACTATTGACTACTGACAGTGATTGGTGGCAGTTATGTCATGCAAAAAATGCACAACTGACATAACCTCAGTTTTGTCAGTTCATGTCATGAGGTTATGACATAAATGACATAACCTCATTCAAATCCCAGTTGGACCTAAAGTTTCATTTGCATCTTGTGCCTGTGTCTGCATGGATTCTCTTTGGACACTCAGCTCACTCATCCCAAACCCCAAAAACATGTTTAAGTCGACTAAAGACTGCAAATTGCCTCGATGTGTGAATGTGAGAGTGAATGGTGTGTGTCTGCCCTGTGACGGACTGGCCACCTGTCCAGGGTGTATTCCCTGCCTTCTCCCTATGTGCACTGGAGACAGGCTCCAGCAGACCCCGCGCAACACTATTAAGGTACAGAGTGGGTAAGATAATGAAATTAGGGATACAATCTTACCATAACTATAAGGATTGTTGACGTCTCATTGTTAGATTATAACGTATTGCTTTGTGATATTCTAAGTTTGGTACTGAGTCAAACTGGAAAAGTAGATAAGGATCTGATAATGTGAGAAAACAATTTGGCACAGATCACTCAATAAATCACAACAGAAGGTCAGGACTTTTGGAGAGCCATGGGGGGGACAATGTTATATAAGGAAATAAGCTCAGAGTATAGAAACAACCAGAGGAAATTGCCCCTTGTGAAATAAAAAATGCTAATCTTGGGTGCCCCAGTTCTCTCTGCCACTTCATGTAACAGTGTCACATGTAAAGACTTAGGGCACATTCTTCAGCAGGCAGAAGTGTTAAGTGGATAACTGCGGGGTTCACCGGTCCAGGGAGTAATGGTGAATGGGGAACTATTTGAGTTTTATCATGGAGCAGTGACCACAAAGACTCTGAGCAAACCAGCAGCCTCAAAGCTCCTTATGAAGGTTAGGCAATTCAAGTGGCGAACAAGGGGTTTAAGCCTGCTTTTTCTGGACTTGTCCGGTCTCTACATGCAACCTTTTCTGTCTGAGGTCAGTGTACTTTCATCACCACCTTCTCTCTATCTTGCTCAGTCCTGCACATTATCCCTGCAAGAGCATTTGAGGACAAAGAGGAGGAGGAAAAGGGATTCAGATCTTACCTGCACTTGTCTCGCCCACCACTTCGAAATTTTCCAGCGCTCATGTTCTCCTCTGTAGAAAGACAGAAACACGCAAATCACATCACCAATCACATACACACACCAAGATGAAATGACTGCATCTGGCCCGGAGCTCAGACCAGTGCCCTATAAACAGGAGCTGACAGGTCAAAGTCATTTCTGAAATGGGTTTGTAATCATGTCTAATCACGGTTAGCTTCAGCCATGTTAAAGTGACAGCGCCCCACAGGTCTGTGTAAAAACAGAAACAACATCTTTGATGTTATAAAGCTAAACCAGATGCTAAACCAGATGATCATTCAATAACATTCTACATGAAAATATTGAAACTTCTATTCAGTCTTGTGGTTGATGTTCTGGATCGTTGAAATCCAGTCAAACTGTATATAAATATTATAGTTTCAATAATTTGGAGTATATTGTGATGATGTGCACCGATGGTGTAAGGGGATATTTTCCTCCACCTGGGGGCAGCAAAACAAGCTGAACAAGACTTAGCAGTGTATTGTTAATACAATACAATTAACTTCTGGTCACCAGATAAATGTTTAGGCAAATGTTTATACAGTGTCATATAGTCTTTGCACCTTTATTTCTCAAAGGCAAAAAAAGATTTTTTGCCAACCTTTGTCTGCTGTTCATTGCTTCCCAAGTACATTTTCTGAATTTTTCAGATTTAGAAGATAAAACTTATGACACTGGTAAGAGTTACTTGAATATTTGATCAATTTCTAATTTCTAAATGCTGATTAATGTATCTTAAAAAGGCTCTCAGTGCTCAAACCTACAGACACATCCACTACTTTTGTTACAGAAAAAGATTTCATCCCCAAAATATAACAGAAAACTATTTTTGCTCCGCACAATATGTGGGAGAGGCTGGATTATCTGTTGTTATACCACACAGAGATTATATTGGCTATTGCATAACTGCCATTCAAAATCAATTTCCCTCAAACTAGTTCTTTACAAATAATGCAAAAGTGCCACCATTTTAATAATATTCACTACATTTAGAGAAATACTGCTGGACCACTCAACTGAGTCATTCACTTTCCTGCTTTGCCTTGTTCTCTAATATCATGAGGATTAATAATAGCATTAATAATAGCATGACAGCTCCCACTTCAACTTTATCTTCTTCAGTAGCTTCTTCAGATGTCTAAACTTAACTCTAGTGAATACAGCATCACACCATCATCCCTTCAGTACAGTACCTTGCTCCGTGTGCCTTTGCTGGGGTGTCTGGAAAAAGCTGCAGACTCCTTGTGCACAGATTACAAAGGTCTCCAGAGAGGAGTCAAGAGCCTGGACCTGCTTGCCTGAACTGAGTCCCGTTGTGCGACTGTTTGTTCTCTTTTTGGTTCCCTCACTTGCTGCTCAGCTGTTCCCCTTCTGGGTGCAAGGTCCCACTCACAACCTGCTCTGGACTTTAAGCGTAACATCGGATCAAGCTATTATCCCAGGTTGGTTAACGACCCGCCGAGAAAGTATTATCTTATTCATGAATGGACATGTCTGTTTATTGAATGTCACCATGACGCTTGGTATTTGTTGCTCCAAAGCCCTCTTTGTATGTTCATAAATAATCCGTCACTTTCTTCACAGTATGGAATGTGTAGGGTGCTATGTGCTGTGCTAAATCAAACCATGGCTCCTTCTGAAGGTCATCGAGCCTGAGCCACTGTGAGGAATAATCAATACAGGCCACTGCTTTGTCTTACTGTTTCACTTAATTAATATGTGGTTACTGGGGTTATTTATGAAGGTCAAAGTTACTCTATGTCAGACTTTCAGGTTCTCTTTTTGTGAAATGTCCTTATTTGATGACTGCATTTGCACCTTTTCATTAGTTGTAGACCTGCAGACAACATGTAAGTACCCAAAACTTTGGGATATAATTTGTGAGGGTCTGTCCAGGGGTAACAGAAAATCCACCCTCTGGTTAATCTGCACAATAGCGAATGCCACGTCACAGCGGATAACCCCACAAAAACACATTTTTGTGTGGATTTACCAGTTGGAAATATGTTAATTGGTGTGGTTTTACATGGGTTTTGTGACCACAGACGAGCTGTGCCAGGAGGTAGTCTCTGTTTTTGAGTACTCTTAGGTAATACGTCCAATGAGATAAAGCATCTGAATAAATAAACTTGAAGATAAATTATATTATTAAAGTGTACCAGTTCAAAAGAAGAAACCCACACACTGTGGGTCAAGTCTCATCAGGTTCTCACAAAATGTGTAGCAGGTTTCTATATTGGCCCCTTCTCTGCCACATAATCAGGATTTAAAGTAACCTGATTAATTTTACCCTGCCTGCAGTGTATGTGAGTGTGATGTGTGTGAGTGAGTCACGGCTGCTGTCTGCCACAGTGTGCTCTTTGAAACCTAGTCTGGAGGCGCTAAAGACACTTATTTTACACGTAGGAGTTTCAATCAATGTTGCATTCATTCATGCATATATTAACAACCCATCCTTGATTTTTAAACATCAATTTGTCATAAACGGCAAAGCCCATTGAAACATCCATTTCAAGATGCTTTTGTACCATTTGCGCCTATATATGTGCAGCTTAGTGTTACAAACCAAAGAATAAACTCCAAATACAACCTATAGTATCATACAAGGGCATATTGAGAACTGCTTTGCAGTATCATTTGGTATTTAGCATTACTGAGCCAGTGATGGATGTGAATAGTGAAAAAATATTTCACAAAGGAAAAGGGAAACAATTTAGTATTTAGTAATTTAGTAACAATATAGTATATAGGCAAGAACTGTGCAGTGTAAACCTCTGTTATTTCTCATTATGTTCTGTTTCAGTGCATGAAAGAAAATCCCATTAACGCATATGTACAGTTGCTTTGCTTCTTTTTATTAATTTCTTTACGTCTCCAATGTACAGTAGTGTTATTGGAAGATAAGATGACAAAAAGGCACAAATTCACAATAAAAGAAAGAAAAAAAACAGGAGACAATTTAACAGGAGTGAGAGAGAGAGAGAGACAGAGAGAGATAGAGGAAGAAAGAGAGAGAGATTTAACGATTTAAAAACAGTTTGGGGTTGTGGAATCATTTGGTTTCATATTCTGATTATAAATCGAGGAATCTAACAACAGATATCTATGAGATTGTCTCTGTTAAACCATGTTCTCTCACAAGTGTGCATCTCCAGACTTACAGACAGTATCTGTTTTAAACAACCACATCTTATTGTATTTTTTTTTTTCAGTGGCTGAAAACTCCAAGCCTCCAGCACCCTGTAGAAGCTGCACCTAAACGTAGAATAATTTCCCCTTGCTCCCCGCCTCTGACCGCAGGAGGGCAAATTCTGACTCGCAGCGAGGCTTCACTTAGGGCTGACACCATCAGATAATTATGTGGATCAATGAACTGACCCAAGCTGCCGTTATAGCTTCCTATTCGGTGAGAGTGTAGTTCAGAGACTGACAACAGAGGTACAACAACACTCAGAACAAAAATATATATCTATACACTGTCCTGCCAACGAGACGTGGTCCCTGCGAGGGAAAAACGTGAGGAGAGGAAATGGTGAAATTAACCTTTAATGCGCTGTAAAGACGACTTTTTCCTCACAAAGCACATAACAACTCGGCTCTTCACTGCTTTGCAGGAGCACTATGTGTTGTTTTTTTTTTTTTTCATTCTTATTTTGACATCTACGGCAGACAGTCCTCCTCAAAATGTCACTACATTTCAGCAACTGTAACTCTAATACGTCTGTGAGAGCAAACCGGTGACTTGTGGTCCTCGTGACGCTGAATATTTAGCGGTGTGTCGAGAGGGTGTGCCGGAGGATCTTTTTTTGGCAGGACAGTCTGTTCTGTATATATATATGTGTTCATCTACATTAATTTATTTACTATTTACAAGGTCAATACATACAGTACATCCACAAATCTCCATGATTCAGTTGGTAGCCCCATCACAGACAGCGAGTGAGATGCTTGATGGACAGAGAGAGAGAGAGAGAAAGAGAGAGAGAGAGAGAGAGGTGGGAGGGTGGGATATCTGAGGGGCAGTGTTTTCTTTGAAGAGGAGGCAACAGAAAGTGGCTCGCAGTGATGGCTTCATGGAAGTTAATCTGATGAAGTGACGTACAAAGGTGTGATAGCAAAGGAAAAAAAGGTTTAAAATGTCACACGGTGGAGGATGAGTCGTGCCCTCAAAGCAAGTCTAAACTATTATGCTTGAACAGCTGCAAACAACGCCCTGAGCACATATTATTGTTATTGTTATTAAGTCTTTGTATCCTTGTGGCCATTTTAGTTCACTGGCTACTGTGCTTGGGCGTTCGGACAGAACACGTCACTGTCCAGACACTAGACCCAATACTCCGATGTCTTCGTGAGAACACCACAGCTGGACATCTGCTGGAAAAAACCACAAAAGGTTCAGGATGTGGTGAATCCAGATTCGACACGCCCTGGAAGACTGGTGTGTGTGTGTGTGTGTGTGAACGCTGCTCCCCTAAGAAATCCAACCCAATTCAACAAGCAACTCAGGGTTTACGGTGAACTACGACACGTTAATGGAGATAGAACAGGAGTCTAATATTGCTCAGTCATGTTAGGCTGAATTTAACTGGAGCTTCCTTGTGCTGGAATTTGCACCAGAATGACCCATTAAAAAAAGGTCAAAAAGTTAAATCGAGGCATATATAAGTCTGACTTCTTATTCAAACTGGACTTAATATTTGACGATGCAAAGCCCTTCAGTGGAACTGTTGAACACTAAATCAGACCACACAAATGCCTATTGTACTCTGAAGTAACACATTGTTCACACAACTTGCCATTTATATATATCTATATATATTCATACTTAGTTGGAGATTTGAATAGAATCCATTTCAGGCACTAACATTAATTAGCAAGTCATTAGTGTAAAATATCTATCTATAGCTATCACAATGACCATGTTTGACATCTTATATTAAAAAATATAAGTACGGATATTTAATTAATACAACTGCAGCAATTTAAGTGCTTCCTCAGAGAAGAAGATGACAGGTTTAATGTCACTAAAGTCTTTTTTGGAGATCTAATCTATCCGTTGCTGGCAGGAGAAGTGAATCGATATTATGATATTAGCCTCTGGACTCTAGCCGTTGCTTGCTCTTTAAAGTTTCCACTCAGTGCAAAGATGTGGAACAACAATAAATCTAGGGTGGAAAAAAAAAAAGACAATAAAAGTAACCGAGGACAAAAGAGGCCAAAGAAACCTAAACACGAGGACGAAGGTCAGTGCCTGCTTATATCACTCTGTCTCCAATAATTCCTCTGCTATTTACTCTCCCGGCACCAGATCTCCCCAGAGATACGCCACCTCACTCATGCTTATACGAAAAAAACCCACAGAATTACAAACAGTGGGCTGGAAACTGCAACAGGAGAAACCCTGTGACAAATACAGTAAAACCAGCATTTAACAAATGACCAATCAACAATTTGAATTTCAGCATGGGCTCTGTTACACTGATGCCGTTCGGGTTGGACAGATCTGCGATGAGAGAGGAGAGACCAACGCGTCATGGTAGTTATTGCTATCGCTGGATAAGAGCTTTTATCCACTGGAGGTGACGGGACGGATGACAGGGCAGGAGCTGATGCAGACCGGTTGAAGTTTTACCTCCGGAGAGCCGTTTATCTGTTTATCTACAGCGAGCGGATGAGCCGCAGATCTACGATCACTGAGGGCGAAATCACTGGCATGATTAGCCTTTAAAAAGGGACATAAAGTCTGTGGACAAAAATGTTGTCAAAAAAGAGAAACAGACTCATTTATGGCTGGTCTACTGTGCATTTCCATATGCAGAGTGATATATTTTAATTATATCTTTGTATCTATGTGTGTGTGTCCGTAACTATATGTTAAAATCCCTAACTAATTACTGCACATTGAAGCACTCTGCTAGAACAGCCCGATGAAACTGGAAAGCCAGGCGTGAGATCTGGTGAGAGAAAAATGGCAAGGAAACCTTACAACACTACACACACCCACGCCCACACCAACAAACTGCGCACACACAAACTCACAAAACAGCAGAAAAGCCAATGAGCGCCTCGACATACTGACGAGGGATACGAGGGATAAAGATCCCGTCTGGTCGGTCAGGGAGTACGGCAGAGACACAACGCAACACTCTCGGCACAGTCCTGACCTCGCAGCTGCAGTCTGCAAGACTCGCGAAACAATTTGAAACAACAAAACTAAACACTGCATAAAGCGCGACACAAGCGGGGGAGAATAAAGTACGATGACGGAAAAGAATTATTCCCAAAAAAAAAAAAAAAAAATTAACCAGACAAAATTATCACTGAGCAGATACAGGTTGGTCTGGAAAAAAAATAAACATCCACAGACAAACTTACAGACAAAATCATTTTAAAAACCCTGTTTATATATATATTTCTATATATATGTATATATATATTTATATATATTTCAATACAATTATTCAGCTCCCCGATACACGGTATACAGTAGTATATACACACCATTGCGATATCTTAAAAAGAAATAAATCCTAACTTTCAGAGATAAAACAGACTATTCTCTGTAGTTTAGAACAGCTGGGAGACTGAGAGAACTGACTGACGAGATCTATCGTGTTGCTACTGGAGGCCTCAGAGCAGTTGATGAGATGGGGAAAACAAAGAGAAACGGATGGGACTCATGGGAGGTGGCATGTGGTGGAGGAGATCAGCCGAAAACTGGGAGCGTTACTGGGTCCAGGTCCCTGAAAACCAGGCTGTACCAGAGAGGTCAGGGTGAGGTGGGGCTGGGTGGGGTTGGGTGGGGATGGGCGTCGGGGGTGGGTGGTGTGGTCGGGGTTCGGACCGGCCGGTCAGACGTTGTGTCAGTTGGAATTGAGGGAGGATGTGAATCCGCTGGTGTCTGGGTACTCTGTTCTGAAAGACAGAGAAACAGAATTCATCACACTCACACCTGGATGCAATGTAGAGTCTCCAGTCAACCTAAAGGGACCCTCTTGCGAAAGCGTAAAATGAATGTTTCATTAGAAGCTGTATGCTGATAATGGGAAATGCGTCACTCATAATGGTAATCATAGCTACAGTCCCTCAGCTCACTGTTTACTGTATTGTGTGAGATTTTGGTATAAACGAGGTGTTTTCAGGTTTACCACAGAGCATCATATCTCAAAGACGAGAAATTAACTTATAGCTGGCTCTCTGTGGACAGACCATTGCCTGTGATGGTAATTACATCATTTAGACTGGTACTAATACGTTTGACTTGACGCATCAGTCAGACAAATCAGATTAGTGCTGGAACAAATGGCAATAATTAATCATTCATGTAATTCAGAGAAAGCAACAAACATGCACTCTCTTCTAAAATATGCGGATATCCATCCTCTCACTGCTTCATGTGCGCACAGGCTATCAAATACTAACTGTAAACAAATAAAATGTCATTACGATACAGTAAATTATTATGCAGAGCATTCAGATTGATCTCACCTGATGAGCAGCAGCATTCACCGTCCAGCACAACCTCAGTCCTCTAGAGCCACCATCCCTTTCACTGGGTCTTTGACTCTCATCTGACGCACACAGGACAAACAAACGACTGAATGAATGGGGCTGGACCAATTACTAGTCAACACTCATGAGTCAGAAGTGCAAGGTTCAGGTGTTTCTCAGACCTTCGGGATCTCCTGCTCACCTCATCTAGCTCTTTGCGCGTCTCCTCCTCCATGCGACGGATGTCTTCCATGTTCAAGTCGATCCACTTGTCGATCCAGCAGAAGAGCTGACGGTGGAAGTTGGTGAACAAGCGCTTCTCTTGCTACAAACAAGAATGAGCAGAAGGTCACATCAAGCGTTTAGATTAGAAATCCAAATGATGAAATCTGCATCACGAGACAAGTCTAACTGCATCTTGCTTTTACCCTTTCTATCCACTAGAGGCTGGTGCAGCCCACGCATTTCGCTGCGTGGTATTTTTCCATAAGTACATGAAGCTGGCAAGATGTACTGTACGCATTCACAGGATATGACATTGTGCTACTAAAGTCCTTGACACACACACACACACACACACACACACACACACACACACACACACACACACACACACACCCACACACACACACAACAGGAAGGTAAATAACACAAACATTTCCTCAGAGAAAGACAGTGTTTGCTCTGAACAATCTCTGTTCTACTACCTGGATGTAATAGTGCTCATAAAGCCACAGCTATGTACACAGCTGGGACAAACCTTCTGAATGAAGTTCTCCACTTTATTTTGCAGGCCCCACCACTTGAATTTGACCGTGACCAGTTTGTAGGCACACATGTGTGGGCAGTCTTTCTTGTTGGGAAGCTCCTTCTGCAAGTGGGGATATATACGGACAGACATTTAAAATATATTATATATTAATATCTTCAGATGTTTGTATTCTATGCATATTACATTTGGTCTCATTACTACGTTGGTTTAGTTACATCGACTGCAATCAGATGGTTCTTCATGCATCTTCTAACAGACATGACCTCAATGTTATCTTTTACTATATCACATTTGGCCTGCACCACATATTCCCTCACTCACTAAATGTCAGTGTTGCTAAGCAACAATGTTTAGCATAAAAGTAAGTGACATTCTTTCATTATACATTCTCATAATTGACAACAGCATGGCCTTTCATTGCTTTGGATGCGTCTGAACCAACTGATTTATCTGGAATGAGGGGCCATACCTTCCAGTCTGGTCCTAGAGGGCCTCGTCCTGTCTTAACTGACTTGTACCTGCAGGGATCCTCCTCTGGCTTGTAGTCCTGCAGAGAGACAGGGAAGAAAAAACAGAGTGAACAACATGGATGGCTACGAAATGGGCCGACGTAAACAGAAATGGACTCTGAATGTTTTTACCTTTGGCTCCACTTGGCTTCTGTCAGCAATATCAATATAGACTACATCCACCTTCTTCCAGGTTTCTGGATCTAAACCATGAACCTAAAACAGAACAACAGAGCACAGCTAGATACCAGCACATGACTCTGCAGGTGGCAGAGATGAGAACACCAAGCTCCAACCGAGCCATATGACACTAAATTTACAAATTTGCACACTCAGTTCCCTGCAGTTTGCTATGTTCACGTTTTTTTTTATTCGTTCTGATGTATATACTGCAATAAAACTCCAGTTTATAATGGTCACCTATACAGTAACTATGGGATTTTTCAGTAGTTTCTGTTTTAAAAAGTATTTTTTAATGGAGGAGAAACCGCCTGTAGCACTGCAGAGTTGGCAGCAGAGAAAACTGACAATAAACAAAAAAACACCCTTACAAAGTGTGAGATACAGTATGAATTTAAGTAGCACTCTTTTAGCCACATGCATTACTTAAAAAGGAGCCAAAGCCCACAATAAAATCTCCATGCAGCTCAAACACACACATCCACAGCTAGTTACATTTTCAAGGTTTCCCGTGTCAGGTTTGTGCCATGTCTCGATCTTGATCAGGAAGTTATCTTTCATATACTCGTTCTGTGGAGACAAGAGCGATAATCCTGAAACAAGGGGGAAAACACAGACAGTCCACAGACTAATACATGTATTTGAGCAATTGATTAAAAGAAGAAGTAGGAATTAGAACTGGCTCAGGTCAGTCTCCTACTCTCACACACTCGCAGCAACACAAACACACACAGTAACGTTGTCCGACTAGCCCAGTCGCCGCTGCCACAGATCAAATTTCTCTCTCAACTTTCAGGTTAGTTTGCTCCCTCTGTTGGCTTCGCTGAGCTGTTTGTGTCAACAGATGTTTGTTGTAAACAATAAAGAAACCAAAATACTCACAGTGATAACTGCAGGACCAGATGCACGGGAGGGGAGAAAAGGAGAGAGAAGATAATGTATTTTAGGATTAAATGAGAAATGTAAAGGCATTTCGTTTCAGTGTGGACTCACAGTTGTGTGCTCATGTTGTGCCTTTGTCTGCAGCGTGTGTTAGTGTGACAGATGGCTGTCAGACAGCTAGCGGCGCATGTGTGTGTGTGTGTGTGATCTCAGCCTGAAAGGCTGGAGTGATTGCATATCTCTTCTCACTGGACATACGGTTAATTATTCAACGACTCCTTCAAGGTGACAGAGGCAGAGAGCGAGAGAGTGGCTGAGAAAGAGAGAGAGAGAGAAAGGCAAGTACACACAGAACAATAATCTCTTTGACAGATCAGCGTCTATGTGACCTCCAAGTCATTTGACTCAGTTGCATTCACACTTTTTTTACCAGTTCAGCCTAGAAGATTAATTCGTTGTCATTATTTCCTCCAGTTGGCAAAAAGCTCCTTCTTAAATTAACAACATCAGCACCAAGTTTTGATGCTGTGTGTTGACTCTTGCAGATCTTGAATATCCTAAAATATGAGTTTTCACATATTATGTATGGGAATTATTTTGAGGCAGTGCAAAACAGCTAACAATCCTGGCTTAAAAGATTGGGCAAAAAGCAATGGCAGAGATTGTGTCCTCTGAGTGCTCAGTAGATTAAAAGGTCGTTTGGACAATGGACTCCCTCCTGGGATCTCTTTATATAGATTGATGGAGTACCTGTTAGATTTCCAGTAAAGACTAGAATCCTAAAGACTAACACGCCATGCCTTCACAATAGGCAATAGGACAAAGATTTACATAAAACCAAACTTAAACACCGGTAACACTATTTTTGGTGTTATACTGATCCTTATGGAGCCAGATGTGTCAAAAAAAGGTGTGGTTTTCACAGGTGCCACACATCATACATTCACACATATGTCACTGATCATCACTCAGAGCCTTGAAAGGTGATGCTGTGTGCAAGAGGGTTCTGCGTGTGTGTATGTGTGTGTACCTGTGCGACAGTAGGGGTATGCGTTCCAGGCTTTCTCGTGGATGTTGAGGGCTGAAGCCGGAGCCAACATTCTGACGAACGACGGCACTTTACTGCAGGAATGAAGAGCCGACAAGCCAAGTTAAAAAGTGTGTACATTTGACTCTGCAGATATTTCAATCACGATCTATAATATGGATAAACCACCTCAACATGTATGAATATACATATACTTGGTAGTGTCATATTCTAGCAGCTGGATCCTGAGGCACGTTTCTGCTTGTCAGTAAAATAAATAAATAAATGAAATACATCAATAACACTGTTTAGTACTGTTTGTACAAAATGAAAAACTGAAGCCAGCACATGAATAGCCTCAGAGCAGGGAGCTAGCTTAAAATGATAAAAGATAACGCTTGCTAATAAACTTAATTAAGGTTGTGAATGTGGTAAACATGACCATTTTAAAAGTGTGCCTGGTGATAGTTTCACATGTACTGTCCACACATGAAGCAAGTCTTATTCTGAGAGGAGGAGGAGGTTGTTTTCACCTCGCTGGGCTGCCTGGAGTGTACTGGGAAGACAACGGTAAAGTGACGGGATACTAGAGTGAAGCGGCAGAATGAATGAATGGACAGGAGCCTGGAGATGTGGCCTCAAGAGAGATGACTGGAGTAGTGATGCTGAGTGAAGGCACCGGTGCTTACCTCTGCAAATGGTAAATTTTGTGTGTGTACTGTCCCTTCTCTCCATCTTTCTCGTAGGGCTCGTTTTTGAGCACCTCCACTCCTTCGCCTCCGCCTGTCTCATTCTTACTGGCCTCGGCCACAGAGTACAGCTGGCCCACCTGGTACTGGAACAACAGGAGACAACAGCTTAGACTGCACAAAACTGGATGCAAATAGAGTTGAGCTGCAACAACTTATCAATAATTCACTATTCAATCAACAGCTAAAAAATGTCATCAGTGCTTAAAATTCTCTGCTCTCAGTGTTACCCAACGTTAATATTTTCTGGTTTCTCTTCCCCCGGAACAGAAAAGTGAATATTGTAGAAATGAGGACAAAGAACCCACATAAAGACCTTATCCTGGCCTCCATGAAACAGGCATTCACAATTTTTACTATTTTCTATACAGTTTTAATATAAATGTCAAAGCTTGTTAAGTACATGCTGAGGTATTGATGCAACAAGATTCCAGACTCAAATGGTGGATTATTTTTTTCTTCTGATCCTTTTCCTGATCACAACCTTTCCCCCTCCTTCCGTTCCACATCCTGATAATCTCTCCCATACACCCTCGTCATCTTCCTGTGACGTCCATGTCTTTTTGGCTGCACCTTGTTTGTTTCCTCTTTCTCCAACACTATGCTGTCTTTCTCTTTCATCCTTGTTTCCCACATCTTCCCTGATCCTGAGAGGGCATGTGAGTGTTTTAAAACACGGGACAATGGCTCCTTTCATTTCTTAATCACTTCTAATCCACCACATAACCTCTGCACAAAGCTGAACCGGAGCACAGACACACTTACGACATCACAACGGTGGAACGAGTGGATGAAGTCAGAATACAATTATTCTTTCTACAACCCTGATTCTGGAAAAAAAAATTAAACACTGTGTGAAACAGAAATAAAAAAAATCCAAAAGTGTTTAGCGGATTCTTTTTATTTACTTCCTAATGAGCTGGTAAAAGGTGATAGTATTGTGATTGGGAGTATCCTTGGATGGCTCAGTTGTTCACAAGCGGGGATAAAGAAAAACAGCGTGGGCGAACAGTTCAGCGGCTTAGGTTTTGGATGTACAATTCAAAATCAACAACTTTGTGGATTCACGGTCTACAATTCATAATGTCATTAAATGCTTTGGAAAGGAGAATGCTGCATGTAGACAAGGGACTAAAATGTGCAAAATGTGGTCGGAAACACTTTGCAATACTACTGATGGCAATACTTTGCAATACGACTCGCTATCATATATCATAGAGGTGTTTTTATGCCCCTGGCCTGGAAAACTTCACAGCCCTGTTTATGTTGAAAGTCAACCAGACGACGTCTGTTCAGGGACAATACACCTTTTTCCAGCAGGAAAGTCAAGTCACACTTTGCGAGTTACAGCTGCGCGGCTTCATTGAGAAACAGAAAAAGAGCAGGTACTCGAGTGACCTGTCTGCAGCCCAGACTGGTCTCACATTTAAAATGTGTGGTGCGCTGCATACTAAAATGGAGTCCGTGGACTACTGGGCAACTCAAGTCATACATTAAGCAAGAATGACAGAGAATTTCACTTTCAAAACTTTGGCGTCCTCATTTTCCCAAGTTTACTGAGGAAAACAGTGATGCAACAGAGTGGTAAACACAGTCAGTCCCAACTTCCAACATGTTGCAGGCATCAAATTCAAGACGGAGTGTTATAAATATAGGCCATAACTGAGGGATTAACAGTGACAGTGAAATGAGGCCAAATGCAGTGATATATCTGTCGTCAGACTAGATGGATACATTTTGATCAACACACACATCCTGCGTTCGATGGCTGTGTTAAAAACTAACTGTATTCGGTAAAAAAAGCAACGATTTATTGCTTAAGTAACATCGTTGATCTAATGTTGAGGCGCTGACCTAGAAAAACAGATCAGTGGAAATAAAAGTCCCAGTTCAGAGGCTGCTCTCTTTAACTGTGACCTTTTGACCTTTTGGGTGCACTTTAAAGGTTACTCTTCCACAGCGACAGCAATGAAAGGCTCCGAGACAAAGAGATTACCTGTGCCAACCACGTCCAGAGAGACTTCTCTCTCAAATCAGCTACAGACGCCACAAATGCCGAGTAAATAAATGGGATGCTGAAATAGCAAAGCCTCCTGGGAAACCATGTTGGACAAATATAATGCAACCTTGCCTTGTGTAGTGAGTCTACGTCCGGTTTTACCTCGTCTTTATTTTTATGGCTCGCAAAAATAAAACACTAATAATGCTTTAGGTTAAAACAGTGTGCAGGAAGATATTAACAGACAGGATTCTGTCCTTGATCCAGGGTTTTTTTCTATGTGGGATAGTAACATTTGGTAGATACTTCCCAAAACAAAACACGGAGCTACGACTGCGGTGCGTTTTGAAAGAATCGAATTGTGGATGAAAAGTGAACAAATTCAATGACCTGAAATCAAATGAAACGGAGGACAGATTGAATTACCGCCATCAACCTCCCTATCTGCTATTTAGTGCCACGATAACTAAAGACTACGTCTTCACAGAGAGAGAGATAGAGACAGAGGAGAGATGATTCACTGACACAGCGGTCACATGAATGTCCACAGACAGAGGACATTACTCAACTGTTCCCAGGCTTTCTGGCTCAGATTTGTGTCAAATAAGTCTCCTTTAGCATTTTTCCAGTGCCCGATCGTGACACAGCATGCTGACTATGACTGCTTTGGAGGAAACCTGCCTCGTTAAGTAGAGATATGATGAAAGATAAAGGCTCCAAACACACACACACATACAGAGGCAATGTGTTTGTGTTTGATCTAAAGCCTCCGCATTCCCAAGGAAATGCAATATGTAGTAATCGGTATGGGGTAGTGCTCCGTGCACTGGCCCGGGGCTTTGAGTCATAGGGAAAATATAAGTATGATCACAGAGCTTGGCTATTTTATTTTTAAATCTCTGATGTGGCTCAAGTATTTCACAAAAATCATCTATGACAACACACTATTGGACTGACTTTCCACCCAATTAAAGCCAGACTCTAGATTCTAGATTTTATAGCTTCCAAACAGCCTGTGAGCATCACTGTTTTCCTTTATGCTTCCTTTAAGCCCTCGCTGCAGCTTTATTCTCACATTTGATAGTGTTGAAGGTGTTTAAGAGCAGATTAAGTGCTTGTTGGTTACAGTTGCCAACACATATTTATTTATAAGTCAAATGTCTCTACTAAAACTGGATTACTCTCACGTCAGTGCAAATAATTCATAAAAATGAAGGTGGCAGTGGGCGGAGGGTGGGTGCACAGAGGGCGGGGGGTAGTTTCAGGTGACTCATTTACGATGCAGGACTGAATAGAGGAGCAAACTGCAATGGTAATGAGGATAGCGAAGGGACACAGAGAAAAGAGGGCGAGGGCAGTGAGGGCTATGATGATTTTCCACATTTTCATCGTTTATCTAGTTGTCTTTCTCACAAGGTGATCACTGCTGCGTAGCTTGCTATGAATGTGCAACAAAATGTCCTACATACAGTATGTGCTCAAACATTCACACAGAATAAATACAAAAAGCATATGAAAGTCTGAAAGGCTACCTAAAAACAGAGCAGTGTTAGTGGTGGCAGATATACGTGCCTCACTTCTCCAAAGAAGCAAAGAATGAGATAAGAAAAGCTGAGCCATTAGCTGTTCTAGCTAACACGCACAGAGACTCACACACACACATATACACACTGAAATGAGACTTACCTCCTCCACAGAGATAGGAAGAATCACTCGACTGGAAGAGAAGAAAAAGAAGGGAAATTACTTAAAAGACAGCAATAGTCAGAGGCGGACCAAACCTTTCTATAGAGCTCAGAGCAATGCTAGCTTTACTTTTTCCATCTAAATGTACCTGATGTTGCCAGGCAGGTACATTCATTCCTATCTGAACAAATACAGTGAGAGAAAATGAAAGCACAGAGATCTAAGGATTTTCTTATAGATAGCTTTGTGTCCCAGGTGAGGCAGTAGCTTAGTGGATAGTGCTTTCCCTGCACTGAAAGAGGGTCCCCGATTAGATTCCTAGTCGAACAAAGGGCTTTTCTATAATGAGTTTAGATGGATTTACTGTATGTACACCAGTTTCCCCAAGTCCGTAAACATGTATCCTGTGGTGGAGCTGAGACTCTAAATTGTCCCTTGGTTTGAGTGTGAAAGCGAATGGTGTGTGTGTACTGCCATGGACTGGTGAGAGCCAAAACAGGTAAAATAATGGATAGATAACATTATTATTTCAGCCTGTTCTAAACAAAAAAATATAGCATTTTAACATCCATCATACTGTAAATTGTTTTTTAAGGCCTTCAGAAATCCTGAGCGAGACTGCAACAGATCTGGATAGCACAGGGATTGGACTTATATGAGCTATATGAGTGATACATGTTGTTTTTATGTAATTATACCTCTAAAAGAGCAAGGAGAACATAGCCTTTAGGTCATTGTAGCCGTTCAGTATGACACAATATCCTTTATGACCAATAATAATAGGATATTAAATCTAAAATGGATTCCTGGCTGCACACACAAAAATCACAGCTTGTTAATGATAAAATTCATGTATTTGGCTATAACACCGTGACACTGAGTCATCAGGAGAGAATAAATGGTCTATTATTCTCTGCTGTTCTAAGGAGAGGATGAGAATATGCTTCACTGACGCAGGAAAACGGTGAGATCAAATGCAAAAACTCAGATGTGAGGCCTGGTTTTCAGGCTCAGCAGTTCTTCTGAAAAGGTTTTTTTTTAAAACAGTTTCCACAAAAGGTTATAATTCATATGAGGAGAAAGAATCTAATAAGCTGCCATTATAATCATTATTATTCATTAGTCCCAATCATGTGGTTTGTACTATAATGAGGCTCAAACAAATAAAAGCTATGTTATCCTATGCACTATCACCATTTCTATATAACAACTAATTGTATGAGTTAATTAAAGTTGCTAGGGGGCATAGCCCCCAGTTCAAAGCACAGTCAGACCAAGGGCCTTTCTTTGTAGGGTTTTCATGCATGTCTGTGAAGATTTTCTGCAGGTACTGTACTATGAGGCCCTCCCAACAACATAGATGCCTCAGTCTTCCCAGTGACACCATTTGGGTACAACAATGGATTTTTTTTCCCAGTTTCATAGTTATAAAATATGCTTGGAAATTAGATATTATATTAGTATTTATGGTATTTTGTATTTCATGTGTTTCTGCTGCTTATGTCAAACATTTCCCTTACACTCTTATGTTCTTTGACAAAAGAAATGAGGAATCAAACTGACTTCATAACTCTCACTTCACCCACAGAATGATGTTTGAAAATGAGTTTGTCTACGCAATACAGAGCAAATATCAGGATGAATGATTTTTCTGCCACACACATACTTATCATCCCATAATCGCAGTGTCACTCCTGAAGCTGCAACTAATGGTTAACGCTGCTTTGGCTAAATAATATCACAGATTTACTAATTCACGCTTGTCCGTGTCTCCCTTCTGTTATGCAACCTCATATGAAATAAAATCGATAGCAACCCCCTGCTTGGAGGTTGCGATGGATTGCAAGCAGAGAGGAGTAGAGTACGAATAGTAAAATTCTGGCTTCTGCTTAGTGCAAGGCAGGATATCATCACAACTTGGCAAATCAGTAACTATGAAGAAATCTCTGCTGGATGCATATTATTGATGGGGACAGAGAGCTGCAAATTGCTTATCATCATTGGAGAGGGTGAGAGTTTGGTTTCATGGTTCGGCACCAGGGCCCTGGTGCACTTCACGGACCTGCTCACAACATGTGAAACGTGACTCACTCTCTGCACACATGGAGCCTTTTTGAGCTTTTTTAGCACACAGAGGCAAGCCGCAGCTGCTTAATTACACTCCTCTCGCTTCTTTCCCTGACACTTGTGTGCACATGTACAGTAGGCAGCTTTGTTGATTGTTTTGTAACTGAGCGATGTATGCCTAAATTCAGTTAATCCCGCATCCCACTCGCCGCTGAATGTAATCTGGCTCTGAGTCCCGGCCAGACACTGGATGGGAGAGCAGATGCTGCAAGGAAAAAGGCACAGGCAGGGGAGAGCTATGTCAAAATACGCCTGGACTTGCATTATATTTTGATATTCTTCACAATGGTGAGCTGCAGCTATTCATGTCTGCCAAATCAAATATTTATTTCACCTTTCTTTTAAGATGAGTCTTCAGTGTGGCTTGGTATAAAAGAGTGTAAAAAAGAGCAAATTTAAATACTTATTTGGGTTTAGTTAAACAGCGGTTACAGTCACCTTAGTAGTTCTCCCCCTCTCTCTCTCTCTCTCCCTCTCTCTCTCTCTCTGTCTGCAAAGCTCCTTGGTCTAAAGGTCTTGATAGATCAGGTGTCTCTCTGTTGCTTCAGAAAACAAACACCCCTCCTCTCTTCTCCAGTGCACATCTTTCTCTTCTGTCTTCTCATCTTATCGCTCCAGTCTCTCTCTCTCTCTCTCTGTCTGTCTGCTCCCAATCCATCCTCTTCATCAAACTGCACAGTGTAAAGGAGCTCTTGTACTGCTCCGCACCTGCCAAAGCGGGTGGAAGTGGAGAAAAAAGTGGACCAGGAGTGATTTAGGTCAGTGGTTCAGGTGAGCGGCACAGACACTAAAAAAAACGGTTCGTGCTACAGGAGGACATGGATCAATTCTCTGTCTCTTGACCCCCAATGATTGTATCTTGGTATTCGGGTGAGTGCGTGCGTTTGTGTGTTTACACACTTCCTCATGTGCCAGTATGTTGACAGTGCTTATAAGTGCATTCAGCATTTAATCGTGACCGATTTAATTAATTTCCAGGCAGACTGCTGAGACCCAGACTCTCCCTAATCACTTCAGATCTTTGGCCATGCCACCATCACTCTCATCCTGCAGCTTTTATTTATTTATTTATTTTCCTGCTGGGCCATTAATTGATTAAATGCATGTGGTGGAGAAATCAAGACCGTAATGAACATTGATAAATGTACAGTGTTCCCCTGGAAGCCACTGAGTGATCATTATAGATTCTGCAAAGTCAGATTGTGTTATTTTTAGGGCAGAAACTCCCAACAGCTGGAATTTACAATCTGACCTTGCCAACCTATTGCTGTAAAAGCATTGGACACGCGTCAGCTGTTAACACATGGAAGCAGCGAGTATTTTAATTATTTTACAGGAGACGGCACCAAGGCATCCAGACAGAGGACTTTCGACACAGGTGGGTCACAAGCACCAGCTCAAAGCTTGCATTATTGGATGAATGTAATCTCAAGTGAACGACGACGACCACTTCTCGCACCTGATCCACTCTTTTCCAGCTCGAGCATCTCAAATCCTCCGCCATCTATCGTCCTTACCCTTTCTCTGAGCTTGGTCGTGAGCAGGCCTCAGCTCAGCCACTTCTCCTCTCTGAGGCCTGGAGAAGCAACGTGTTAAAGTAACGTGTCAAAATTCCTCCCTCCACCTCCTCCCTCTCCTCCCCGAATCTTTTTCTCTCTCTCTTTCTCTGTCTGTAACACGCACGGATCCTGCCTCACAGCTGTCACCACCGGCCTCTGAAATATCTGACGGGTGCGTCAAAGCCTCGACATTTGCCTTTTTTCCTTTTTTTTTGCAACCGTCCTCCATCCCTGGAGCACCCCTCCTCCTCCTCCTCTTCCTCCTTCCCTTTCACATGTCCATTCCTCCGGAGGTAAATGCCGGAGCGCTCCCTTCCCATCATTTCACCTTCACGACGCATCAATAACATGGCCACAGCGGCTTTAGACGCATCCGTCATTTTAACACCAGCGCAAAGGACATTTTTTTTCTCTCGCTCTCACTCTCTCTCCCTCTCCCGCTCTCTCTCTCTCCCCCATCAGAGGCTGCACTGATGTGAAGGGCACAGCCATGCCTGCTGATGCCGGCTGCTGATGCAACTACAGATGCAGAGACGCGTCTAGAAACAGGAGGCAGGCGCACACGGGCTCTAATTCCTGTAATTCCACCGGCCACAATGTCAGTGGCTGCAAAACCCAAAGCAGATAAACATCCTCTCTCCCTCCCTCACGCACACTAACACACACAAGCACACATACACACACTACTTACAATTCCTTTATGAGCATTTTGTTTCTGCGGTGAGCAGCTCAATCCAAGTCCTGGAAACTATAGGGTCGATCTCCCTCCCGATGGTCTCTTCTCTCTCCGCTCGCCTCTCTCTCTTTCTCTGCCCCCCTCTCTCTCTCTCTCTCTCTCTCTCTCTCTCTCTCTCCCCTCTATGTCATTCTACCTCCACAGTCGTCGCGTATTTTCTTCGCATCCACTTCCTGATCGGGGCTGCGGGGCGTTGCTGCTGCGCGCACAGTGGAGCGGCCTGTGCGGAGCGCACCACACGCACTAATGGATGCTGCACCGGGGGGGTGGACAGGCTGCAGGGAGCCTGAGCTGCTGGCGCTATACACATTAAACACACATTTTCTCTGCATCTGTTTATTCATTGAAAAACAAAAAACAAACAAAATGCGTTTGAAATTCAAGCATGTGGATCGAGGAGGATCGACCATCGCAAAGATGCGCGGAAATGCCGGCATGATGTAAAAGTGATATATATGAATGATCAAATGCAGTGCGTCTGAACCCCTTTCCTTGAGAGTGCGCCGGACCGGACCCTTTCTGCGTCATCGCAGGCAGGATGACGTCGGAGCACGGTCATTCACCATCACCGTGAACGTGACGCGGGGACCACCATCAGAATCCTGTACGTATAAGCCCTTCAGACAAAGTCCCCGCGTCTAAAGTGATTGTCTGCCTCCACCATCCTCCTGCCCTAGCGCAGCGCACATGCCGCGGCTGCAATGTGTTTGTCATCACATCCAGATGGTCTCTGTGTCTGCGTGCGTGTGTGCGTGTTGACAGTTTTCATTTCCGTCGTGATTTATGAAACGGGATCGAGGAGGTGAGCTGTTGCAGCCTCGCCTGATAAATCCACACGGGAGTTGCGGGATGATCCGTAAATTCCCTCAAGGACCCCACTGAGGTCCAGACACCAGGCTTTGATGCACCGCCCACGCCTCTATACGCTGGTGTCTGTGCATGATGCGGTGACAAGGCATCACAGGTCCTTAATCCAGCCCCACGTCCCGGAGATCGCGGGATGAGTGTGTGTTTGTGTGCGTGCGTGCGAGTGTGTGTGTGTGTGTGTGTGTGTGTGTGTCTGGAATTATGTAACAGCACAGTGCCGCTGTATTTATAGCGCATCTGTATCCGTCTGCCAACATCCGCTTATCATCCCTCTGTTTTCTCATCTGTAGGATCTCTCCTGCCCCCTGTGATGAATGTAAACTATCTATCTATCTATCTATCTATCTATCTATCTATCTATCTATCTATCTATCTATCTATCTATCTATCTATCTATCTATCTATCTATCTATCTATCTATCTATCTATCTATCTATCTATCTATCTATCTATCTATCTATCTATCTATCTATCTGTATTTGCAAGTGTTTTCTACTATCCATCCATCCATCCATCATCCATCCATCCATCCATCCATCCATCCATCCATCCATCCATCCATCCATCCATCCATCCATCCATCCATCCATCCGTCCATCCATCCATCCATCCATCCATCCATCTGTGCAACTAGTTAAAAAGGATAGAGAAGAACAATCCATCACATGATGACAGCATGAGTTCAGTCTTGTTTAATGTCATCTAAAAATAGCACCAATCCATTGTAGTCCCATTCTTACGTATGGATAACGTGACATTGGGGGTAGGATTGTATACCGCGTGTGTGTGTGCGCGTCTGTGTCTGTGTCTGTGTGTGTCATCAGGAGGTGGCCAGGACATAATTTAGTGACGTCAAATTGTGTGGTTCAGCCTTGTTTTTCAGTCTATTTTAGAGGAAGCAGACTAAACGTTTTCTCTGGCTATTAACTAAGGATGGTAAAACACAACACGATGGGGACGGCTCATACTGGCTTTACAGCAAGGCTTCTGAGGCTGTGGTCTCGTGTTGCCCCTTTGAGGTGTGTACCCGAACAAACTGCAGGGGGTTGGCAGGCCAACAAACAGCAGCAGTAGCGGCAGAGGCAGCAGCACCACCTACACCTCTATACCTGCAGCTCCACGGGCCAAACTGATCCTGCTCTGAGCAACGTTCTCACGTCTATTCTCCAGTGACGAGAGGGGCTGAGGTGTCAAGTGATCAGCCATCTGCCGGTGCGTCGTATCAGGTAACAGAGGGTGTGTTGACAGGCCTAGTATAAACCAAATATGTTGGGAGTGTGGCGGAAACATCTGCTGGTAGAAAAGCTTTGTTCAGACACACTCTGAAGTAAGCGCTCTCCTCTGAACGTGCTTCCTGTGGGACACAGAGCCCAGAGACACCCTGTTTTTTGTTTTTTTTAAACAATATTGTTGAAAGTAGCTTGATATTTTTCTGGATAAATATCTGACATTGCTTCTGCTTGTGTGTTGAACAATGAAAAGTGTGCCTGCATCAGTGTGAAACCTTCAGGGCACTTGTTTCTCTTTTCATAGCCCTGATGTATGTGTATTAAAGTTCTATACTGCAATTCAGGTACAATCAAGCCTCAAGGAACACATTTTACCTGTTTCCTCATCTAGCATGACGACCATCAAAACACACTGCTGGGATAACACTGACCTCTGCTGGTTGGTTGCACAACTACCTAAGATTACAAGTACAATTTGCGGGAAACACAGTGGACTTACACTGTTACAAACATTGCAGCAAAAGCTCTTTAAGTGATTCGTAAATGTGTCCAGTCTTCAAGCCAACGAATTATAAAAGTATAGCTCCATACATGCACCCACCCTTTATCTTAGCTGTGTGTGTGTGTGTGTGTGTGTGTGTGTGTGTGTGTGTGTGTGTGTGTGCAGTGTCAAAACCACAAACAACAGCAAGCAACATTTAAAGAAATCAACTCGTCTTTATTAACCCCCAGCAAACATGTCCAGGAACACCTGTACTTCTAAGAAGGGTTCAATAATTGAGCATAAAGCTCTGTGCCAACAAGACTTATGTCATTGCCTGCACAGCACACTTTAAAGTACATAATGAAATGTATTCTGGTGAAGTGAGTGAAAAAGGAAATAAATACACATAAGGTAGGAGGAGCTCTGAATGAAAGCAGGACTGTTTCTCTGCAGGGGCCTTAGGAGAGAAGTGCTGAAAGGAGCTGATGAGAGATGTGTGTGAATTTGACGGGTTTAACAGAATATAAAGTGCTGAATTTCTCCTTCTTTAGGAGCGAAGACCAAATAGAATACTGACTTGAAGTTCAGGCACTTGGAGGGTGAAACTGTCATGGATACATATTAGGTACCGCTATAAAAAAATGCATAGTAGAGTTATCATGATATGATGATGAAAGAAATTTGATGTGCTGCCCAAGGAACAAATATTCTTCTTTACAGTAAATGTCCATGCAAAAGACATCCCTGGTGAACCTTAAGTTAAAAAGAAAGCTAAAGAAAGAAGGAAATAAATACTCAAAACACACATGAACATTTTGCTTTTAGCAAAACGTTGCAGGCTTTTTGACATCTCTCTCCCCATAATACAGCCCCAAGAAACACTGACATTCATGCAATCCTACAGAATATTCTAAGCTACATTAGCTTAGTGGTTAATCATTATGATCCTCAGCAGTGGGGCTCTTCTCTCCTCCCTGTTGCTTATCAAGGCCATTTGGTCCACACTTACCTTGCACCTTCTATCAGATAACCCATATACATGTGTGAGTGTAACACCATGTATTGGGATTTACAATATGGATGATTTTAAGTCAACATATTCAACAAAAAAAGACAACAAGAGGTATCCTGTCAGAATTGCTCACTGATAATAGTGAGGCTGGTTGTGAGGGTGACATTTATCAGTCTTGGCTGCTTCCACAGGTGGAAACAAGCTTTTTCTGCTCACACGGGGGAATATTAAAGCAGTCTTATGTGGAATGCAGCTGCACTTTTGTGCCTCTCAGAGAAGGAGGGAATAAAAAGAGAAGGCAGAGGATTTGGGGGGAATACAGAGGGCTGATGCCTCATTCCTTTCACAGTCTTTCCTCTCTTGTTCTTCTTTTCCCTTTCACTTCCTTCTCTGCAACAGTCCAACAGGCTCACTTCCGTCACAACTGCAACATCAGTTCATCTCGGTGGGGCTTTGGAAAAATGGTTGTGGCTTTCTGTGTGTGTGTGTGTGAAAATTCAATGGAAAACTCTATAAAAATTCTACATCCTTTTGTACGAATGTAGGTATGACTTGCTTGTTTCTCAGTGAAAGTCTTCCTTCATCCTTTCATTGATTGCTTTTCTCTAGACGTAGGCCTCTGGGATGTCTGAGCCATTGATTTTGATGTAAATCTTGGCGTTGTCCTCCTTCTGTTGTTGCTCCTTGTACAGTGTCCGTCTGTAGCAGACCAGGTAGAGCGGCAGCAGGAAGCCCAGCATACTGAGAACAAGGAGTCCGACATTGACCTGGAGGAGGAGGACGACATAAGAATTAGCCGTGCCTGCGAGTTTGATTGAAAACTGAGAATTTCAGTGTTTGTGTATGCAGGTTTACATACCCAGAGAGGGTCTCCGCCCAGGGGTCCCATCATGGCCAGGAACAGAGGCTGCTGCAGCAGAGCAAACACAGCGCTGACCAGAGACTGCATGCCAGTCAGAGTGCCAAACTGGGAGGAGGGAAACCTGGACAAATGGAAGCAGAATATTTAGTTTCCCAGTTTGAAGACGTATAGGATAGCAGTGCAGAGTATAGGGGTGATGATGAGTAGAGGTGCACTGATACTTACACAGCAGCATAAAGGCCGCCAACAGCAGAGTGGACGAATCCTCTCACCACAGTGTGCAAGAGGAATGACACGATCTGAGGAAAGATGAAAATAAGGGAAATCAATATCCATAGGCAGACTGAACTTACAAGAACCTTGCTGTAGCTCCAAATTTTGGAAAATATGTGAGGTTGATGAGTGTTTGCAACAATAAGATGCTGTTACATTACAACTAATCAAAAAAATAGATACAGAATTAAAACAGAAAATAATAGTATATCAAAAGAAAATGGTTCTATGCAACTTTCCAAATAGTTCTTGGGTGATAACACTTATCTAAAAAGTATGCACTTGAGGAACATGAGCTCTAAAGGCCATAAAGGGGCAGTGATAGTCACTGTATCCCTGTATTATTCACGTGGAGCACACACCTGCAAAGGGAGATTGGGCACAAGGCAGGTGATACCAAATCCAACTAAGAGGCAGTTTGTGAGGACAAAGGCTCGCAGGGCATTGGTCACTTTCTGGGTCTTTTTGTCTCTGGGCTTTTTCTTCATTTCTCCCCTAGTGGTCAGAATCAGACAGGAAAAAGCAAAACAATGTTAACAGGTACAGATGCCACAACTCCAAGGCTTTTTTCGTTTTAATCACATAGGAAAACAAACACAGTGGTAATGTCAGAGTCTCTGCTCTCTAGCAGTCAAACACTTGACTCACGGTTTGCAGGGTTCCTTGTCCTCCTCTCCATCATCACACTCTTTGAGCTTCCAGTCCATGATCTGGCCGATCACAGGAGTGGTCATCAGGCAAAGCAGCTGCAGGACGCCGAAGATGGAGGAGTATAGACTCACTGAGGGAGGGGGAACAGCGATAGTGTGAGAAAAAGTCCAAATGATATTTAGAAGTAAAGGAAAGTCAAAGACGTGAAGGGTGAAAGTGAAGGATAAAAAATAAAAAAATCGAGGGTTCAGGACCTTTCTCTACCTGGTTAATGACTATGGCAGTACAGTTAATTATTAGTCCTGGGAGATTGAGCCACAGTGAGTGGGACAAGAATGAATATGGAGAAAATGGCTGTTCAAAAGTCAATTCTTTGCCGTTATGAGGGTACTTATGGTTACAAGTAACTTTCAAGGAAAAGTGCATCATGTGCAACTGCTCATACGAGCAGAAGCTGAGGGTCAAAGGTAGTTAATGAGTACAACAAATGGAATGTGGTGGTTTCAAGTTAAAGCTGAGTGACAACTAAAGGACAAGGTTATTGACAGCTAGCAAGATCATATCATGTCAAACAATATACACATGGTAAAGGAAAGGGGGTAATGGCAGTAAATATGTGAAATATTTTGATGGTGGGTATATTCTAGGTGCTTGCTAGTTTCCCAGTTTCTATTGACACAACTATAGGATTGTAGTCTTACCAACTTCCATTCGCTCCACTGAAAATTCAATTAAAATCCAAGTCATGAATCAACATTACAGAAGAGTCTGAGTCATAAGAAACACGGAGAAACAATCTGAGTCAAGATGCCACACACACACACACACACACACACACACACACACACAAACACAGAAACAATTTGAGTCAAGATGCCACACACACACACACACACACACACACACACACACACACACACACACACACACACACACACACACACACACACACACACCTGTGCTGAGATCTCCATCAGTGAGCGCCTCCAACACACTGTTCATGGCGCCCATGTAGAACAAAAGGCGGAGCTGGGTGATGGACATGGTCACCAGGCTGAGCAGGAAGATTGGATTGCTCATAGTTGTCTTGAAGGACTGAGCTGCAGCCGAGGAACACAAACCCAAACACAGGTCAATGAACTGGAGCAGAAACAGAAGCAACGTGCGTCCAAGTTACTAACTGTGCTCTCTTACATTCTCCCTGAGGCTTGCAGTCCATCTCCAGGTCCATGGTGGAGAGGCAGAGCTTGTGTCCCTCCTTGGTGGCTAGTTCCTTCTGCTTCAGACTGTTGCCCACGCTCAGGCGACGGCCCACTGTGGTCACCTGCTGGTAGAACTGCCTCCCAGTGATTTTGTGGTCGAAGCCCAGCCAGCTGAACTTGATCTTCACGCTGAGAAAGCAGAGGAGGAGGATGAAAATGTGGACATAAAGAAAAAACATTGCATTCATGTGATAATGACTCATGGAACAACATCTTATGAGGCAACATGAGCTACAACTTGGCCTTTTTCTAATAGTTCCTGCTCAACAAGCAGGTCCAAAGAATGATTTTAATTAACAGAGATTTGCCTGGGGGGCTGATTTCAATTGGCAAATGTCATCCTCAGCACATAGACTTTAACCTGGAAGCAATACTCTGCACCTTTTATACAGATATTACATAAGTGCTGATGGTAATGACCACACCTTACACTTTGGAACCTACATGAGACAAAACTGCTGCTGCTGCACAAGTAGAACTGCCTTTGACAAGAACCACAAAACTGTTTCGAGCTACATTGTGAATGTGAGATTTACACTGTGAATGCTATCCATGTTTGTGGAACTCACGTGTAGTCCATGTCATCTGGTCCTGGGAACGGCTCCAGTGGCCAGTTGAAGTAGCAGTTGAGGAAGACCAGCCCAGCACATGCAGCCCACACCACCAGGATGGTGATGAACGGTATGCCAAGGTCATAGATCACCTGTGAAGAACAATGCAGAAACAGGTGAGGACATGATGATCAATATGACCCTGCCACAGCTCAATTAAATCGAGAAATCACACTGGCAGGCATCTTCAAAATAAAAACATCTTTTTGAACAATCCTAAATCAAGGCTGTAAATCTGAGAGCTGTATGCGACGTCCTTGCATGTTGCATGGTGCATTCAAGTATTTAAGTGATTCAGACATCAACTGGAGACTATAGGGAATTGAGATGCACATACAGTGTCTGTGCAGGTGTGTGCTTGAGTCAAAGGTGATTCAGAATTTCTTACCTTAACGCCGGGGAAGGTGACAGCTGAGGAGGCATAGGATCCGATCATCAGGGCGATGAAGGTGGCGCGGAGGTCCCCAAACATGTTCGGCAGCTACAGAGAAAGAGGAAGCAGGAGGAAAAGTCAGGTTAATTATTTCAAATACATTAATTATTACATCGTGGATCAACAGGGCTCTGCAACTGAACAGTGTTTGCCATTGAAACGAGGTGAATCCCACTGCCTGTGTAAGTATAAAGGTAAAACCGTGCCCTGCCAAGATCCTGGTGATCTCAGCTGCAGTGGAGCTGCTGGGACACTGACGTCAGGGACAGATTGAGGACAGTGTGAGGATGGTGCCTAGTGACACAGGGTCAGAGTGGACAGTGGGAACCAATTAACAAGCAGACGTGGCACTGCAGAAAGAACATCAGAGAAAACAAAACACAACAAAGTGACGCCGCATGCCCACAAAAGCAACATTAAACAGCATCACATAACATGCACACAGCTGTCCGCCAGCGCAGACCATTTCTATGCAGCTGAAACAATGAAACGGGGGTGATCGAGGTGAGGTACGATCTTCACTCCCGTTTGAGGACCGAGAGCAAAGAGTTGAGAGGCGGGGGGGAGGGACGGAGCAGGCGACAGTGGGTGGCAAAACATCCAAATACAAAGGCATTCACAGGCTGTGCTGCTTTCAAGAGACTGAACAACAACAAGCACATTTAATTACATAAGACTGATGGTGCTCAGGAAGTGGTATGTGCCTGCATGTGTATGTGTGGCAACCAAACTGAGGGAGTATGCTCAGTAAACAGCTAAGCAACATTATTTTTCAAATCACAAGGACTTTGATCTGGGCTGTTCTGGCATGGAGATGCATTAGCAGCTGCTGGACAAGTGCAGTAGTAAAAGGCTACAATATACACTGGAGCCACTGGTGGCCCATTGAGAGCGGCTGGTTATTACTCAACACCCTGAGATGGAGTCATGATCAAGGAGTTAAGGAACAGAGTCCTCTAATGATTAACCCAACACTGAGGCTTTCACATATGCTATATCAGGAAGGGACATGGAGTGAAAGGCAGTATAGGGACATGGAGTCTACAGAAAAAGAGCAAACAAAGCTCTAAATTATGCTTTTACTACATCACTCGATGACTTTCAGGCCCATGGTGGCAACTAATGAGATTTAGGTGGATACCACATAGGAGATGAAATTGTGTAACAGCCTGCGGTGGTATAGAAAAGGGCTGTTTTATTGGAAGATTTACTGGAGCAGAGCCCCTCTGTGGTGAACAGCATCTCCATGGCACAGCCCAGGACTCCGGTGTGAGTCGTAGCAAGACGGACATAGGGCGAGGGGAGGGAGCAGGAGGATGAAGAACAGCAGGAATGGAATGCAAAGGAATAGTGCGTAGCTGACCTGGTGAACCCTGTGAATCTTAAAGAGCATCACTTGTTTTTCTCTCCCTGTGTGTTTGTGGCTGCAGAGGGGGGTATCTATCTATCTATCTATCTATCTATCTATCTATCTATCTATCTATCTATCTATCTATCTATCTATCTATCTATCTATCTATCTATCTATCTATCTATCTATCTATCTATCTTTCTATCTATCTATCTATCTATCTATCTATCTATCTATCTATCTATCTATCTATCTATCTATCTATCTATCTATCTATCTATCTATCTATCTATCTATCTATCTATCTATCTATCTATCTATCTATCATCCATCCATTCATCTATGACAGCTATCTAGCTATCTAGCACCAGAATAAAGTACTTGTGAACAAAGCAACAAACAGGGAGAGGAGCAATTCTAACAGTCTAAACTGTTGTTTTGATGTTCTTGCTCAGGCACAATAATGGATGCACTGGAAAGTGATAATGAACAATTGCATTACTCCCCCTCTCTCTCACCAATCAACACCCCCAGCTCCCCCCAACTGCTACCCACTGCTCAGCCTGGTTGTCTGCAGGAACACAGAGTGCAGTGTAAGAAGCCAAAACAACAAACCCCAAAACAGAATGCCAGACAAGAGGGGTGGGTGGCTGGTTGGGAGGGTGGGCTGGGAGCCAGGAAACTATGATAAGCAATGTAATATGGTAACACATATGGACAAGTGTTCAGGTGCAAAGGCTCTGAAGTGGGAGGATTGCACACTTACTGTGAGAGAGGTGAAGGTCATGCACATGCCCCCAAAGCCATTGAAAGTCAGGGCAATGAAGATAAGGACGGAGAGTTCTGCAAGTGACAGAAGTGTTAGCTCCCGTGTATGTCAGCAACTAAACCACTGTACTTTGTTTCAAACTTAGTGTGAGACAGGTACGAGGCAGGCTTACCATTAGGTTTGTAGGCTCCATAGGCGATGAGTAGACAGGATAATCCGAAGCACGTGCTGTAAGAAGACGATCACGTCAAATGCTACATACTACATGCTACGTACTCCCAGGTTAGTGTGGATTAGTCTCTTCTTCGCTCACCTTCCCAGCAGTCGCAGCTTGCGAGGCCCATATTTGTCCATGACGATCCCCAGTGGCAGCGTGATGGCCGATAGCAGGAAGGAGCCCACGGTGAAGGCCAGGTTCAGCATCTCATCCTGTTCTTTACAGATGAGCCAGCCGTTCATTCTCAGAGGCCCGTCCGCAGGGACCAGGGGCCTCATCTCCACGCCATCTCCCAGACCAACCACGATGCCCTCGCTCTCATAGTACTCAGAGTACTGGTTGGGTGTCGGCGCTGCCCGGGGCAGGGACTGGTTGTAGCTGGAGCTGTTTCCCTCTGAACAAGAGAATCTAGTGTCAGCTGGGTAGTCAGACTTTTTGTCTAATGTTGCTGATACACAGGTGCAAGCAAGAAGTAACAAAAACATATGTGTGAGAACACGTGTAAAGAAATTGTACCCACATATAAAATTATATCAGGAGAAGAAGCAAAAAGACTTGTCCTGGCTTAGGTCAGAGCCACTGATTAAGTTCTGCTAACCTGCCTTTTCAAAGATGGTATTTGAGTTTCTTTTTTATCACTATGTCTGAGTGCCAAGAATAAAATGTGATAAGCCGGCAGTAAACTCCACATTATCATCCATGAGATAATGTGAGAAAGGTACAGTGCAAAGGGTAATATGCACGAGCTGAGGTTTTCCGTACTTCCTCGTGTTTCTGTGGTACCAGCCTGCCGGCATCTCTGCAGTCACAGGAGGCAGCAGGTATACATGTGGCATCTCTGTGTGAAACACCATGACGTGCTTCATGACATGGTGCCAAGAACTCCTCATTAAAGCAGAACATACACCATATACACTCTTAAGGTAGCGGCTGTTTAGCAAAGAACTGCATCTGTTCGAATGTGCACAGTGTTGAGCCTAACATTTATGTCTCAGCCTCTTATAAAAATAAATTGCTGAATCAGATGCACAAAAACCCTGATAATTGTGAGTATATGGATGGTATATCTGTTTTAAAGTAGCTGAAAACAAAAAAAGAAAAACTTGCTGATGCTGATATCGTTTCTATTCTGGGCGAAAAGGGGAACAATGGGAAAAAAGGGTTATTTCACATGATTTCACATGACTGGACTCATGGCTGCTGACCTACCCATAAAAAATGAAGCTCAAACCATTCTTCTGCATTATTCTGCCGCATGTGCACAAAGGGCCGACCAACAATGCATCACTAATCACTTTTTTTAATCTACCGTTGCTTTTACAATCTGATTTCTGCTGCTCATCACTTTACTATCAGTCCGTCCCTCCCTCGCTAACCTCTATCAGTGGACTTTAAACTTCCATATTACCAGTAATAAAATTGTGGCTCCTGTGGTCCACCATCACATGTCTCACGCCTGAAAAGAGCTGAGCTGGAGTCGCTGTTCGCTCCCTCTTACGTCATCAACAGACCAAGATAAGACGTCTGTGGTTCCACCTTCATATCGACAAAGCACACTTGCTACCTTAGTGGGGAGCCCAAAGTCAAAATCATTTTTCATCCCATACAGTAATTCTGCATGTGCAAGACATGCCTGAAAGTAGCCTTATGATTACACCTCTAATGATGCTGAATAAACCTAAATTTCAACTGAAGTAAAGCAAAGCAAATGTTGCACTGGCTGAAAATGAAGACCAATGGAAGACGGTGCCAGGTGCCAGGTTGCTAGGAGTTGGGAAAACATCCTCTCTACGAACCTCCAGTCTCAAAAATCAATTGTGCAAACTCCGTAAGGAGATATGTTGGCTGCTAGAGAGGGTGAAAAGCTGGATAGCAGCCAGTTGTTTAGTGTCTGTGGGATTAGAAGGAGTCACCGTGGTCAGGACACAGGGTACGACACAGTGTCATCTGGAGTCCAAAGGATACGTCTGGCCTGATTCCTCTCTCACACTCTGTGCTTGCCGTCTCTCCTCCTTAAAACCTGACTGGGGCCATTGTGTGCACATCAATCCCACCTCTGTGCTTAACAGCACAAAGCACCTGCCGGACTTTGGGTCAGAGTGGGAGGTTGATGTGAGGAGAAGATGAGACGGGAGACAGCTGATCCAGTCCGGCACTGGTTTATCAGTTAATCAGCGCAGAGTGACTGGAGCCTTTCACTCTTTGACTTTGGACCAAGTTGCCAACTTACAACCCTGCTCTCCTTTTAATGTAAATGGTCAGGTTTAATCTCCTGAGTGCCTAAGAACAGTGCATGAACCCCTCACAGAAAACACTTATTCTTCCCAAAGAACAGAGGAAGCAAAAAAGGCAACAGAGTAAAGTTACATCTCTTAAATGTAATCCTCCCTCCTCCATTAAGAGCCCCTTACTTCATCAGCTCACTGTCAAACTGTTCAGGACAGGATAGGACCCATCCTGCATACCTTCAGCATGTTAGATCCTCAAGGCTTTCTACCTTTTCATTGAGGTAAATCAAGTGAAGCCCCAGTTCGGTATGTATTTCAATCCAACTCACCCTCCTCGTTGCACATGTAGGAGTAGAAACCTTCTGACTTGAGCATGATGAGGAGCGAGCCCCATCCCAGCAGCACGGCTGAGAACAGCAGATTCTCGATGATGGCAGTCACTGCCATCCACCAGCGTCGGGCGAACGCTGAGGCCAGGGTTGGAGGCATGATTGAGGGTTGGGAGACACAACCAGAGGCGAGAAATGGAGAAGGAATAGACAGATAGAGAGAGAGGAGGGAGAAAGAGCTCTGGAGAGGAGTGGAAGAACAGGCTGGGAGAACCTCCCTGACTGACGCTCAGGATGAAGGAGCGCTGCTCACTTATCTGCAAAGAGAAAAGCACAGGAGGAAGGGGGAGGTTTTATAGTCAGCCTATCACAGAAGTCACTGAGGAACAGGGAGGTTAAAGTTTTCACAAGTTCTAAAGATGAAACCCTTGATGTAGATAGCTGCTGCATTAAATGCCACAGTGGACCTGGGATCTCAGTGAATGAAACCCTGATTGTTTTACAACTTTGTAATTGACTAATAGCCTCTCCTGTAATTACACCCAGAGGAGAGGTAATGGCAGTTGCTGTGTAGAACTAAACTAACTAATAGTGAGGACCAGTGGCAAATTATTAACTCTCCTACTGGTGCAAAGATTACATCACTGTAACAGGGACAAAGAGCTCACATCACATTATAGGCGCTAATAACTGCAGAAGCATCTGCGATGGCATCACAGGCTTTCTGCTGTGTGGTGCATGAGGCAAACTGGTCCAAACTGGATAAAAATGGGTCTCTCTCTCTCTGTCTCTCCCAGTTACCCCAGTGCCCCCCCCCTCGTCTGTCCTTCACGCCCCTTCTCTGCTACACAATCGTGCCCATCCGAGCGCAACTGCCCTGTGCAATTACTGCAGTGCATCCAAAAACATAAATGAGCTTCCAGACAAACAAGAAACAAACTGGCTCACACAGCCAACTCCTCTCTCTCTCTCTCTCTCTCTCTCTCTCTCTCTCTCACACACACACACACACACACACACAAAACAATGTACATGCACCCACAGTCTTTTCAGCCAGTATGATCAAAGCAGTTGTCCAGTTAGTTGTTAATCTCATGTAAAGTAAATAAGCAAGTGATTATATTGTAACCATGGGTGACCTGTTGCAGTGTATCTACTGTTTTACTAAATTAAAACAAAACTTTTTTCACTCTGTTCTTTCACCTTTCCTCTGATCATCTAAAGGTAAAGTAACCAGACTAAAGACAGTTTCTTACCTCTGCAGGCTGCGAGCATCACCATGCAGTCTCACACCTCCCACGGCACTTCAGGGCAGTAAAGTGAACAAGTCAGAGAAAAGCCAGGTTTATATACTCAAGCAGCCTACACGTGGCGCCTCCTACTGACCATTGGCTGCCAAATATTTGCATATTGTCTGCACGCCACGCACATTGATATTTCAGTTACGCTGGATGGAGGCACTAAGTGAGCGGGCAGGTCTGGAGAGAGATTAAAAGACAAAAAAAAGGAAAACAGAATATAAAAAACATCTTTGTTAATAATCATGCATTGAATAATTAGATTTTATCAGAGTCCTTGTTGACTAAGGGAAGTCGGGAAACAGTTTAACTGGCAGTTTAAGTGGGAGAATATTAATCAAGCCAGACAAATTGCTGTGGAAAACATAATGGACCCGGGCAGATAAGGTGTTATAGTCTGGATCGATGTTCGCAGGTATTGATGGGGAGCTGAGGAGGCAGACTCCCCTCCTGCAGATGTTGCGCAAACTGTTTTTCTGGGCTCCGTGTTTACAGGTGATGAGCTGGAACACACACACACTCACACACAAACAAACACACACACATACACACATGAAAATTATGCAATTAAGGGATGCATAATGGGTTGTTTATTTGTCTTATCAATAACGTGTCTGCTGGCCGTCGTGTTCGGCTTCTAACACAACATGCACTCAAATCTGCGCTGAGTTGCGTTTATTTCACTCGGTTGTTCCTGAAGGTGTTACGTATACAGACGTGAAGACAATAGAAAAACCTGTTTTCCAGGTTCCTCAGCAGTCGATATGCAGATCAATCAGTGGGTGACCTCCACTGAGCCTACCTAAGGAAAAAAAACACTGATATGGTAATTTGCGCTGTTAACTGTGATCAGATTAGTCAGATTAAAGGTAAAAGAAAATCGCACAACTTGAAATTCAAATGTGTGTAGAAGGCGGAAGCCTGTAAAGGCTTTACAAAGGTCGATGGGGACATTTGATCTATCGATCCTAGGTTAACTAATCAGACTGTCTGAGTGTCAACCCCTTGACTGAAACCATTGATCTGGCACTGTTGCTGATGCCACACGAGCTCATTAAATAAAAACAACACCAACAACAGACAATTAATCACAGGGCGCATTTCCTCCCCCTTATCGAAAACATTTATTGATTTGATCACCTATCACACATCATATAGGAGGCCACTCACTGTGGCTCTGCACCATTGTTAAACATTCAACATTCATACTCTGCCTTTGCAAGTCTCTATTTGAATAATATTACTTGTCAACTTCTACAAAAATTATGCGGTTGTAAATTACTGTAATTACTTTTCTCACGACGAGACATCCTCGTGGATCGATTCTCTTCATTCTTAAGGGAAATTATCTCCATCTTGTGGCATAAAAGTGATATGACAGTGTACATCTCTTCACATCCATCCAATATCTCACCGCTCTATATCTCGCAGTGGGAGACGGTCTGTTGGTGCAGAGGCAGGAAATGCACCCAGGGCAGGTCACAGAGCACACACACACACACACACACACACACACACACACACACACACACACACACACACCCCCACACACAAACACTCTCAAACGAACACCTAGGAGCAATAAAGAGACACACACGACCTAAAACTGAACAGGATTCGAACCAGGAGCCTTGTTTCTTAAAACAATAGAATAAATGACTTTATTGCAATTTTACTGGAATCAAATATTTGGTAAAAGCAACACTGAACACAGTACAACAAGTCATATGAAAAAGGCAAAATGAAAACAATTCACCAGTACAAAATTCGTTCTTTAGTTCTAAGAAATAAAGTAATTCTGAACTTTACATGATTGTACACATTGACTCACTTGATCACGGCCTAATATTTACATTTAAAAAAACCTTCTTAGAGGAAAAAAGCAACAGTGATTTTGTCCCTGGATTTTTTTCAAGTGCAATCATGACCAGTGTTGTAACACACATACATCCCAGTGTCAGCGTCCCTTTGTTAGCACATCCCGCCTACACACATAAGGCAGAGGGCCAGCGAGAGCAGCAGCGTCCTCCAGGAGACTTCATTTCCTGCTGCTGCAGCTGCAGAGACAATGGGTGAGAAGAAGAGAAGAGAAGAAGGAGAGAAGATACCTTCAGGGACATTTGCGAATACACTCGTTAGTGCTTAAAGCCTAGATGCAAGTCTAAACAGACTCGTTTTGACATTTGACAGCACAAAATATGCAGTTTTATTTTTTAAGCTTGATAGTTCATGATTTTTCCTACAGCGACACAATTTTCTTTTAAACTTCTGAACAGGCGCTGATATGTCTGAGTGGATTGAAGTGTATGGTCATGAATGGAGGCAACACAAGTGCTTAGAACTTTTGCCTCAAAGCTAGAAGAACCTATGTTCAACTCCTAGGTCAGATCAACAGCCTGGATGCTGGTATGTGAGTCTCCTCCCACAGCAGTTGACTGGAGAGTGTAAATGGCTCCTGTGTGTCAGTGAGAGTGTATGGCAGGGGGTGGCAAGTAAGTTTGGCCTCGGGCCCAAATTTTTCAGAGCAACTGAATGGCGGGCCAAGACGTCACATCAATCAGAATTCTTTTCCCCCTTATCTATATCTTGTATGTGCAGAAAATGAAATGTAAGAAACTCATGTGTTTTAAATAGCTAAAGTAACTGTTTTGCAGACTATCTGTCACCACTAAATTGGTGATAATATAGCTGCCTCTGTACAGAGCAGGCCTCTGTGCTTTCAAAAGCTGGTGTGTCTGGAATCAAGAAGATTCTGCTTTTAGTGTATTTTATTTTGCTCTTCTCTAAATAAAGGCTCTGAGCTCTCAATGATATTGTCATTCTTTGTGATAGTAGGTAAATAATTGAAAACCTTTTTTTTCCCCCTTTTAAATCAAAATTTCGATTTCATCCAGTGGACCGGACGTTCACCTTGTGTGCTCTATAAAGGACTGGCAAACTGTCTGGGAGTTTTTCATGAGACGAGCGTGATAAATAGGCTAATAAAGAATTATTCATCCTGTTATCAATAGAAGATTTAAACATTCTAAATAAAGCTAAAAAGATGAAAAGCTGAAAAAGTTAGGCAACCAATATGGACAATATGTATGACTTTTGCATTAAAATTTGTATGCAAGTATGTAACCTCTGTGTCCTGCAGTATTGCATTCACATAGTCTCAAGGTTAACAGAAAAAAAACCCTCTGGCCTTAAAGGTCCTAGTTCAAATTCATTTGTTTGTCCTATTAGGGAAGATTTTATCTGCTGCTCTACTTTTTGCAAGTATCCTAGTTGTGGAAGAATGTCTGACCCAGAAAACAGAGTTATTTCTCCAAACCCATTACTGACAAAGCAAACACAGGTAATGTTGTTCAACAACACATTCCACACCCATTACTGAAGAGAAAGTCCAATGTCTATCACTCAGTCTTCACATGAGACTAAAAAAGAGAAATCAATGGTGCTATGACAGCACTTGTCTGCTATTTATTCTCAAGGGGTTTTTTCATGTTAGAATTTCACAAGCCCTGTTGTTCATGCAATGTCGAAACCTTCTAGCACCATCTTGAAACATGCTCAAGCTGCAAACTAACAATTGCTGATGATGTGTATTTCCTGTCTTTGTGTTTTCCTAATCTGCTTCTACACCTCATGGGGGGTAGTCTGGTAAATCACACCCTGGAGTTTCCTCCATCAGTCAGTCTTTTCCATTTTTTGTTTCCCCAGCCGCTCGTCTTGTCTCTCATTAATGTGATGAGTGCTGATTTTGTTTCTTGTTGTGTTTGTTTTGTTCTCCTCTTGTTTTGAGTCTTGTCTTTTGGAACTGCAAATGTAATTAGATTACCTATTATGTCATTTTTTTATTAAAATTTTTATCTCTTTTTCTTACTCTGCTCTGTGTTTAATGATGACGGATTGCCACAGGCGTGACCATGACAGAGGCTCCAATGACTATTTGGTTATGGCCCAGAGGTTGACGTCAGTCGACTCTTTCATCCTGATCATTCTCATTTTCTTCCAATGGGAAGAAACTAAAATTAGATCCCTCAGCCCTACCCATGGTCAGGTATTGCTAATCATGTACATGGTGACCTGGTTTTGTGTTGGTAAACATTTCACAGTCAAGTTTGTCCGTAATAGTGATTAGGTTGTGGTGAATTATTCTAAGAATTATTATACATGTTACTGGAATTAATATTACCATTAGCTGTGACCTTATGTGACTAACGTAGCTGACATTAGCTTGCTAGCTGACTAAATGCATAGTCTTTCAAAGGCTACTAATGGTATGTATTTATTTCCTGCTTGGCCTGCATTCATTTTTTCTGTGATGTGGTTTGGCTCTTACCATATGAAGAATTTTCTGGAATGGAAAAAGACAAAAAAGTGACATGTTAGACAAATCCTGGTCAGTGGGTGTTCATATCCATATGGAAATAGTACATGTGAATGCAAATTCAAATACACAATCAAGGCTGTTTTCTCACTTTTGATGGTAAAAGTGGTCTCCATGCCAGCATGGATATGATCAGTCACATGACAGTGGAGTAACCACGTTCCAGGATTCCCAGCCACCATTTCCACAGTCTGGAAGGTCCCAGGGAAGAGGTCAAAGACGTCTGCACGGTGCACGCGGTCCGTCTGCCACACACACACACACACACACACACACACACACACACACACACACACACACACACACACACACACACACACACACACACACACACAGAGACACACACATACACACACACACACAGCACAGCACAGAGGGAAACAAAGGAAGGAAACAAGTTAAGAAAGGATACACACACTTGGGCACACTCGAAAACTGATTTTTTTGGGCTTGTTAGATCATGTCAACATTGCATGAACATGGGTATAATGGATTACTTATTTTAGAATGACTTGCATTGTTTAAGCTCACGTAATTTGTGCGGGGCTGTCTGTAGTGTGAACACTTAATATAAAAGTTGTGCCAGTGAGGGTTCACCTTGTAGGTAAAGGTCTCAGCGTGGAAATGCACAGTGTGCATGTCCACTTCGTTGCCCATTCCCATTAGATACCAGTCCACTTTCTGGCCCTGCGTCATCTCCAGGCCCTGGAGGTTACCATACAGTCTGCCATTGATCCCTTCAATACACACAGCCATTAAGTGAGACCACTGCACCGTCACACACAGAATCAAGGACAGTCCAGTATAAATGTGACAGGATAACCTTAGGAGAATGGGTTAAAAAAGGACCGATAAAACACCTGGTAATGAGTAACATGTACACATCATGATTTCAATGTGTGGAAGTTTGGCTTGCACATTTAAATGTTTATATAGATATTGTTCTGTCTCTTTTTTTCTCCCTTGTCTCTCTTAGAGAGTATTTAATGTACATTTTGCACTTGCACAAAATTTTTGTATCATTTTTTTTACATCTAGCTACAAAAGAAAGTATCTCCATTTCCTGCTGGCTCACTGTGAATGAACTCTTAGGAACAATATAGTTTAAAATATATATTAGTTGTATTGTCATAGAATCACTGTATTAGATTTACCAAAGTCTTTTGTCCTCATATATTCCCTTGGCACTACGTTATGGTGACCATATTTTGAACTCCAAAATCGGGGACACTTGGCTCGGCCTCAAGGCGCGTGTGTGCGAGGGGCAGGGGGTACCCTTCTATTCAAATCAGAGACATTTTTGAGACCAGTTTTAACAGGAAAGGGTCTGGTCACCCTAGACTAGGATCTGGAATTGACTAATATTATGGACAAGACAGTTTTACTATCTGTGTCATTCTTTGAATATCGTAGTGTGCTCAACAGTGCTTGATCTTACCACCAGGGGTCACATTCAAATGATTTCACACGGGTCTAGGTTGCCTTTTCAAAGTCCTATCAAGTTGATGACGTGTGTGAGGCATTAATAGGTGACACGTACGTACGTACACTCGTATGTACGTACGTACGTACAAGTACATGAGAGTAATGGGAGAGTTCAGAGTACACAGTCCAAAGTTTTAAGACTGTATTACAGACATGTCACATGCCATTAACTCAACAGTTAGTCTGACGTGGTTAAATGTCAGTAGCAGCCTTGTATTTATGGCGTATAGTTTACAGGGCAGATTGGCTCTGACTATGTTCTGCACTTGTGGTCAGTAAGGAGGAGTAAGTTCATCAGAATTATGTGAATTCAGCTTTACCGTGCATCAGGTTACTCTCCTCAAATTCTTCGTCTTCCATCACATCATTGGGGTCGGTGCCAAGGTACTTTTCGATGTTGTCATTTAGATACCATGACTGATTTTCATCGTACACCATAAAGAGCAGAGCAAACTCCTTCTCCACGTCAGTCCTTTGCCTGTCAGAGCCCTGCAGTGTACCAGGCCTGCATACGACCAGTGGTCCCAGCAGGCCACTGTACATATCCTGGGAATAATGGGCATAAACAAATGGACATCCATGGTCATGTCATACTTCAACTTCGACCCAAACAACTAGTTAATGCATCTTTTTTTTTTACAGTAATGCTGTAAATTGAGTGCTTTTGTGCCAGTGTTGCAGGGAACACGCACTTTAATGACATCAACAGTGGAGAAGTAGGGGTAAGAGATGCAGTTAGGATCTGAGACTCCTGGACCAGAGCTTTTAGGAACATCCCACGTCAACTCCAGTATCCTGCCTGAAGGAAAGACAAAGCAAGAGAAATATCAGTCATCCTGCTGGCAAGGGAGGTTAGAGAACAGCAGGAAATGCTGATTTTAGAGATTTGACCCTCACCAGGCTGGACAGGAACATGAGCACCACTAGCCTTAACTCCATGAGCAGCAATGGAATATGGTCGACTGGCTTTGTTCTTGAATGTGATCACAATCTGCTCTCCGACTTCCGCTTTGATGATTGGACCTACCGGAAAAGAAACAAAAACATGTCCTCTTTTGTCTTTTGAAGCACTGTGACAATTGGCAATTATTGGTTATTTTCAGCATTCAAAATAAAACTATTGATTCTACAAATCCTTAAAATGTTACAATTCCTTGATATCATCAAGAATGTTTTATTAGTCCTCTATGATACAAAACTTCATGTCGTAGTGTTGTATTATAGTAAGTATTTGACTTCATCTTTGCCTTGGTGGAGCAATTGATATTTTCACCATCATTATTATTGTTTTTTTGGGGTTTTTTTTACATTAATTGAGAAAATAACTTGGTAGTCCCAGTCTTTTGATGCCCATAAACGTTTGAGAGAGTGGTTTAACTTACCAATAATTCCCAAGTGCTCTTGGCTTGGCTGCCGCTTCTTCCGAACGTTGAAAGTGTGATCGGTGTATTCTCTGTACACCACCTTCTTATAGCGGGACCCAATTCTGTTTTTCCCTTTCTCCACAAAGATACTGCCTGGACTGGGAGACACATACCAATTTGCTTCTATTAACAAACAGTAATAAGTAGTCCCAGTAAACACAGGTTCCTGCAGCAACAGTGAAATACATCATCCTACAATTAGGTTACTCACACACCTGTCCTTTGATGTGGTGTGGTGTTTCTCCAGCTCCCAGTGTCTCTCAGGTGAGTAGTCCCACACGATCTCTTCGGCGCTGATGAAATACTGCATGATGTTGGTCGGCTGGGTCTGTGTGTTCTTCAGTTTGTGCCGTGGGCAGACGTTCACCTTGTACCTCTGCCTCATGCCCGCTGAGTAGTGATCTGTCACGCTGCAGCTCACCTCATACACACCTGCAAGGAGGAGAGTGAAATGGCATGAGATGAAGGTTGATGGGTAGCAGGGAATACACCCTGGACAGGCTGCCAGTCTATCACAGAGCACACACACCGTCCGCTCTCAATTTTACTGGCAATTTAGAGTCTCAGACAGGCCCAAATGTGCATGTTTTTGGACTGTGGAGGAAACCTGATGAAAATGCCTGATTGCTCCAGATGTAACATATCTACTTAAAATAATTCAAAATAACACATCCAGAGTATTAAAATAAGATAATCTGTTTTTAGAGCGACATTGGGGGAATCAACAGGGCTTGAGTTGCTCCATAGTCAAACACTTTAGCCGCTGCTACTAGCTGTGATTAATTTGATCCCGCAAAGAAGAATAAACACAAACCTTGAGTGCACACTCATGAATGAAACATACACAGTTTGACACATAATCATAGCATTAGGGTTACTATTCCTGGATTCTGGACCTAAACACTACTCTCCGCTCTGGCATTTCCTGTTGTTTCAACATTTCCTTTGGTTTAGTGTAGGAAGGATTGAGGGCACGTCACAGGATAACACTTCAACGTGGTAGTAGTAGTACCCTTCCTAAAAATAGTGGTGTCACCGTGTGAATATATGTGTGTGTATGGACTGTGGCTTACCAGGAGTGTTTGGCTGCATGGCGACAGCCGTGGTGGTGTGTGGGAACAGATTTAAGGTGTCTCGTGTTGTGCTCATCTTGTTGAAGGTGTTCCCCTCAAAATAAACACCATGGAGGTCGACCTCTGTGCCCAGTCCGAAGGTATACCACATCACTCTGTCCCCGGCGCACATGTCCAGTCCAGGTAGGTTCCCATACATAAATCCATTCACAGCTGCAATGACAGAGTAGGACAAATGAGGCAGCACATAGAAAATACCACGAATGGACCTTCAAAATGTGTGGTGTGAGATTCAACTGGAACCAATCAAATGATATTCAATTAAAAATAGGAAGTGAGGTAACACAGCGCACGTGTTGATTACCATGCATTTTATTGCTTTCCTCAAAGTCTTCATTTTCTGGATCCGTAGCATTGCTGCCAAAAGTCTCGATGTTCGCCTCCAAATACCAGCTCATGCTTTCATCCATGACAGAAAACAGAAGGAAGAACTCCTTATCGACACCTTTCTGTAGCATAAAGCACAACAGTAAGTGAGGGCATGGTGAGCTTTGCATAGAATGAATACAAGCAAAGACATTATAAAAAAAGGACACTTTAAAAAACAAAAACAAGATTATTATTGAAGGCGTAGTAGTGATATGTGCTGTTTATCTTCTGCATAGTGTATTTTGCTGCCACCTTTATCATTTCATCTCACCATCACCACCTCACTATTTTGTTGCTGTATTATTTATTTCACACATTTGCAATTTGAAAACAACAGGAATATCTATATATGTGTGTGTGTGTGTGTGTGTGTGTGTGTGTGTGTGTGTGAATGGCTATGAAAACAGCACCTGGGTTCCACTCTCCCCCAGAGCTCCTTTCTTGCACACAAGCAGAGGTCCCACTAATCCAGAGTTGGTGTCCAGGGCGGGATTGGAGGCAGAGAAGTACAGGTAGGGGATACAGGCAGAATCGGATGAAGATGGACCTTCAAGAACCTGCCAGACGTAGGTGAAGATTTCCCCTGGCCTGACACCAGAGCCAGGCTGCTCGTAACCTGCAGCATTGCACCCACAGAGCCAAAAACAATCAGTTTTATGTGTCTCTAATGACCCTTTCTAGTTATTATTCACTAAAATGCTCAGTTACACTTGTTAAACTATGACCTTTAGCTTAATACAGTTAACAGCTTAAGTTAATAGAATATTCTCTTCTGACTGGAACTAAAAGATATGAGAGCTATGAGGTTTTTTGTGGCTGTGCATCCTCACCATCCCCTGAGCCGTTTCTTTGTAAGTGCAGGCCGTGTGCTTGGATACTGTAGTTCCTGTTAGCGCTATTCTTGAATGTGATTCTGAGAGTATCTCCTTCCTCTGCCCTCAGAACTGGACCTGATCACATAATACAGAGGAGCTTAGTGCTGAGACAAGATGCCCTGAAAGTTATTAACTGCAGACATCATTAAAAAAAAACACAAAGAAGGAAGTATGATACCACTGGCATGTGGTGCCAGACCGTACCTAAAAGTCCTAAGTGCTCAGAATCAGGTGTTGGTGGTTTTGTGGTGGTGAAGTTATTGTCTGTGTATTCTTTGTACACCACTTTCTGGTAGCGACCTCCAATCCGTCCTGCACCTCTGCCAAAAAATACCTCTGAAGGTCTGTGAGACAAAGGGGTGGGAAGTGAGGGATTCAAGAATCAGAAGAATTGGGGTTAGAAATATTAACTCGTGGCCTGGATGAAGCTGCAGGGTGTAATTTCACTCTGCAGAGGCAGTTAACAGAGGAAATATCTAGGCAATGGTCAGTCAGAGGGGGGTCATTGTGTTAGGTCAGGGAACAATACACAGTGGTGAAATGCACAATAGCAAACCAAGTCAATGGCTCATTCCCCACTCTGTTTAGTGTGGACACCACAAAACTGCTACACCACAAGAATGACAAGCCCACATACCATATAACCAGCATGGTCCATACAGACCATACACTTACAGGCAACTCTGTTCAGGGATTTGAGGCGTTAAAATAATATCTAACTGTTAGTGAGCTCCCATGATTCCTTGACAAAGCTGCTTCCGGAGTGCTGTATTATTTTCTTTATTCTTAAATGTATGTGTGCATTCATTCATTTTCATTTTATTACCACGGCAGTTAACATGGCAGCAGGGACTGTAAGCTCAAGCCTCTGTTAAACTAAACCACTGGGAAAAATGTGGTAAAATTTTGATCAAATTTGGACAGTGACGATCGGATCATATTAAGCATATTACAAGAATAGTTCACATGACCTCCGGAGATGAATAAAAGCTAGTATGAGAGCGCCTTGGCCCGACTCGCCGTGTGCTTCAATTACACTGTGTCTGTGTTGGTGCAGTGCGTCACTCATAATTTAGCAAGGCGTTCATCCACCTGTCAGCATCAGTGAGATTCACATTGTTGATCAGGTCCATTCCTGAGGGGGCGTAGTCCCACAGGACTGTCTGTGCCTCCAGGTAGTAATCCCTCACCACTCCTCTGGGCACGGTGGGGGCAGCGTCACTGCCACACGAGTTCACCACGTAAAAGGCCTGCATCCCAGCTAGAGTGGATACAGATATAGAAAGACATTACACAGACTGTAGGAGCCTTCTAGGTAATCACAGTGGACGAAATTGGTCAAGATTTAAAAGCCTATAAAATAATGGCATTTCATTTCATTTCTAATTGAATTTAGACTATTAACTGTCTAAAAAAGTGCAACTATTCTAGTAATCCATTAGTTGATTTGAGCATTTAAAAAATGAATTGAGAAGCCTTAAGTTTAAAATTAAGTCTTGATTCTTTAGTCCACTGTGAAAGAAAGACAAAAAAATGTATTTAGGCCTTTGTGAAACAGGCATTAACACTTTTTGTGTAATTTTATAAACTACACAACTATTCGAAAATCAAGAAAGTAATCAAAAGATTGATCAACTACAAACTTGATTGTTGTTCGTTAAGAATTCATTCTGTAATTAAATTATGGGAAAAGGTAGTAAAGCACAAAGTAGGAGGAAGCATTATCCATAATGTGTTGAACATATCTTTTCTAGACTTTTCTAAACTAGGACAGGTTGAGGCACGCTCAGAGAGGCCAAACTGAAGCGCTGAAAACATCTGCTTTGACAAACTCACTGACAATCTCAAACTCAAATAAATACATTCTCACATGTCAGAAACACAAGACCCAGAGCAGAGAGGTCAGAGGTCAGCCAGAGACTAAAGGTCAGGCACCCTACCCTGCAAATGGTCGTTAACCTGGCAGGTCAGCAGCCACTTCCCGCTTGCTTTTGGTACCATTTGAGCAGTAGCAAAGGTGGCAGGGAACAGGCTGAGGACGTCTGTGCGGTGGCCGCGGTCCAGCAGTGTATTCCCATGGAAGAAGGCAGAATGAATGTCCACCTCGTTACCCATGCCAAACAAATGCCAGGCTACTGCACGGTGCTGGCATAGCTCGATTCCGGGCAGGTTACCAAACATGTACCCATTAATAGCTGTCACAGAGAAAAACACAGACTGAGGTCAGAAGAGGGGACAAATAAAACTGAAAAACCCTCTTTTATACACATTGTTTAGGGAAATCGTCACTTTGCAGGACAGCATGTAACCTAAAGACCAAATTAGAAAATCTCCCAAGCATTCTGTTTAACGGTGAACAATAAATTCCTCGTATCGGCCAGCTTGATGTGTTTGCATTTCTTTGTATTATTAAACAAAATGAAAGGAAAACAATTTCTCACCATGCATCAAGTTGGACTCCAGAAAGTCTGGGTCGTCAGGTTCGACATCCCCTGGTTTATCCAAGCTCTGAATGTTGTCCTCCAGGTACCAACTCAGGTTTTCGTCCACCACATTGAACATCAGGAAGATATCCTGGTCTACGTCATTTCTGGCCTGACCCTGGGCTGAAGTCTCTTTCAGGGTTCCTGCAGAGCGGGAGTGGAAATGGTATTTATTCAGTCAAGCATAGATAAGGGAGCATTTAGTATCTGTTTTTCAGAGTTTCAGGATCCACTAGATGCATAATGGGACAAATGGCAGGTTAAATCCTATCATGTTTGTTTTTCTTTGCCAGTTTTTCACTCTTGTCATTAAGGGCTTATAGCAGGGGAATGTTGGTGTAATTTGTGTTTTTTAACTTAACATGGGCGTGGAGAAGCTGCCGGTGGCTGTGTCGTTTTGTAAACACTGAGCTTTATCACAAGACTCCATACCCTTCTTGCAGGTGAGCAGAGCGCCGATAAGGCCCGAGGCGATTTCTCTGGGCGCATCCAAGTGAGAGTGGTAGACCCAGGTCAGGCAGTTGGCGTCGTCATCTGTGGGGGCAAACTCCGGCCTGACCTCCCAGCGGTAGGTGTAGCTGCCTCCCGGGGGGACAGCATCGTCTTTCTTCAACTTGTTTGATGTTCCATCTGGATAGAGTGCCCCTGGTAGACAAACACGGGGTGTTCACCCTAGGATCACGCTGCTAGAACGCAGTCCAGCCCTTCAGTTTGGACTAGAATGGAGTGGAACATGCCCAATATTGCATTCACTAAAGGTTTTCTGAATATTATCTATAACTACCTGATTGATCAGCTCTGTCGGGGTTTACTTAAAATATTCTTCTTCAGTTTCCCAAACAAGGAAAAATCATTTTCCTGTATGTGTGCGCATGTGTTTGTGTGTCATCCATAAACACATAAATGACCTCTCCCTGAACAACAGATATAACTTGTACCCTGACCTCAGTTTCCCACTAAATCAGCTGACTCAATCACTCAGATCAGATGTTCTGTCAACTCCCCTTCCCTCTTTTCCGCCTCCTCCTAAGCTGTTGCCCATATCTCTTTCTGTTCCAATGCTGTACATGAAAACCAAAATGCTCTGTCATGGAAAAATACGCCAGTCATAGCTCCCTGTCCTTTTCACCCTTCTGCTTGGTCACAATTCATCTGAATGTGGGTCAAGCTTGTTTTTCTCACTTTATATTTATAATATGTTAAAATAACTTTCCTTCACTTTAGTGGACTTACAAGTGACTGCACAGCATTAGCCCTTGTAAGTACCGAGTTCTGTTTACACCGTAAAAGGAAACAACTGAAGCTAATGTTCAAAAGTCAGTTATTCCTGTAGTTCTTATATATCAAAGACAGTGTCCGTTGCAAATAGCTTTTTGCTGTTGACACCAATGACACCAATGACTGAGCAGAGTGAGTTTCCCCTGACTAATATAAATCTTACTTAAGCATGCCACATGACAAGTTTTTAAACATTTTGAAAGACCTAAAATGCACTCTCACTTCCCCCAATAGTCTGGAAATTCCTGAGGCTCCTCAGGGTATGTCTCCTCAGCAGAGCGGGGGAGGGGAACTGAGATTGGACAGGAGTTAAACCTGTAATGTGGCATCTTCTGCACTGCTCCACCGATCTGATTGGACTGACACATCACTCTTAAGAAAATGTGTCTAAATGCTAGATAGAGGTCATATGTTTTGGGTGGAGGTGCCACAAATGAGATGATATTCATTTGGCTAAACATTATAATAACATATCATATGAAGCATCTGAAACACTGTGAGCTTCACTGAGCCTGTGCAACATCCTGCTGTTCCGACACAATGCCAAAACTTTTCAGTGAAGTCTTCTCATAATAGACCCAGTGTGGCATTATACAAAGACACAGTATCTTACAGGAATAATGTGCATGAATTAAAAACAGCATCTTGCTGGATGAATTTGTACCTTTGTGAACAGTCAGTCTTACTTCCTCAGACATCTAATAGCCCGTTTGCTGTTATTCCTGAGTGCTAATGTGCCTTTGTGACATATTATTTTCAGGAGGAAATCCACTGAGTGTTTATGATTCACCATTTTTTTATATTTGCAGTCCACGGAGGAATTCTGGTACTTGTTATCATGCACACCACTATTATTATTCAAGCTATCATTTTCTATGAGCAGATACCCATTCTGCCTGAGTTTTGCACTTTTTAACTTGTGTGTCTGTGTGGTCACGTAGTTAGTGTGTAGTGCCGAATACCCTCTGTATTCTTCTCGTAGAAAACTCCATGGGGATGCATCGAGTAGTTCCTTGACGCAAAGTTCTTCAAGTGGACTACAATCACGTCATCGACCTCTGCTCTTAGTATGGGCCCCAGGAAGCCTAACCAGGGCTGTCGGGGGGCCAGGCGGCTATATGTAGAATCTGTATACTCCCGAAACATGGCTTTCTTGTAAACACTGCCAATACGAGTGGGTCCTCTTTCCAGGAATACAGATGCATGCCTGCGGGACAAGGGGGAAGAACACATAAAAATGAAGGATAGACAGTGACAGCAGAGGCGGCGGTGTGGGAGGGAGAGGAAGAGTTATCCATACGGTTTAACGGGAAATTCCTTGAGGTCAGGGGCAGGCCAGTGTAACATGTACAATACTGGATTGCTCAATGCGGTGCAGTTTTATCTAGCTGTCACTCTACATGTACATTTATTACTTCTTCGTAAGCATTGGTGTCAGAGGGGTCAGCTGGATCCAGCTAAAATACTGTAGGGTGAAGGACTGTGTTGCACGCTCTGATTTATCCTTCAGATTATTCAACTTTAGTTGTGTGATGTAATGACACTGAACAAATCATGCTTGTTGCAGCTCTCCAATAATTAGGTTTGTCATTATTGTGATTGCACGTTTGTGTGGGTTAATAACCTGTTACTGGAGCTGAGACAAACAGTGTTGCTACTGAACTATGCTTCCAGCACACAGAGGCCTGGAGGAGGATGAAGAAGCTGTGTGTATCCCTATAACCCTGCTGATTGTCTGATACCTGCAATGTCAATGAGCACTTTAGGGTGGTTCCTTCCTGTTGTTCATCTGCTGCTTTCTTTGTACATACACCAACTGCAATTTATTCACACAGTGGTTTTTGCACTCCTATCCCACAGCAGTTGCTCCCTCCTTCGCATAGTCAGCGACCTTTTTTTAATCATTGCACTTAGATAATATGTATTTTTATTTTAATTTTTATTCCTCTGTGAAAAATGCTTTTGTCCCCAGTTTATGATGTTGTAAACCCAGAGGGATCAACATAGTCTCTATCTATTAATCTGTAATTGAGCAGCCTTTACACAGCTGTGCTTACTTCAAGACATTTGAGCGACTGGCACACCTGTATGGTGTTGTCTGTGTGCATACAGGGAAAGCAGGATGACTAAGTCTGGAAAGTCCATCATCCTGCATGGATGTGGCAACTATGTTATGATTCAGGTTTGTTTAGGTGCATTACAGTTAGAGACAAACTTTGCCAACTTTCCTAAGGCCACAAGCTTAGGAAAATATGCATCATAGGTTTTCATTCTTATTTCAACATAGACTTCTATTTATTTATTTATTCCATCCAAAAGTGTAATTTCTTTCAGTGTACGGCGAATGTAACATGTAACAGAGTGATTAATTTAGCATATAAAATGTGAGTAACTGTATTGCAGCAGTTTCGTTTTGAATCAGAAAAAAATATGCAGAGGGATTAATTTATCTCGCATTAATTACCTCTGCACAGCAGTAAAGTATGATATAGTGGATTATTGAGAGAAAAGCAAAACTGTTTGAATCATAGTGTGATGAATTGTGAGACGATTTTGGTGGGAACTTAAACTCACATTGTGTAATCTATGAGAAGATGAACTGGCGACCTGCCCATATTTCACTACATGAGTGCTGGAGATAGGCTCCAGCAGACTCCCGCTACACCACTGTGTACTGAGCAGATAAGATAATGGCAGGGTGTTTAATGTATTTTTTGATGTATTTTAAAAGTACACCTCACAACCCTGACCTCTTCTTTACACCAGGCATTTTCTTACTTTCTAACTGTCATATAACCCAATAATTAAGAGCTCCTCTAGTGCAAAAACTGCAATATTGACCTTACACGGTAAAAATGAATTTCATCAGTAGACAGCGTTAAACTGGGCATCAGACGCAAATCCCACAAGTGAACATTCACACTGCACCTTTTTGGAGTAGTCCTGTAATACTCTAATAGTCACATTAATGATGCTATGATCTGATCTCACACTGTGATGTTTGATTCATCTGTTAGTTATGCAGATGTGTTGTGTGTGTACACTGTCACCCCAGACTGAAAAAAAAAACGCCGTCACACCCCGGAGGAACTTTTTCTTGCTCTCTCTGTTTTTGTATCTAGCTTTCTCAACACTCCACTGTCAAAGATCATACGTGGCGGCACAGCAACTCACTCATCGTTGGCAAAGTCCTGTCCGTTGAGCAGGTTTTTTCCGCTGGGCGCATAATCCCAGCGGTCCTCGATGATCCCCACATAGTAAACTCTCTCTCGGCTGCGCTGCCCCGCAGTCGCCCCCGGCCAAAGCAGGAGTATTACTAGGAGGAGGGACCAGGTCGCAAACAGCCCCACAGTAGTCCTCTCCATGTCACCACGATGCCAGAACTTCTGGACAGCTTGAGAACAAAAAGCGACAAACGACCGGCGCGTCTTCCATACAACCGAGCGCAGCGCGTCAGGGGCGGCCGCGCTTATATATTGAGGCTGCGCACTGAACTGCGCACTGAGAGCAAACACTGGCGCTATTGAGCCCCAGCACAGCCTCTGTGACCGCCTCCACTGGTGTCAGAGATGCAGGCGGGCTCAGGGACCATAAACCACTCAGTCATGCTACGTTGATTATTAGTACAATTTATTATATAAATAAAACATCCTGCAGGGAAATTAAGGTAATTGGTGTATTACAATGCAGATTGGAGCGACCGGAGGTGATTGAGAGGCACCTGCATCAGCTGCTCTGTGCCCACAGTTTTAAGGTTAATTGGAGATACCTTGAGATGTAGTTCACTTCAGTTCAAATGACATTTCTGTGGCTTTGTGTGACTAAGAAGTACAAGTTTTGAGCAACTAAGTAAAAGTGTAACAAAAGTCTGTAAACAGACACAAACGTATCAGTAGACACAGGTCCATACATCATAATCATTATCATCATCATATATGATTTTTACAGATAAAACACATTGCAGCTGAGGTCTCTTGTATGAAAAACTGAACCAAAGATGATTATTCATGCTTTTGTGTCTTCCTGCCTAGATTACTGTAACTCTCTTTTCAGATGCCTGAGCAAAGCCTCTCTGAACTGTGTACAAATGGTCAAGAATGTGGCTGCCAGATAGCTGACCAGGTCCAGCAGGATGACACACATCACATGACACTCATTGCACTGGCTTACAATTCAGTTCAGGATCCATGTCAAAGCACTTATTACCACACACAGCGACCCCTATGATCAGGTACATAACGACATTGGTGACCTTTTCAACCCCAAAAACACCAGTTTCGGTGGTCTTTGGATCAGGGCCTACTGGTCTCCCGCTCTAGTTAAGGACATAATGGGAGTCAGAATTTGACAGAGTGGCTCCAATCATTCCATACATCTCTGGTGTATGAGCATGAGATTTGTAGCCTCAGCCGCTGTAATTACCTTTTAACTCACCTTAAAATGATCAGTTGGTTTTAGAAGAACATAAATTGGAGAGTTTCCAGTCTAGTCTAAGGAAAAGAGGAATAACACAAAGATAGATGACAGATCTGAGGAGTTGGAAGTTCATTGTCAAAAATGAAGCAGTGCATGGCAAGGAGAGCCAAGGCTGAAATGATTAACAAAATAACCCTACCTGAAGCCAGAGATCACCAGGTCTATCTAATTACCTCAACAGCTACCTGGCAATCAAAGAAATAAGAGTAAGGGATTCAAACAATGTGATAGCTCTTTCCATCAAAAGCGTCAGTAATATAGTATCAAAATGCAATATTAAATGTTGAATGTATGCATTTTCTACTTTTTCACAACCAAAGAGGTCTAGTTAACACATTGATTTATGTTTATAGTCATTAAAGAGACTATAAAAAGTGTAAAGTGGCTGCAATCACACACAGATTTAAGGCAGTACCTACAACACGTCTTTGATTAGTTCCAGCTTTACATTTTTAAATGCTAATATTGATTTCACCTCTCAGTGTAAAATATAAACCAGCATAGTTACCTTTGGATGCTAATTTAAACTAAGTGTTAGGTGCATGCACAAAGCAATTTCCTACATTATGTCAGCACAGTAAATTATCCAGTGATGTCCTGCAGGGACTCTCGTGATTGCTGCGAACTAGTGGAAATTTTTTGGATCCCAGCAGCACACACAACCCTGCCTGCAACTTTGAGTCACACTGTCCGACAGGGGTCAGGCTGCCACCTGCTGCCAGAGTCTGAGCAATGCATCTGCTGAGGCCCAGGTGGCTCAGCTTTGTGCACTGGCACAGCAAAGGCAGAACACCTTGAAAATGCACAAACATGATCTCGTTATAGTATTCTCAGTCGTTCCATTGTATTTAGATGTGTGTGATCCTTTAGCTTCCTGTTTCTCATAATCCCTACAAATCTCTCTGTACAATCTGCACCACATGCACCTGCCAAGCTGCCAAAACAAGTGCAGTGGTCCATGGTTCTTAGGCCAAATAAAGTCCTTTATGATAATCAGGCTGAAAAAAAAAGATGTCCCACAGTTTTGTACTGTTATAACGTTGTTCTGTGCTTGTCGGTCACTGGGGTCAGGATCAGTGCCGGAGCTGACTGTGTTCCCTTGTGTTGTGGCATCAGTGTCCCCCCTGAAATCCAAACCCACAGAAAGAACACCTTGTCCCTCATGCTCATTGGGACTTTAATGTATTCTCAGTCAGGCACAGGTCATAGAAACCTCTGGCAATTCAACCTGATGCTATTTGGGTGATATTGTTCTCATCTGCCCAAACCATTAGACTTCCCATATTGTTTTGCATTGGTTGTCAGTACTGTGTGCATTGGTTGTCGGTACTGTGTGTTTACTACAGCCATTTTATTTTACATGTATTTTATTTTCCTCTACAGCACATCCAGCGTTGCTGAATTGTGTGCACATGGGTGTCAACAGGACTGGACACTTTTTTTTCCAGTGATGTCTTGTTGCAGATTAAGCCTAATCTGGTCCCAGATTAAGGCATTCAGTTGATGGTTTAGGCAGATTTACACATTTAGTTATACTCACAATGAGCAAGGGGGGCATACAGTAGCAAAGAACAAACCTTACATTTTGGCAGACAGCTTTCTCTTTCAAACCAATCTTTCCAAATATGGTTTTCATGAATGACACACAGATGCACTCACACAGACATAAGCATGCAGACACACACACAGGTAGAATCTGAATGACACAAAGTAAAACACATTTCAGTGTTGGTGTGTAAGCTAATAAAACAACCTGAATTTGAGAGAGACTGTGATTTAAACACTTTATTAAGTAAATTTACAAATTCTTCCTTTTTTTCGAAACATAATATTCGCGATTAGATTACCAAACAATTTGAGGTCTAAATCGGTGTCGATTCACATGAAATCCCAAGGGAAAACCGCTGCAAACACTGATTTACAGCGACAGGCTTGATGCTGTTTACTTTTGGCGACGTGCGCGAGCGCGGCTCCTTTGCGTGCGCGCGCCCGGCTCGCGTAAACGCGCACGTCAGCGCGTCGCCGTCTTCCCGCAGCAGTGCACAGACATGGCCGCCCTCAGTAAGATACCGTACAACTGCTACGAGATTGGCCATACCTGGAACCCGTCGTGTGTGCAGTCTGCGGTGGACGTGACCAGGGGTGCTCTGGAGGTCTCCTTTAAAATATACGCCCCTCTTTACCTGGTGAGTGTTGTCCCTCTCCCAGTAACGTTATTTGAAGCTAAAGTTAGCTCCGGCTAATTAGTTTTTTAGAGAATCCTAGTAAACAGACGCTGACAGGTCGCGACTTTAGACCCAGAGGTCCAAGTTCAAGTCTTTATGTGTGTAGCCACACACAACGTGACGTGACATGTAGACAAACAGCCACAACACTCTTCACTAACCTTCAAAAAAACATGGAGTTGCCCTGAAAAACATTTGTCAAGTTGTGCCAACACTTGGATTTTAGAGTCTTGTAAGCTTTCTTGCCAAGCCATTGGTCAGACTGACAAAGCTGAATTTGCAGTGTTTGGTTAACCAAGTGTGCACACTTGCATTTCTGTGTTGCAGATAGCAGCAATCCTAAGGAGAAGGAAGAAGGATTACTACCTGAAAAGGCTTCTCCCCGAGATCCTCTGGTCTACCTCTTTCCTCACTGCCAATGGAGGTCTCTACATTGTTTTCTTCTGCATTCTCAGGTTTGTTGCTCCAACACAGAGGTCACACCGTGTTAGGAAAGCAGTTGTGCATGTGTACCTTATTGCCTGGATGGAGGTTATACCCAGTTTGCTACACACAAAAAAACTTAATCTGCCATGTGTTGACCAAGTCCCTCATTTCACTTCACAAGCCATTGAATGAACTTCGAAAACAAATGTATCGGGGCATCTGTGTGAGAAAAGTAGACTGGCATCTCACTTGAAAAGAGATCAGAACTCTACAAGGTGCCTTTTAAGCTTAAGGCAGTGCACATAATGCAGCCTATTCACAGAGACATACAGAGGAGAAATCTCTCCCTTTTGTTTTGAGTCATAAAAGTGGAAAATGAAACATCCTTATTGCATAAATGTGCGATGTGCCTATACAATAGCAAGTCTGAAAGGCCTGGGAGATGATTTGAAGACGGCAGTGCAGACACTGAAATGAAGATGTTCAAAATAAACCACACAAACCAAATAAGTAGTGAACTGATCCCTCCTCTTTTTTAACTTTAGGAAACTTTTGGGAGGTTTCAACTCCTGGTCTGTTGGGTTTGGCTCGGCTCTCCCTGCTTCCTATATTGCCATCCTCCTGGAGCGCAAGAGCAGGTGAGGTGCATTAAATATGTATTTTTTAATATGTAACATAGTTATTGGATAAATTCAAGTATCAGCTGTGACCCTAGATTAACCAAGAATATCTCCCGTTTCCTCCTACCAGGAGAGGGCTGCTCACAATATACATGACGAATCTTGTAAGAACTTCTTCTCTACTCTTTTCAGCACTGTTTTTAAGTATGTGTATATGCCTTTTGTTATATTACATAAAATTATATTAATAACAGTGTTTTCTTGTTAGGCCATTGAGACATTGTTCCGCATGGCAGTAACGAGAGGCTTCGTCAAGCCCATCAGTCATGGCGAGGTACTGTATCGTGATATGGAAATGAGCCCCGTCTCCTCTTTTATGTGTCACAGCCAGCTGTTATCAAGTGGCTGCACTCCCTCATGACTGCTCTACTTGGCTGAATAATACCTGAATTTTATTGGCTAAATGCAAAGCATCTGTAAGCTCAGCTTTAAAGTTATATCCTGTAGCAGCTAGATGACGTTTTCACACACAGAGTCTAAAACCAGAGATAAATATGCACCGAACATCCAGCAGCTCCTCCTTGCTTTGCAGTTTAAATATCCAGGGGCATGCATGTGTTTCACCTGCTGTCTCTGTGTTTTTGTAGGTGCTGCTGTTCTGCTTAACCGCCTCGCTCTACATGTTCTTCTTCAGGTCAGAGCAACACAACATTCAACCACTGTTTATAACCTTTTTGGCCTTTGAATATTCAACTTAAAGTAGTGCATATGTGTTGAGTTAGAGCTGAATTGTGTTTCTTTTTTCACCGCAGGAGTAAAGATGGTCTCAAAGGCTTTGCATTTTCTGCATTAAAGTAAGTCTCTCTCTTTGTTGCCCTGTCTGAAATTGCTGATGGTGCTTGTGCCAGACTCACAGATGCTTTGTGGTTTTTTTTTTTTTTTTTCCATTGCCAGGTTCATCATTGGGAAAGAAGAGATTCCCACTCACTCTGTCACGGCAGAGCAGCACACCTGCTCGAGGCCTCTGGAGAGGGCAGCTGCTATAGAGACAGAAGAGTCCCAGGCGACAGCTGAGAGGTCCAGGAGAACCACTCTGGTGGCTTATACCAGGGAGCTGCTAGAATCAATGTAAGAAAATCACACTTAACTTTTTTTCTTGTACTGTTTGCAACCTAGTATTTCTGCCACTAAACTTTTTTTTTAAACAATCTAGATGCAAAAAAGGTCCAAGACACAGATGTTGTAAACATTACCACGACAACTGCATTTCATACTGCATCAAAGTAAGTTTGTTTCTTTCATTTTCTAATACATTGCATGTCACCAAATGATATTTATGCAGCATTTTCTTCATTTTCCAGGGTTTCGTGAGGATGTTCAGTGTTGGCTACCTGATTCAGTGTTGTCTTAAAGTGCCCTCAGCGTTTAGGCAGATGTTCTCCAAACCCTCCCGACTGCCCTCCCTCTTCTATAACAAAGAGAACTTCCAGTTAGGGGCCTTTCTAGGATCTTTTGTCAGTATCTACAAGGTAAATTGAATTACAACATATGATCTTGTCTCGCCCTTTTAGACTTGATCTTTTAGATCGGTTTTCTTTTTTTTAACTTTCCCTCACACAGTTATTAGGCTATAGTAGTTCCTATTGTACTTTCAACATGTTGTAATGTGACTATAGCATAATTCAACCTTCCTAACCTGTTTGGCTTCCTCTCAGGGCACAAGCTGTTTGCTGCGCTGGGTGCGTAACATCGACGATGAGCTCCACGCACTGATTGCTGGTAAGATGAGAATCTGTCAGCTGTTCACTGCAGAGTTACTCTCCTCTGGGTTTTTGTCCCGTCGAAGCTTATTTTCACCCTTTGACACTGTCTCTTTCTCCCTGGTTTTCAAGGCTTCCTGGCTGGTCTGTCAATGTTCTTCTACAAAAGCACGACAATATCCATGTATCTGTTCACGAAGCTGGTGGAGGTAAAAGAAAATCTCTTTGTTCAATGAGCAGATTCATATGAAAAAAAAGTTTCACTGCTTCAACACATTATTTACATGGAAAAAGAGCATGGACTTGCAGCCAATGGGATCGCTTGTCGGCTTGTGTGTGTACGACAGTTAATCAGTACGTTACCACCATCTCAGCAATCTGTTTCTCCATCTTTAGACCTTGTACTTCAAGGGTATTGAAGCTGGCCGGTTCCCTTATTTCCCACACGCAGACCGGTTGCTGTACGCTATCTCCACCGCTATCTGTTTCCAAGCGGTGAGTGACACAAACAGGGCAGTCTGCGGCCATAAATACGCCTCACATACATTTTCTTTTTGCCTTTTGCTGCCTGGGGGGCCCAACATTGAACTTGCTCATTCTTGTTCACACAGGCTGTGATGGAAGTGCAGAACCTCAGGCCTACATACTGGAAGTTCCTCCTGCGTTTAACACAGGGCAGGTACGAACGCATGTGGGGTTAACCGTTACATAACCTTACATAGCTAGAGGCTTTTAAAATGGTACAGTACAGTGAGTATCTAGTAATTGTGTCTCTTAGAAACTATTAACTTCTGTTTTGACCTTGTCCTTGTTCTGGGAGTGACGGTTGTATTATGCTGCGCTATTTTCTGTTTCCTGTCCCAGGTTTGCTCTGATGAACAGGCAGTTGCTGGATGTGTTTGGGACCCAGGCCTCCAGGGACTTTAAAGGCTTTGTGCCCAAACTGGACCCTCGCTTCACCACGGTACTCCCACCAGGAGCCGACATCCAGCTGGGATGATGTGGTGCCCGGACTCTGGGAGGGGCTTCAGGGTGACGTCGTCAGGACATGCACAGTTCTGGTCGTTCTTTCTGAGTAACTTCAGGATTCGTTTTTTTTTTTTTTTTTTTTTGAAAGCAAAGGTGTTAAAACAGCTCAACAGTAGCAATGTTTGTGTGATGAAACCGTAAAGGTGTAGGAGGGGGTAATAGCCTTGGATCTGTGTGTGGTGAGTGTTGAGTGTGGTGCTGCACAAGCAGATTGCCTGGCTGTATGGATGCAGGTAACTGAGAAAACCATTTAAAATAAAATTCAGTAAACCAACAATTGGTTTATCAGAGAATGAACATGATTTCAGTTTGGATGCAACATTCCCTTTATCCATCACATGCTCGTTATGTTTCTTCATTTTTTCAGGTTTCTTGTAGGTTTGTGCTGACTGAGTTGGTTTAAGGCAGCACACACTAATATTTTTGGACAGACACTCAGAGGTACCAGGTTGTGACTGATTCAGGAGACTAAAGAGTTTGAGATGATTTCCCTCAGATCGGTGATGAATGTGAATGAACTCTTTGAAGGCAATGGATGCAACTCACGAAATATATATATATTTAATTATGTAGCCTTATCTCAAATATTGTATTCCATATTAGACAATGTGAGATCTATTTAGATTGTAACGTGTGATGTAAAACTATGATGTACAACACAGGTGGGAAGGCACCATTTTTAATCGACTGGTTGATTTTTCTTTTTTGTCCATTTTAGTTCTTTTAAACTTTTAAATATAGCTGAGTATTGTAGGTTTATTTTTCAAATCTCAACCTCACGTACCTTATTGTTTTTTTCTTCCACTGGATGGAATAAGTGGCATTAATAGACACTTATAGGGTTCAGAGAAAACACAGAGGACCATGACACATGTGGATGCAAGTTTTATGGGGACAATGATGAAATTGCTTTACACAACTCTTGTGTAAACTCAGTTTACACACAACTCACCTCTACTTCAAAGATAATTTCACCTTAAAGACACTGATAAGAAGTGCATACAGCAGAGGAAATGTAATCGATCTTATCTGGTTTCAGTCCCACTGAGAACTAAGTTTACATGCACACAATAAACTGCTTTGATTGTGTTGAGGCTGGAGATCAGAATGAGTTTAAAGACAATGTAGAGCACTGACCTGATTACTTTCATTTCTTCACGCACTGTTTGCAGATTGTCAGAATTTCTTCCCATATTGTGATTGAAAAAAAAAATCAGATGAAGAGGTGTACAGGTGACAGATTAATGATCCATGGAGAATTTTCCAGATTGCTGTGTACTAATATTTTTTCTCCTCTTTGGTGCCTGTTTACAGTAAAATTCCATATGTACCCTGTTTCTAAGGCAGATATTGGTCATAAAATGTCATAAAATACTGTATGGGATTGCTTCAGTGCTTAAAGGTTTGGATCCAGGTTTTGGTTTACAAATTCGTGAGCTGCAACAAGACATTGTATTTAGACTAAATCCACAGATCTATGTTGTGATCTTTGGCACACAATGTAATATATTGTCAGCTCAGAATTCAGAGGCTCTGCTGCAGATAGTGAAGTCCAGCCTTTTCATTTCACCCTGCTGTTGTTCAGAATTCAGCATTTGCTAACGCAGGGAAAATGCTTGCTTATGTCTTGACTGGTTGATAACAGATGATGGTGGCTGCCAAAGAGATGTTGTGAAATGTTCAGTATAAAGGTACAAATTGAATCTTTCAGCAAGTCATACACAGTCACACTAGTTCTGGAATAATGGGTACAGAGGGTATTTCTGTGGGTTCCTATTGCGTGACACAAATGATACTTTTTTCCTCCTAAGTATGCCATTCATGACAACTTGATTCCAGATGGGAAATGATGACCTATAATTATGCTGTGAAACTGTTCACTCTCATGGTACACATCTCTCATTCCATGCAGTTCATCAAACCACCCCAGCTTTACACAAACTGGACCTCCATACAAGAAGCCATGATTGTTCGAACTGAAATTCCTAAAAAAGCACAGCAAAAAAAAAATGGTGTAAAGATTAACAATGAAATAGGAATACATTAAGTAAATCTGTTACAAGAATAATGATACAATTCTGCCAATGTTTTGGATTCGTGTAAAAATCGTAATAAAGATATTTTTTAAATCATGTGCTTGTTTAATTTCTGTTTCAAACTTGTAGAATTTTATTGTGATTTGTGTATAAGAAGCAAAGTTAGGGTACTTAATCAGAGTCCAGGGAAAGTTCTCAATCTTGGGTTAATGATTCACGGGTGCAAATGTCACTGTCTCTCAGATCAGGCTTCATTTGATAATGACATCAAAAGCAAACAAAAATGGAGAAACATGCTGTTGCTGAATGGCAGGAGGAGGACTTATCTACATACATTTTGTGACTGGAATGTTGCAGAAACAATAACTCACTCGAGTTATTGTGACATGTCCACATACCCAACAGTTTCAAGATTAAAAACAGCTGTAGACAAACTTAAGAGTTGGCACTTCTTGGTAGTAATGTCATATTATATGCATTGCAAGTTAACTGCCCAGCATTATGCACACAATGTGAAATAATGTAGTAATACATCCCAAAAACTAAGCTTAAACGTTAGAGAAAACAAACTTCTCTCATTAGATATACCTCATCCATGCATTCAGTCAACACATCTTAAGGCAGATGAGTGAAAAATTGCTTGGAATAGAAAGGATATATCAATAATTCATAGTCTTTCACTGCCATTAACATTTTAATCAGAGTCTTGAGGAGGACAGAGGATAAAACCAACTTCAGCAAATTCCCATGCCCCAATCCCCTACAATGGAGCATAATACATAAATACATAATACATACAGTAATGACCAGTGCCTTCCATCCATGACCGCGGCACCCAACAGTCCCATAGGTCGGGGGGCTCTAAACACTTGATATGCTATGTGGATAACCAAGCACTTTTTCATGTGTTACAATAAGTACAATATTATTAGGTTGTGGCTTTTAAAACCTATATCTTCATACATAATATGAACAATGTGCAGCAACAGCTATATTTGCTAAGTGAGCTTTACTTATTCTCTTCTCCAGAGCAACCATTTCCCACCCTCTTTGGGCTGAAATGAACTACCCCTTATATACTGCAGGGCTGCAGTGTCCGCAGTATGTTTGTGGGGGGCGGTAACGAGCGACCCATGTTTTTACTTTTCTAAATATCAAGAGAAGAACTCCATTACGGAAGTAGATGTACCAAATCGTCAAGTACATGTAAATCAGATAGACGTAATATCCTACACAAAATAAAAGCATACGTGGTGATACGATTTAATGTGATACATCTAATCAAATCGGCATAATCTATACATATAACTGTTTATAACCAAAGACAATGCAGTTGAAACGCTTAATATCTCGTTTATTCTTCACACAAAGCGTGCGGGGTCGAGTTTCGCGAGTATGCAACTTTATTCTGAAAGTCCATACAGGAGGTGGTGTAGTTGCTGAACCGGGGAATTGGCGATAGCTTTCTATGTGTACTGAATAGTGCTCTCATAGCCACTACCTTCTAATTTTTTGTGGTAAAGAAATACTTTAAGGATTAATGCGAGTCCATGGGAGGCAAAAATAAGCAGCGAACTAAAGGAAATGTTCGGGTAAGTTGGTTAACGTACCGTGTTGACGATAGACTGGTAGCAACAGAGGCTAATGCAAACTTCATGTGTGGCGCTAAAGCTACGTGTGACTGTCTGTTTCATAACCACATCGGGACAGTCTTTAAAACATCTTTTCTCTATAACATTTGTGTTATAGCCGTCCAGCAGCGGCCGAGCCGCCGAGGTGCTGGCCCGGGAAGGTGGTGTGATCCCCGGGTTTGTGGGCTTCGACACGTCGCTGTCCCTGGAGCTGAGCTACGTCCCGGCGGTCCACGGAGCTGAGGAGATAGACAACCTGGTGGATGCCGATTTCCGCCTGGTGCTCAGGAAACTCTCCAAGAGGGATGTGGTCACCAGACTGAAAGTGAGACTAAAGCTCGCCCTGAGTCACAAGGACTGTTGGTATACGCATGGACTGTTTCCTAATGCTGTGTTCTCTGTCAGGCTGTGCAGGACTTTGGGGCGCTGTGTCAGGAGCGGGATGCTGCAGAGGTCAAAGGGGTGCTGCCCTACTGGCCCAGGATCTACTGCAAGATAGCAGTGGTGAGCTGCTCATCCACCACACACTCACAGCAAATAGTCTTTCATCCATTCAGTTACCTTAGCCGATTTGTACCACTATGGTGTTTAGAGGGTCTGCTACAGCTTATATCCAGTGTGCGTATGGTGAAGGCAGGGAACACACCCAAACAGGTATCCAGTCCATCATAGGACACACACACCACTCACACTCACATCTAGAGGAGAGTCTCCAATTGACCGAAACATGCATCGTTTTGGACTATATCGTAGAACCCACGTAGACACAGGTAGAACATGCATCTTTGTGCTGAAAGACCCTCAGTGTATGTTTGTCATGAATAGCTCAAGGGGATCATGTAGTTCAGCTACATTGGGCTACATTCTGGTTGAGACCGCATCATATGTTTCGTGTACTGATCCATATCAAGCTGAACAGTTCAAGATGTCAGCCCATGTTGTCAGTGTCTCCATGTCTTGATTACCAAATTACAGCATGATGGAGTTTGAAACATCACTCACTCAGGACTCAATACTATTCAGTATTTGTCACCCCATTACTTTTAACATCCAGCAAGTTATTTTTGAAGGGATTAATTAAAATACCAGGTACTGTCATCGAGTTTATTAGTCCTTAATGTTACCAATCAGATTATAGTTATATATCTGATTAAATCAAACACTGAGGCTAATGGAAGTTTTTTGTGTGTTTGTCAGGACCATGATCGCCGCATCAGGGAGGCTACGCAGCAGGCCTTTGAGCAGCTGGTGCTGAAGGTGCGTCGCAACCTGGCGCCCTTCCTGAAGAGCCTGATGGGTCACTGGATTCTGTCCCAGTGTGACACCTACACCCCGGCTGCCTCTGCCGCCCGTCAGGCCTTCCAGGCTGCTTTCTCACCCACCAAACAGCCGGAAGCTCTCAGCTTCTGCAAGGACGAGATCCTGAATGTGAGTAGCATGGCGGTTTCAGTGCAGAGAACATGAAATCAGCAAAGTCTCATACTTAACTGTCTTTATTCTGCAGGTACTACAAGACATTTTGTTAAAGGAGACTGCAGACACGCTTAGCGATCCACAGTAAGTTAAACTGCGCTTCATTATACCCTCTTATACCCTCAGCCAATGCTGTTCATTGGAAAAAGAGCATAGGAGTCACTGGATCCTTCAGTTCCTTCTGCTCCCTCTGTTCCCCAGAAGTGTGATGGGGGAGGAACGAGAAGCCAAATATCTGCGCATGCTGACCAGTTCTCTGTTGGGGGTGAAGAGATTGCTCTCTCTGCTGCTCCAAGACGACAGAACAGCCCTCGAACCTAGACTCGCACAACTTCTTAACTCTGGGAAGTTCTGGAAGTACAGCAAACACAAGACACCGCAGGTATCGTTATTGGCATTTCAAATCTGTTCTGCTTGTTTTGTGAGTGTAGACTCAGGCCTTCATGTGCATGATGGTTCATCTGGTAGATGCACATAATGTTGTTACACTCAGCTGAAATAAGGTATACACAATTATGCCCTTTCTTCTGTGTTGCAAAATCCTGCAAGGATTCTTCCCTTAAATAAGAAGTTGTAGTTTTTATTTCCTTCCCTCTTCATGTTGTTTTGAAGGTTTCTATTAGTTAAGCACTATTAGACACACCTATACTTTGGTAGTTCAAGTCACACAGGAGATATCAGGTCCATGTTGTGTGTGTCCCCACAGGTACGCGGTGCGTTTTTCGAGATGCTGTGTGCTCTGTGTGAGTTCACGTCAGCTCTGGTCCAGACTGAAGCAGCTCGGCTCTGCCCAGCCGTCCTCCTCAGCATCGACGACACTGAGCCTGTGGTGCTGCCTCCTGTGTGGGAGGCTGTTCTCCACGTCGTGTCCTCCATCCCAGTAAGCTTGTATTTACAGACGTCCTCACATGTGTCTCTATGTAGCTCTACTCTCTCGTAGCATCACAGCATCTATATAGTGCCAGGGGTTAAAATGACCAGTAGTGAATCCACAATTTTCATTCTTGTGCCATTTTATTGTTAAAATTCCTGTCAACGTTTATTTCCCTCTCGCTTTCATTTCAGGATTGCTGGACGCATGTAAATGCCAAGAAAGGTTTCTTACCAAAACTTTGGGCTCTGCTAAGAGAAGGTGGCAAAGGTATGGCTAAGGCACTGCACCTTAATTTAATGCCTCTCCTCAGCAAACTGCCCCCAGAGGTCACAGACCCCACCCTGGACTTCTACACCACCTACTTCACAGCTCTTATACAAGGGTGAGTGAAAATTTCATTTTAGTCAATGACCTGCTGATTTTGTACATTGTTGGGACTATAATTTCCATGTGTTTAGATGGCATATTCAGGGTTCTTAGGAAACTGTAGATGTGTTCTATATATATTATGTTAATGATTTCAAGGCTACTACTGTGCTTAAAACATGAAGATACTGCAAAAGATTGTATTGTATTTTGATACAATGATATTATTCTGTTGGGGGAAGTGATGAATGTCCTGCCTCCCGTGCTGTAAGCTATAACTATAAGGTGCTGTGTGTGTTTGCTGCAGTCTGTCCAGTGAGCGTGCAGCATCCAGCCCGTCAGAGAGTGCAGTCATTGTGACCGCAGTCATCGAGTGCTTGAGGTACTGCATAACGCACAATGCGCAGGAAGAAGAGGAGCAGAGAAAAGTTCGCACCATGCTTATTTCACAGCAGGTGGGACAACATCGCTGCGCAATGATTTTGTTCAATCTGCACAAGCGCTTTTCTCACCTTGCTCTTTGCTGCTGTAGCTCCTGCCACTCCTGGAAACAGCTCTTGGAAACCCCTCTCTTCAGAGCGGCCCTCTTTTCCTCCTGGTCACTGAAATGCTGGTTTCCTGGGAGAGGAAGGCAGGTTTAATAAGCGAAGACGAGGCAAACGACAACAAAGACATCATCCGAGGGCTCCTGGCCGACTTCTGGGAAGAGCTCGGCCTCTTGTTTGTGCGTTACGCCGACAACGAGGACGCAGATCCACAGGCTTTGGAAGGCATAGCCACCATGCTGCAGGTGAACTTAATTTCGGAGTGCCTCTTTTTCTGGCATAATAACCGCTGAAGTCTCCCTGCGGCTCCAAGGATACTGCAGATCAATAAGGCTGTCTGGGCCGCTCACGGCTTTAAAAGTGGACAAAGCAAAGCTGAAAACACAATGCCTAAATAAATCTATTCTCATTTTCCCATCTGTCGGCAGGTAATGCGTTACCCTGAGAGAGTAAAAAGGAAGCACGTCCAGAAGAAGAAATCTGTCAAGATCTGTTTCTCCAACACGGAGAACAATGAGACAACTGGAGTGGAGGGCGACGTTGCTGAGAAGCCTGCGGTGAAGGTGTCAGAGCCTGTGAACGAGAAGGAACTGGGGTCCCCGCAGACCCAGCATTTTGAGGATGTAGTTTGCCAGCTGGCTGAACTGTGCCTCATGCATGTGAATGAGAAAAAGTCAGAGAGGCATCTAGTTTTCCTCTCGCTTCTCCTGCAGTCCTTCCACACTACGAGGATCTTTAGTGTAAGCCATGTCTTTATATGTAGAATTTTTACTTTATAATGGCCCAAACTGGCAGGGCCTTTCAAGTTGTTCAACTTTTTGTTTTTTGTTTTATGCAATTTCCTGTCTGGCCTTAGACATTGGTGGAATTGGAGGAAAAAGCAAAAGATGGAGAGCAACAGGAGGTGGTCAGTATGAGAAACCCAGCTGTGCATTTCCTGCTGGAGCAGGTTGTGGTGTGGCTGGCCGAGAAGGGCCGCAAAGACACAGAGCACGTGGTGGAGATGGTCTTCAGCTCGCTGTACTGCTGCAGCTGCCAGGAGACCACCCGCATCCTCAACCACGTCACCACGGTAACTACAGAGTTCACCTACTGGTTCACGCTCCGTAAAAGCAGCCTAATTGTTTTGTTTTTCACAAACTTTGCTGTTCTGCACTCCAGATGGGTCTACAGTGGGGGATCATCCTGCAAATCATACAGAGGGTATGTGTCCACCGTATCATCACAAAGTGTTATGCACCTAGTCATCAGGCGTCGATGTTCCTAAGCGGTTGTGTTCCTCCTGTCAGGCGTGTGCAGACCCTGAGACTCTGAAGAGCTGCGGCGAGTGGCTCAAAGGTTCAGTCCTGGGCGAGCAGCTCCTGGCTTTGACTGAGGAGCTGTGCATGGTGGGACACAACGTCCCCTCTGCCACCAACACCTGCAGCTGGAAGCTCATCAGCCTGGTCCTCTCCCAGCACCACAACAACGGTGAGTGCACACACAGCAGGTTTCTTCTCAGTTCCTTTCTATGGAGTTTATCATCAGTGACTAAATTATATATTCACTCTCTGTATCTGTTTTGGGTGTTCAGTGCCTCTGATAGGGGAAGTGTACCTGGAGAAGATTCTGGAGAAGCTCCACAGCACTCTGTCCGAGACCAAGACTCTGTCGGACGCTGGCAACATGGAGCCGCTCATCTCCTTCATCTGTGACGTGGCCTCCACGTTCTTCTCCTCCGTGCAGGATTGCCTCCTGCTCCTGTCTGCTGAGGAGCTCCTGCTCACTGTCTTTCAGCTCACGGCACAAGATCAGATGCACAGTCACCTGTCAGGTAGCTGCTTTCACCTCTCACACTTTGCACATCTCTGAACTTGTCTTGGAAGCTAATTGAGTGACTCTGGGTGATCTCACTTTGGCAGATTCTCTTTTAGGTAAGCTGAGGAAAGTGTGTGTAGCCGGGGTCCAGTCACTGGTGCAACACTCTGAATATGAGCTCAAGGAAGGTGGATTCCTGCACAGCGCAGCCTCATGGGTGACAAAGCAGCTCCTCACTGTCCCTCTGGACATCAAAAGGTAAGAAATTGTTTAAAATTAAGAGCAACGGTGTCTTACGTATCCACAATGTGTGCACAACTCTCCTTTCTTCGTTTCAGCTTACAGGTTCTCGTAATGGCCGTGCAGAGCCTGGTGGAGACCATCGTATCTGTGTGTGATGGAGACTCCCCTCTCCTCGTCCAGTTCTTCACCCTGTTGACACCCAGCCAATCAGAGTGGACTAGAATCAGACAAGCTCTTCCTCCTCAGGTTTGCCGTCACTGCTGAGGCTTCTGCTCGATTAAACTCTCCATATCAGCCACTCGACGTTCACGTGTTGCTCCTGCTTGTTTCTCTCCCTAGTGGATCAAAGCTCCCTTGCTGACGAGTCGACACAGAGGCGTTTGTGAAAACCCCTCCGAGGACGTCTGGAAGTTTAGGCTGTCCGCCAGGCTGCCGGCCCACCTGTGCGCCTGCGCCCTCCTGGGGCGGGTCGCCCGACTCGTGGCACTCACACCTCCCGACCAGAAGGAGGCAGAGTCTCCGCCACATCTGCCAAACCTGCAGGACACAGGTGTGCAGGCATTCAGGACGCTGTCCTGTGTTTCCCTGTTGTCTTTTAGCCTCTGTGTGTGCTCTTCACGTCTGTGTGTAATACGTGTGTGTTTGGCTTCGGCAGTTTCAGAGCTGTTGTACACGCTGCAGTGGTGTAAGGAGGTGGAGTACAGCCCTACCCTAGTGTCATCTTATCACAGCCTGCTCACTGACTGGGGGCTGTCAGACGGCCTCCACAGTCTGGTACCAATGAGAGATCTGCTCCAGACGCTGTACTCAAGGTGAGCTACTCATTGATTTTGGTCTTAAATTGACACTTTTCGATTTGATTCACAGTGTTCACTACACCTAATGGAAATGCACCCCCCCCCCTCCAGACACACACACAGGATCAACAAATCTTGATATTCTATATAGGAAGTACTTTAGGTTGCTTTGATCAATGGGGCCTCTACTGAATACACAAGCCTGATTGATCTGTTGGACTCTGTATTGTCTGATCATCTTTTCAAAGTATCTGTTAACTTGCAGGTCAGTAGAGGATGGAGGTCTATGGTCTCTGACTCTTGAAAACTACATCCTCACTAACAACTTGGCAGCCACTCATCCTAAAGCAGTGTGCAAGCTTTACGGCAGTGCAGACAGGTTGATAGTTTTTTTTTTCTTAATCTTAATCTCCCATTCAGAGCTATTACACAGACATGTCACTACCATGTTTGACCCGGAGAATTGTGCTTGTTGGGACAGTTTGTTCCCAGTGTCCCAGAGCAAGCTGAGCACGCTGCAGGGGTTGTGCCCGTCCATGACCAAAGAGGACAGAGAGACTCTGGTCGCTCTGGCTACGGCAGGAATCATCAACTGGGAAAAGAACAGCGGTGAGAACACACACATAAACCCTGCATTATGCACAAGCGTTTTGGGACCGGTCCTGAACAGGGTGTGGTCGTGCGTTGCAGATGTTTACGGGTGTCTGGCGGTGCTGCTCTGCTGCCTAAACGCCAACACGCCAGTGGAGGACGAGGTGCTCCAGGCCATCCTGGCCACTGTGATGGAGTGGAGGAACAACGAGGAGTGGTTCCTCTTCAGCAGGTAGTGTCCTCACAGACATTCACATTCACTGCTCAGGGTTGGGTATTGACTCATTTTTCACTGTGTTTCAGCAACCTGTCTGAAGTGACTGCACAGCAGCTGAACCTCTCTGTGGAGATCATGCGTTTCCTGTCCTGGCTGGTGGCGCATTGTCCCACAGTACTGGGAAGCAGCCACTGGGACTTCTTGCTCTGCTCCATGCTATCCTGGTTGAAAGTGAGACACAAACTAAACAATAGTGTTTTAATGGCTGGCTTGTTTTCTTTTTTTTTTTCAACATTTAAACCCCTGATTTCATTTGAACCCGTTGTAGGTTTCCAGTGAAAGCGTGAGCAGCCTGTGGAACCCCTGGGTGCAGCTGTTTGTGTGTGAGACCACAGCGTTGATCGTGAGGCTGAGCCGCTTCTTCACGTCCATGTCGCCCGACGTGTTGGACAAGCTGCCGTCAGATCTGTCCTCTGAATGGTCCGACTTCTTTGTACCAGGAATCTACAACCTGCTGCTGCCCCTGCCTATTGCCATCACAGGTGTGTCTGTGTGTGAATTTGTGTGCATTTTATAGAAAACTAGAAACTAGACTCTTTGCCCCTGAGATAACATTGAGGGTGTTTAAGCTTTTAATGGTTTAAATCTAAAGGAAATGCCCAAGAAAAGTACAAGCACTGCTATATTGTAGTTGAAGTGCTGTTTCTGAGAACACTTACTCAGTTAATGTCCACCAGTGCAGTAACTGTATCACTGGGTAAGTTGTTATTGCCAGATGAAGAAGCTTAACACCTTATTTCTCATTACTGTAATGCTCTGTGTTTGCACTTCTTGAGTCCAGGAGTCACAGTGTTTCTGTTGTCCCCAACGCAGATGCCTTCACTGAGCCCGACGACCCCGCGTTCCCTCTGGCCGTCCTGCAGTCGCTGGGCGTGGCCCTGACGTTCGTGCCTGTGGATCAGCTGAAGGAGAACCCTCTGCCACCGCGCTTCATCGCCAACCAGAAGACCAACCTGCCAGAGGCCCTGCAGACGCTGCTCAACTCCTTCTGCCCTCTGCTGCTGTTCAAGGCACGGCCTCTGCAGAGCAGCATCTACCACGTGCTCGACAAGTGAGGCTCATTCTGCAGGAGCTCTCCCCGTTTTTGCGGGAGAGCGCTTGACGTATCGATTGCTGTCAGGATGACGTGTTAACAAAAAGTTCTTTTGATTAATGAAATGAGGCGCTCTCTGTGTTAAATTGCTCGGACTCTTTAATCTTGAGCTCTTCGGGAAGCCTGCAGGAGGCTGGAAGCGATCGCGTCATGCTGAGCAGACAATGTGAAACCACAAAAAGAAACAAGACGAAAAAAAAGGAAAATGCTTGCTTCTCGTCAATACAGGGTCATGCCTCAGTTGCCCGAGTGTGATGGAGAGGGAGACAGCACTAAGTCGGACGATGGTGGAGACGAGCCATGTCTGTGAGTCTGCGCAGAGCATCACACTGCTAAAAACAGCTTAGAAATGGCTTCTTTTTCTGATATATTCCTGGCGCTGTGTTCCTGTTCTGTTCCTGTTCAGCTCTCCTCCGGCTGCTCTGATGGCCATCCTCTCAACCTGCGAGGAGCTGTGCGACAGCATCCTGGCCTCAGTCCAAGTGGGAGAGTTTGCAGTGGTCCAGCCTCTCAGTGTGGAGTACTCCTGCATCCTGGGCTACCTGCTGGCCTGGAAGCTGCTCCTCACTTTTTTCAAATCCTCCCCCTCCCATGTGAGTCACACACAGGCCGGGCTTAGCACCACGCTTCCGCCGGTAGTTTGGTTTCCACTCGTAGTTCAGGTGTACGAGACTCAGGGGGGGTGGGTGGGGGTGGGGGGAGCAGGGCGCAAGCTTTGATGTTTGAGATGAGCAAAGGTTGTGTCCAATTATTCACCGCTCCTCTGCTTTTCCCTCCAGCTCCGCGCCCATTATGCCCAGTATCTCAAGAAAAGCTGCACCCTTAACAAGCTGCTCCGTCACCTCTTCAAACTGATGCCCGAGAACCCTGTGTACCCGGGCCAGGGGGCGGAGATGAAGGAGACCAAAACCTTCTTTACAGAGAGCCTGTCTCTGGCTGTTGACAGTAAGCAGCGACGGCACACACACACACACACACACACACACACACACACACTAACACACCCCTACACACCTCTGAAAGCTGCACTGGGAAATGTAAACAAGCTTGGATCTCTCCTCCCGTCCCACCTGCTTTGCCTGCAGAGAGCCAGCGTGTTGAGTGGGAGCTGCCTCACCTGGCCTGCAGTGTTTACTACAGCACGGTGCAGGACCTGCCCGCCATGGTGCGGCTGTGGTGGAACAGCCAGGAGAAGAGAGTGAGCGCGGCCGCCGAGAAGTTCACCAGTAAATACGTCAGCCCCGTTCTCTCAGCCCAGGAGATCTCATCTGTCCACTCCAGCACGCAGATGTTTGACAGCATGACCGTAAGCCAGCTATTTCTCTCCGGAACGTAGCGCAGAGGGCGATGGCTGCGGTGCCCACTTGCATCGAACAAACCGTGGAGCGTGTAAAGACGATCCTGTCCCCAGGCGAGATAATAAAGCATGTGTGTGTGTGTGTGTAAAGGTGAAGGCCCGCTCGGCAGCTCGGGAGGTGATCGCAACCTACTCTGTGGACGATATCTTCATCGAGTTGGTGATTCAGCTCCCGCAGAACTACCCTCTGGGCACCATCGCCGTGGAGAGCGGGAGGCGCGTGGGTGTGGCCGTGCAGCAGTGGAGGAACTGGATGCTGCAGCTGAGCACCTACCTCACCCATCAGGTACAGAGACACAGCAGCAACGCACTCAGGCAGACCGGCCTCTCATCCCTGCCAGAGAAGTTTCCCTGAGCTGCCAAGATACTTTCCAGAAAAACAGAACCAAATGACTCAGGAAAAAAAAGTAAAACATGTAAATGTGTTTTGTGCTCAGAATGGCAGCATCATGGAGGGTCTGGCTCTGTGGAAGAACAACGTGGATAAGCGTTTCGAGGGAATAGAGGATTGCATGATCTGCTTCTCTGTCATCCACGGCTCCAACTACTCCCTGCCCAAGAAGGGCTGTCGTACCTGCAAGAAGAAATTCCACTCGGCCTGTTTGGTGAGCTATATGTGTCAGCATTATGCACCATCCAGTTGAAATCTCAACATAGGCTAAATAGAACTGTCCTGTTGCATTGAGAATTTCTCAAGAATGTATTATTCATGAATCCTCTGCTCCCAGTGGCTGTGTCGCACCCTTTCCATCCCAGTCTCAATGTGCTTTGCTTTGCCTCTTTTACATGTATGTAATGTATGTGTTTTCCCTCTCCTCTCTCTGCAGTACAAGTGGTTCACGTCCAGCAACAAGTCCACCTGTCCGCTATGCAGGGAAACCTTCTTCTAACAGCCGCGAGTCCAAAGGTCGACTGTTCCTCGATCGGTGGTTAGCGTACAAGGAAAGTCATTAAGCGGATGTCTCCGAATAAGGCCCAGTTTATTAGATCAGCAGGTGGATTGAAATTCTTTCCCAGAAGCCTGTGAAAAAGTATGAAGTGAAAAAAAAAATCATTGGGCGTGTTCTCACTGCAGACCGCAGACTGCAGACTAAAGAGAAATCAAGTGAGAACTATATTTTAGTGACTTTAATTTCCATACTCATTAGCGGGGGTTAACAAGCTGTCAAAGAGTTTGTTTGTACCAGTGCTGTGCTATGAAAGTGCAGCACCAGTCACTCGCTGATTTTGTTATTACTAAGGGTTTTAAACCTTGTCATTTCTTTTTTTTTTTTTTTTTTTTTAATCTTTTGAATCATACAGATGTGTAGAAGAGTTTTGAATCACAACGCTTGTAAAGCCAAAGCCTGGTGCTTCATATATCAAATCTTTAAATAACTAAAAGAAAAACAAACTGAAAGAAAAGTTGACTCAAGAATTGCTCGACCCAGGACATATTTCACGAATATTTCCTAATATTTAGGAGTTTATTGTAAAGAGATTATGTCTGGTTCGTGACATGCCTTATAGTGTTGTGACTCGAGACAACGAATGGAAAGCAGTAAAGGGAACTTCTCCAGGGTTCGGATTTTCCATTTGTAAACACCAGGACACCCAAATATCAACATCTAATGATAAGTGTGTTTCCCCCGTGCCTGCTCACAGCTGTAAATGATGCTGGAAAGAAAATAAAACACAACTTGGTCGATATTGCTAAGTCAGAGATGTTGTCAATGATTCAGCACTTGGAACAAGAGTCAGAAACAAAGCGTCCGCCAAGGAAACATTCAAGTCTGTTTCCTCACCAAAACGAATGTTTCTACAGAAAATAAAGCATTGTTACGTGTGTGTGTGTGTATGTGTGAAGCTTCATACATTCCTCACAGCTTTTGCGATGCGTCTGTGCTGGTCTGAGAGTGAGACTCCAAAGCTTTAAAAGTGTATGTGTGTGTGTTGTCATCAATAGTCACTAGTTTGTAATAATCTTTGTATAACAACACTGCAGGCTAATCATAAAGCCTTACAGGATGCCACAGTTACCAGGCCCTGTACAGTGTGTTCACTTCCCCAGTGAGCAGCTGAACAATGCATGTGTAGGAATATATAAATATCTGGCAGAAACGCTGCTCACGCATATGTTTTACACATCCGGCCCCAGGTGTATTATTAAGCCTATGATCCATTATACCCCTTTGCCAAAAGCTAGTCTCTTCTGTACATGAATGATTCACACTAATTATGAAATAGAATCTTACAACTTCCAGGGCTTAATTGTGTAAGTATTAAAACTAAATGTTGACAAAAGAAACAAACTGAGGAAGTGAGTGGATGCGGGTACGTACGTGCACACTTGTGAGCGCATGCCTGGAGTATAAGCCTGCCGGGACCTTAGACGGATTTAAATTCCACCTGGGAACAGCTCTGCCTCTCTGATGAAAACGAACAAGTAGCTATATAAAGGTATATAGGTCAACAAATGTGACATTTACACTCTGCCATCCCTTCATCTTAGATAACTTTAGTCAAAGTCAACTGTAATGAAGCCCGAGTGCTTCCATGAACTGTTATGTCAACCTGAGTCTCCAATTACATTTATATGGCATATAGCTATTACTGTAAGTTAACCTGCGCTAGTTTCCAAGAAAAGACTGTAATTAGCCTCAGCCTGTGACTGTTGGCACCAGTCTCCCACGCTCATTTATCTTGGGTCCACCTCCTCCTCACATTGAATAATTTATCTGTTTACTGGAGGCGTGCGCTCATCACAGTTGTTCCTATGGAATTAATTATGACAGATTAAGCATGATCAATGGCTGAATCCCCATCATTTGCTCTGCTCGTCTGTGTGCGTGTGCAAATGCGTGTGCATTTGTAATTCGTTGTTGCGGTCAGATTTTATCAATACATACAGCCCACATCCATCATCATCTGCCCTTGACCTTTTTAATAGCCATTGATCTGTTTGCCGGGCATAAATATTTATACTGAAATCCCCCTCTCTCACGAGTTCTGACACACACACCCACACGGACGGCCTCAAATCTTATTGCTCATTATCTGCTTGATTAAGCAGTGGTGCAAATGTTATGAACTGCAGTACAGTTCTGCAAGCAGCCTGTTCTTGTCACAATCTAGGTCAGTCCATACCAGGAGATGGCAGTGCAGGCCCAAGGCACGTCCGCGATGGAAACGCTACTATTTGAGGAGCCCTACACACATTAACCTAAATGAGAATGCTTTACCGATCTGGACTATGTAGGTAGGTTACATTGCTTAAAAAAAATTCTAATTTTATTGCAGCATTACCAGTCTTTTTATAACCCTCAAGATGTACAATTCCAGTTCATACAAATAATTAATAGGAAATTTTTAAAAGGGAATTAATAAGAGATCCCACAGGGATTATTAATGTCCCGTCGTTAATTACTCAAATGGATTTGATGAATAAATTCAGCCATAACGCTGCTACCTCGTGGATATAACGGTTGCATCCAGTCAATAACCAGATGAAACGTCTCTTACACGGGGATATAAATAGTTTTCTAGGAATGGGAAGCAGTCAGAAGGGTAATCGATGACTTGAATCGTTGTGGAGGAAACACAAAATGGATAACCAACAACGTGGCAATTTTCAAATGTGAAACCAAATCAAATGAGACGCCACATGTGCCTCTGTCTGTGCTTCTGAAAGTCCTCGAGATGCCATCCATCCATTAGTCATCCCACACTGACCCACTTGCATGAAAGTGACGCACCAGTACAATCTAATTAGCAGCCAGCCTGTCCACAGCCACTCAGTTCACCGGCCCTGCTGGCCTCCCAGCTCGATTGGTGGAGTCTTGGTTACTTCATAATTAGCCAGGCCTACATAGCTCTCATTTAGCTCTCCCTGACCCATTTGTGAGTGCATTAGCATTCCAAGCCATTTCTACGAAGCTGGTCCCGTCCCAGTCGCGCCACTCCTAAACACCGCAGGCAACTGCTCAGCTCTGGAAAAACGTCTTTGATTCAGTCTGCGCGTCTGTGCGTGTGTGTTTTTCCGGTGTGTACACACGCCGGCGCCTATCGGTGAGACTCTGCTGATATTAATTCTATTGAAATGAATCTCACACACTCGTTTTATTTGCCCCTCTGTAGCCAGTCGCCTCCATCTTTCTCTTTCTCTCTCTCTCCCTCCGAGTCTCTGTCATGTTCACCATTATCTCGCACACCGTATGAAATTACACACAGGGCACAATCAATATCCAAATTTGTCAAACGCGATCCTGGGAATTCACCAGGTTCATTTATCCTGAACCAAAGCAGAGAGCTTTACAGTTCAATTGGGGCTATTTTATCAACTGCCCTCAAAAGCAAAATAATCAATTTTATTAACATTTGCCATTTGCACGTAATGAACGTAATAAACAATGATTATTGACCTCAATCTATTGGCTTCTAGACATGCATTTGTATTAGTCATTATGGCTGGGGAAAGGCTGCCTGGCCCTGCCACAGTTTAAATCTACTGTTATTACTCTGTCATCACATACAGGCCTTTTATGGTTTTCTATTACCGCTGCCATGTTATAGCAGCACTGGAGGACACCAAAGACTGGGTGGCTGAGTGTGCTGTTTTCAAAAGACTCTGGCTGTGATTCAGAGGCACAGTGGGGAGATTTAAAGAGAAAATTCTACATTTTAAAGACAATAGAAAGGGAAAAAAAAATCTATAAAGAAAATCATTTTGTCAGACCGTGTGGTACAAGATGGCCTTGCCGAGATTTAAATGGCTGTTGTAGTCTATCCATCAATCCGTCCATTTTCCTGCTTTATATCCATCAGTGGTCTGCTGGAGCCTGTCCCGGCACTCATCGGGCGAGAGGCAGGAAACACACCCTGAGCAGGTTGCAGTTGTCACGTCTGCATATTCTATTTGGATATTTTGTCATCCATCCATTCGCTCACCTGCTGTGTAAACAACAGTGTCACAGGGGTCTGCTGCAGCTTCTCCCTGCACTCATGGAGCGAAGGCAGGGAATACATCCCCAACTGGTCATCAGTCCATTGCAGGACACACACACATATAAACATGCATGTTTTTGGACGATGGGGAAAATCTAAGAAAACTCATGCAGACTCTGGGAGAAAATGCAAACTACGCAGGAAGTCCCTCGCTCTGACCAGGATTCAGGCCGGTGACTGTGCTGACCGTATTTTATAATTTCATGTTAAAAAATTTTAGCACAATAATTGGAAATGGCTAAATCCCCTCAATAGGCCAGGCTCATAGATGCAGACCTTTTTAAAAAGTGAGTTTTAAAGTCCAATTGACCTGACTCTTTCCAATGATGAAACTTGTCAGCCCAGGGGGCAGTGCATGGCAAAGGACTGTTTAGGTATTCTAAAGCGCTACCTAAGTTCACAGACAAGCACCAGCAGCACAATCTGCCTAACAAATAACAGTGGCGATGTACTTTTTGTCCTACCGGAAAAACCTCCTGCGTGTTGCTTCAGTCAACCAACCCCAAAGTGGGGCCTTGGTCTATGTGGAAATAACAGTACAGAGAGGTGTGAATGGAATATGAGCGCGGCCAAATCCTTTTAAATGCAACTAGGACAAACACAGGAGTGGTACCTGATAAATATTTAAGGCTGAGTGTTTGTATCTCCTGCACATGGGCTATCGAAATGCAGTGAGTAGAGACAGCGAGGCCTCACACTTCCGGTAATAGCTCACACTGAGCTCATGCTGCAGTGTTATCGTTAAAGTTGCAGGGCTCACAGTGCAGAAGGAGCAATTAGGTACCAAGAGTTCACATAAGACAGACTTCTATCACAGCCCATTCTGAAAATTTAGAGAAACCCACCGGCATGCCCATATATTGTACAAATGTGCTATATATTGTTATGGAGGCAAAGAAAATGGACCTCTATTCCCTGTGGCAAAATTTGATTTACTGTTCTATTTAAATGGCCACACTGTTTCAGGGAGGTGGCTAAGCCTAAGGGTGTTTAGATACATCATGCTGTAAACCAGTGCTGCTCAAAGTGGGGCAAGTGGGCTAAAGTTTACCCATCACAAAGTTCAATTTGGTCCAACAGAGATTTCATCCAAAAAGAAAATCATGCTGAAAAAAAAACAAAACAACTTGTCTGGTCTGTGCTAAAATCTTTAATCAGTCATTTTCAACAAACTTTTTCTACTGAGTAATAAGTAAAGATTGTTGCCATTTGAGATTTAGCTCTGCTCTTTGGTACTGTGGTTGCATCAATATTAGGCTGCACCTGTGGACTTGAGGGTTCATCCACTCGACTTGTAAGAATGTCAACAAAATACTGTTGCAGAAAATGACATTTGCACATAATGATAGCTTATGCTGGCAAATTGTTATTAAATGAGTTGCATCTAAGAAAATAGGTGTTTTTACTCCCAAACACTATACTTTTGTAGTGTGAATCTTGAATTTCTTTCAAGTTGGCTGCTGCTGACCCAAAAACTGAAGGCTTTATGGGAACTACTCTGTGATGGACTACTATAGAGTTGTCCTGGGTGTATTCACTGCTTTTGCTCTGTATGTGGGCTCCAAAACGCCCCATTAAGGTACAAAGTGGTAAGATAATGGATGGATGCATAGTCTGGGGATTGTTATAGGAGAATGTTTTGCAGATGCAAATTTCTATTATCCCAGTCTCTCTTTAATGGGAGATTTAAGACATATTAAACCTTTGGTGAGAGGTTTTGCTTTAAATTTTCTTTCAGCCTTTTCATGGTTTTATTTTTGATAGAGTAATGTGGGAATGACAAGCGGTAAAGGGACCTGGGGCAGGAGTCAAACCTGAGTCCACTACATAATGGCTTCTGCACCAAAGTGGTGCACTCTAGCCACTCACCTGTACCAAATGTCCCCAGTGACAGCTTTAAGTAACTTGTGTATGTGCCGGAGCTACTTCTTAAAATAGCATAGCAGTTAAACTAGGCTATGTTTCAACTTGTACAACTTGTACTCATAGACACAGTGCAACCAAGTGCAAGGTTTCAGCGTCATTGTGAGCATTTTGTGCTGATGACATGAGCATTTAGGTCATAGAACAGCAGCTCACAGAGCTCCTAGCCTTGCTGTAGACTCTTCTTTACTCATCCCAGAAGAGAGATTTCTTAAAAAATGTTAGATGGTTAAAGACAAAAGAGCCAAACTAAACTTGTTTTCTCTTCTGGACATCAAGGTCTCCCTGATATCATTGCTGACATCATTCAGACAAATGGAGACACAAGTTAACTTTTTTTTTTTTTAGTAGTGGACTCCCTATGCTGCAGCATGTAGTATTTTCTGTGGCGAGTATATCAAAATCTGATCCAGGCTGCTTCTGCTTGTCCCCATCAATCATCACAATGGCTCAGCTGATAAACAACAGCGTGATATGGCCCAGTGCAGTGCCACAAACTAGGCGAGAAAGCATCAGGTTCTTGAAATTTTACACAATTAGGTAAATCCTAATTGCCAATTACTTTGATTTGTAATCCTAAAGGTATTTAATGAGCTCATTTAATGGTGCCATGGAGCATGATAGAGTATGGTAATTGGTTTTTATAAGAAGTGTAAAAATCAAGGTGTGCTTTGGGGGGGGTGGGTGGTGCCACTTATTGGCCAAGCTATTATTAAGCATTTAAAGAAAGTTTTTCTACAAAAGTAGTTGAGGGAAGTATCCCCATACCCCAGCTCTAGCCCCTCAGATAAAAATAGACACACGTGGAGGACTGAAGTGAGATGTTTTGGTGCTGGCAGCTCTCCTCTTAATGATCATCCCCTGATGATGATGTGTTTATGTACATCCATCTTCGGGTATAAACTGAAAAGGGTGAAGGAAAAAAGAGAGAAAGTCATACAGCTGCCCTTGCAGCTTTTTTACAGCTGTAAAACTGGACGTCTCACTCTCCGGTTCTAACAAGGTCGGAGCTGTCAGGAAAGAGTGAGGCCGGGGAGCTAATATACTCAGGCCAGGAGGAAGAGTCATCGTTCATACGAGTGGCAGACAGAGGACTGGAGGAGAGGGAGGAACAGTGTGAAACCGAAAAAAGAATGGAGATGAGCATGCAGAAGGGGAGGGGGGGAGATTAGGACAAGTCAGACGGGGGAAGACAGAGAGGGGGAGGCAAGGAGATAATGGAGAAGTGGAGCAGGGAGTGTGGGATGAAGAGTGGGGAGCAGAGGAGCTGGCTGCCCTACCCTAAAGCAGTGTTGATATGGCAGTTGTCTGAGGCCAGATCTGAGGCCAGCTCATTCCACTGATGAATGCTTCTGGCTTGACCAACCTTCACACTCCGGGATGCACTGCCTTCCCTCCCTCTTCCCCAGCACTTCAGTTTTAGATAACTTATATCTGAGCTATCATTATGAATTCCGCGCAAAAAAAGAGGGCCATTACCGACTGATCTCAAACACCATTCATTCCCGTCGCTGTGTTCTGCCGCGGCCTTTATCTTCCTGACATTCGCTCGACTCGGTCACGCTGGCAAAAGTCAACCGCACTTGTGTTGTGCACTCACATGCCCCACTTATCATTTTTGTGGTGGATTGGAAGTATTCTTCTAATGGCTAATAAATAAAACTAATTAGGCTTGTGATAATGGAATGATAATTGGACATCAATTACTCACCCGCTGCACAAGCAGGACACTTTGGTATTTCACTGAGTCAAGAGCAGCGACAGGGCAGAGGGAGATACCTGAAACCAATGACGCCAGTGGGCTAATACTCACATTATGTCTACATTATCTCACTGTGCAATGGAGCCATATCAAGGCTAGAAAAATAACAAGGTAATCAATTAAGTTAACCATGCAATTAAGTTAATTAATTGCTTGTATGCCCAGGAGTTTCCTGGGGCTTGTGCTGTGGACCGCATTACTACACCAGGCCAGTGATTAGATTACAGAGTTAGTAATGCCATTTGAGGCTGGAGTGTGAGAGCTGCAAAGTGGAGTCCCACTGGCTGCTGTGAGCTTCCATCTCCAAATTAACAGCGTAATGCATCAGGCTGCATCGGCAGCAAGTTTGAGTAAAATCTCTTTTGATGGAATCTCCCTAAAAATAAAGATCATATCACCGCAGTCGAGTGTGCTTTTGTTTGCTGAGGAGGAAGTAAAGCAAAATTGCCAAGCAGATGAATGCATTAGATAATTTGCTTACTGTGCACAGATAAACAGCTGATGGAAACAACACAGCAGGCCCTCCAAATCCTGCAGACCCATGAGGGAAAGTGGTGAGATGCAGTTCCATTTCGGATACCATTTTATTTGTGAGTTTTTTTTGCACAAAACAGATTTACAAGGCAATGGTCTCACAGTGTGAGAACAGGGGGAACTCAATCATGTAGATCTCACAAGCTTTCTGACAAGGAGAGGCATTACTCAAGTAAGCAAAAATCTATACTCAACACAGTGGAAGACTTAAGCACTTTCAGATTGTGTCATTTCAAAGTATATCTAACAAAAGCCAACACAAGCACTGAACCATTCATTTAACTTTCAAGTCGGGGTGATTGATTAAAAGATACAGATGTATATGGCATGTAGTATGTATGTCCTCATTCATGTGCTTATTCCTTTATCATGTATTTTTGTGGTTCACATTTTTTTTATAATTTGCTTTGCACTTTTTCTTTAATCATGTTGACACAAGCGAACCTGTCACGCCTTCATCTTGATGATATTGCTAAATATGCAAATTGGAACTTAATTAGTGCTTCATAATTACTGAAAGCCAAGTAAACAATCGCTCAGAATTCCTCCTGTTTATCAATTCACCTCACTCCCATTTTAATTTAATGCAAACTAATTAAAGAACAAAGACGACAAGATAAAATGCTCGAGTCTCAGCACACTTTCTGCACCCCAATAATGCTGGACCAACATTTCAGTCCCGAGTTGGAAATTGATCAGATCCCACAGACAGTGCAAGCACACGTGGGGAAGCTGCAGTAAATACCTTTTCCTTTTGCTTAAACTCAAATGGCAGAAGACAAGGTTGTGCTGCATAGTTGTGACACATTTTAACCGCCCACTCGTTACAGCACAGGACAGAGGAGAGTTACAAAAGTACAAAGACCATCCCTATACCGAGGTGCGCAGCCAATTTAACATGAAATCTTTACATCGTTCCCAGTAAGAAAGGTCTCAACTGCTCATACAAACAACTACAACAGAACAGATGAAAACTTGCCCAGACATTTACACATACACCTGTGTTGTATTGTATATTGTATTGATTGGTTTCTAGACAGCGAAACTGTTGCCTCACACCAAGAAGGACCAACAGCCTTTCTCTTTCTCCTCGTGTCTACATAGGTTTCCTCTCACAGTGCAACGACAAGCATGTTCAGACTGATTGGAGACTCTAAATTACCCCTAGGTGTGACTCCACAATGATCTGCTTTGGTTGTTGGGCTGATTTTAGTGGATTTGTTGGCACATTTCCAAAAGTGGGTATTCCTCCTTTCAGCCCGTGAGTGCACAGCAATTTGAACTGAGATGTTCAAAACACACACACACACACACACACACACACACACACACACACACACACACACACACACACACACACACACACACACAAACACAATTGACTTACTTCTACAGTAGACATTTTACCACAGGAGAATGTCTCCTCGTCTCTCTTCCATTTCCTCTTGTATAATATTGAACTTGCTGACAGTCGAATTAGCATGGTGTCACTGTAGTAGCATGCCTCCGCGTCATGCTGCACAGCTGTCCCACTGTGATAGCACCCCACACTCTGTTTAAGGATCATAGTGCAGCCAGTGAAACATGTAGGCTGGTACCCAGTGGAGTAGGCTGAATGCACCTCCATTTAGAGTCTGGTAATTTCATTCAATTTAAAGCCTGTTTGACTGCTACTTTTGAAAAAAGAAATGGGTTGCCTAATTTTTGACAGGATTAGGAACACTTGTACAGAAAGTGAATTTTTACCTTGATGACAACTGGAGTCAAATTACAGCCAAAGGCTTTGTTTTGATGTTTGGCACTACAACACGATGTGTTGATGATTGAATTAATAACACATTTTAGATTCACAGATGTAAGGTGTTTGCATTGATAGGACTCCATTACACACAAATACACACACAGGAGCGCACATGTTCTGCACCTGAGTCCGTGTTCTGCAGGTGAGGGAAGCGGGGAAAAAAAAAGAGAGCTTATTTTAATTGAGTCCCCCTGAGTAAGCCTGGGAAGTTCACCCATCACTCTAACACATGGTTCCTATTTTTAAACACACACTGGAGAGACCTTCTCTTTAATAGGCTCCCTTGGGTTATAATGTTATTGTTGATTTCCTCGCAGAAGACACAAAGACGTACATAATGAAATTCAGACGCAGGCGTGCACAGGCACAATCCACACACATGCATGAATTCATGAACATGAGCACAACCTCTGTGCTTTTTCTTTCTCTCTTGCTTACTCTCTTTCTCTCTCTCTCACACACAAATTCAAACTCTCACAGTATAGTGTCTAGACAGTAGATACCCATTATAATTCTTTTAAAATCTTTAAGTCGCATTAAATCAGTTAATAGAGTGCTTTAATGCAAACACTCCCAAATGTTCTTTTTAGGTACTCTGTCTTGTCCAGTCAGCATGTGCTTATTGAGGCAATAAAAAACATGTTTGTTGTTGGTGTCTTCTTTCTCCTCTTCTGATTTATTGCCAGAGATATTTTTATAGAGAAGAAGTACATCTGTGTTTGTAGAAGTTAAAAATAAGGACACTCAGACAGCATTGCTTTGTGGGTTAAGATGATCCAGGTATACTTTTGGCTATATACTGAGTCCATCCATCCGTTCCTTCAGCTGCTTTGTAGCTTAACGGTGTCATGGAGGTCCACTGCAGTGCACATAGACACTCTGGACAGGTGAGACATAGGGGCAATCCTAGGGTTTCCAATTGACCTAAACATGCATGTTTTGAACTGTGGGGGAACACCTGGAGAAAACCAACAAAGACAACTTGAAAACTCAGTGCAGTGCACCCCTGTCACTCTATGTTGGACTGTGTACTATGTTCCATTTACAACACAACTTTGCCCTTGCAGTGTTATTTTTCATTTTTTAAATTCCTTTGACCTTGTGTGTGTGACATATATGCCAATCATATTCAGATCAAAGCAATGACAGAGAGCATATTTGACATGAGCTCTCGCACAGGGTGCACGGCACAACGTGCCCGGCCTGAGTCATTAAGATTGACTGAACAGATTTGACACCGGGCCTGCTGCAACATATCGGAAAAACAGGTCACCCGGAAACTAAATGGTTGTTTGATCATCAGTGAATTAGAAATGTTTGATTGTAACAGCGCCAAAAAAGATCTGTCTAAGGAGGACATTGTGTTTACTATCATTATTATTTTAATCCTGATGAGGATTATTTTCCATTTAATGGTTTATGATAAAGAAAACTATTAAAATACAAAACATTGCAACATATACACCTGAACTGTACATCAAAAAAATCATCAAGACAAAGGCTCAAAGCCCAGACAGATATTATAATAAAATAACAGCATGAAGGTTGGATTAACGCTGGATCAATGCACAGCTGAACTAAATCAAGCATTCATTAGAAACACTTAGCTCTCAGACATCCTGCTGATCAATAACAGGTCTATTACAGAGTGCAGAAGTTTAAAAGAAGTGTTTTTCAGTGTCCCTGATGGTGTAACACAGAAGAAAGAAAATGAAGATCACAGACATGACAGACTGCTTGTCTCTTCCTCTTCACTTGCAAGTTCATCACTTGATTGCTCCACTGCAAAATGTGCTAAAAAACAGAGTTGATCTTAAAAAGTGCTCTCCCTCACAGTTAATAAGCACTTTCTGTCACAGTTCATTAATTCATGACGGTGCACTGAGGCCGTGAGGCGACTAACTAGAGGGAGGAAAAGTGGTTTATTTTGAAAATCTGCAGCTGGATTTTCATTGTGCAACTCCTTCAAACTTTTGGTCACTTAAGGATATTTAAAGGTCATTGGCCCGAGGGGGAATGTGAACAAAATGTTTTGCAGCAAATGTAAGTTTATTCTATATTACTGAATACTTTCCCATTGATAACACCAAAACATCAATCCTCATAATGTGTACAGAGGCTCTCAAATTATCTACCCATTATCGTCCTGGCTGGAGCCTATCTCCAGTGCACATAGGGCAAAGTCAGGGAGGACTCCCTGGACAGGTCACCAGTCCATCACAGGACACACAGACACACACACCATTCGCTCTCACACTCACACTCTTACACAATTTTGCATCTGCATTATTTTGGACTTTGGGAGGAAACCAGAGCACCCAGCAGTCAGTCTGACCTTGAGTCGAACCCAGGACATTCTTACTGTGAGATAACAATGCTAACCTCTCCTGACTGTGTGCTGCTATGCTATCCAAATATGTTATCCAAAAAGACATTTGCGCATTCTTTTAATTACCTCTTACTCTGTTTTTTGCCGCTCCGGTGTATCCATTTGCAAACAGCAAGGTGCTCTCCAGAATGCCTTTTTTACTACCTTGATGGTTTTAAGATAACGGTGCTCTCTGCTGTGTTATGAGGGATAGATTTGACTAAATGAATCCTCTATGAAATAAAACAGGTAAGCGAAGACCTACTCTGCCAGTTTGTTATTTGAGCTGTGTTAAACCAACATTCCTCTTTATTTGGCAATATAGTCAAACCCATCAGTCCTAATACTAAAATCCTCTTTTTGTCCCTTTGTATTCAGATCAGTGTGAAATAAATGCTGGTGAAGCGTCTGCATCCAGACTTGAGGCTTTTGTCACCTAGAGAGCTTCAGCTGTTATTTATGGCCGGCAGGAGGACACAATTTCCTTCACTTTATTATAGTACAATATTTTTGACCTCCTCCCATGACCCTCTATAATTTGCATGTCCCTCAGACAGATGAGGAATCAATTCCCTTTTAGACTTCTTTTACAGGCATTGCGAGAGCTATAAAACACCTCTAATGCTTGCATTCAGTCCTGTTATTAGTGTTCATGCAGCAGAAAGACAGACTGAAAGTTTGGATTAGACAGTGAAATAACCTCTGAGGCGATTTCAAGGAGAGATGCCTGGAAGATGCTGTTTGTAGATTGAGATAGGAAATAAAATAGTGGTCCCTCTATTACCTGCGTTATATGATTTAAAGATGACATTTGAATAGATGGCATCCCTCTCTGTCACAAACAGCATCTATCCAGTTACATTAGCTTTATTTTCTTCTCTTATCTGTGCCTAAAAAAATCCAATCATTAAAGAAACTTGTCTCCATAGAATGTGAGTTAAAAAAAGAAATCTGTATTTTTCCAGGTGTTGCCAGAGAAATTTGTCAACCTTGTGTTTTGTTCTTGGCTACTTTAGGTCAAGTCAATCACAACTTGCCTCAGAGGGCCTTACAATTTGTGCAGCTCACATGACACTTTCTATTCTCAGACTCTTGAATTGGATGAGAAAAGACTTTTCTAAAATGGCCAAGGGTGGAGTGAAAATGGAGGAAAATAGAAGAGCAACAAAGGAAAGATCTTTGTACCAGAGCGTACTTGCAGTAGATATATCCTTAAGAGTTGATTCCAGCAATTGTGCTGTTTCAGGGTTGCTGCAGACATTGCACTGTACTTTACTTAAAAGCAATATTTGGATTGTGAAAAAAGTTACACGAAAGTGCTGTTGATGCTGGCTTAGCAAAACTTGATGAATTGATTCACGCCTCTTGTTATTTGTGCATTCAACTGAGCAAAATTGCATTGTTTGGCTGCAGCTGTCACATGATCACCACTCGGGTTTATTCCATGGAAATCGTGACATTCATCAAGGACGTTTCACGCTCATTCCACTCTGTTATTCTGTGTGTAAACCACATTTGCAACACAAATTAAGATTTGTTTGCATTATCAAGTATGATTGAAATTATGCCTATCCCCAGAATTGACAGCATGAAAGTAGCCTATGCGCTGTTTAGGGAATTATGAGACTGCACAGCGAATTAAGCTCTGTGTGATACATTTCATCCATTTGTTGATACACTGCCAGCTTCCCAGAAGAAGAACATTGTGCCAAACTCCATGCTAATTGAACCATATGGCAGTTCAACAGTTGCGTATCACAATCACGCAGTTAGACAGGCCCGAGTTGTACATGAGACGGAACGTGTTGCAGATCTTTGCACTGCAGTTGGCACCTGTTTCTTTTTGCCGCTCCACACTTAACCCTTGCGTACTAGGACTGAATGTTTGCATGATGCTTTGCCCTTGTGATCCCTATTGATTTTGAACAGTTTCGATTTACATTTAGCTTTAAATCTGGTTGCACTGATGTGCAGGGTTTCAACACCTCCCCTGCACTGCTCATTATCATGTACACTGATGTGTGGATTGCAAGAAAATCGTGTGCTTGGTACTTTCACATTGCATTTCACCCTTTGAACTTTGCTCCGAATAAAGAGGGAAGTCTGATGCAGCTATTGTGAATGCATCTCATTGTGCTTCCCAGCACGTTCCCTTGGCATGGACATGAAAATAAAATCTGTATCAGAAACAATATTTTTACAATTGTCTATGCAAGATAATATGAGCAAAGCTGAGTATGAGTGTGCACACACATACACACACACACACACACACACACACACACACATACATACACAGGTGTAAAGACATGCTGGACCACCCGCATACTCACACACTCTCTCTCACACACACACACAGACACACACGCTTTCACTTTGGCAGCTGATCTTAACTGGGCCAGGCAGGGCCTTGGAGGGAGAATGAAGCAGGACAGAAAGTACAGCCGCCAAATGGAGAGGTGGAGGGGCCAGAGGGTTGGTGTGACTAGGGAAAATGTAAGAAATAGTAAAAAAAAAAAAGGGAAGACTTACGGGAAGGAGAGACGTGACAGCAGAGAGAAAGAGAACAAAGTTTATGTAGCCTTTATAGTGTAAAAACACACACACTGACTTTAAAAGTTTCTCACTCGCTTTAGAAACGAATGGATTTATAGCATTCACTTGTAAAACGCCTCTTTAACATTGTCGGTGGAAGTTCTGCTTCAAGGTGACTTAGTATTAACTGACAAGAGTCTAATCCCAGTGAAACCTAAGATACCTGCCTTAAATTAGATTTAAATTAGTCCTGATATCGGCGGTAACAAGCTGACTGTGACTCAGGGGAAGCGTCCATGGATCCGAAGGTCGTTGGTTCGATCCCAGTTCCCTGCAACCTAAACGCTGATGTGTCCTTGGGCCAAATACTGAACCCCATACTATTAGTTCATATGGATGGTTATAGCTAGTTGTTGAGCAGACAGACTGTGTAGTGCGGGAATGGGAGGGTATGGCTGTGTCTGTAAAACACTTTGAGTGACCATGAAGATGAGAAAGGCACTCTGTGAGAGCTAGTCCGTTTACCATAAAATCTTATGGAATAATGTTAAGCCCGTTAACATTTCAATAGTCACATAAGTTCCCACCTCCGTCTTTCTAAATCGTTCATGGCTTCGCCTTTGCAGAGCCTTTGAGTTTTAAATTGCTAAGTCAAATGTCCTTCTGCCTTGCGATGCTAGAGCATGTCTGCTCCCTTACAGCGTTTGCAGTTTGGATTCTATACTACAAGAGCATTACAGAAGGCAAACAAAAGGTGTTTGCCTTGGGTCCCTCACAAGGTCCTTTTTGGCCCATCTTAATGGCACATCTTTAATAAATATTTATAGGGGGCACTGGGGGATATTAAAAAACATGACATGCTAAGATGGCCTTATTCCCTATGAAGATAGAGATCTATGTAGAGTTAGAAAAAGGAAGAGAGGTGAGAGAATGAAGGGAGGGCAGTCATTTGTTTGGGGACCGTGGACCAACAGATGACTTTGACAAGGACATGTTTGATAGATGTCTGTTACACGGCCTGTGTAAACAATGAATGCCACAACATTAAGGGCAACCCAAGGGCAGGTTTTCTTCAGAGGGGCATTTTAGAAATGTTTACTTGTAATTAAACATTCAACGTAATTTCTCATTTACACGGGTTCACATAGGAGCTCATTTCACTAATCACAACTATGCAGAGCGCGATGAATGATCATTCACAATGACTATGTTTAGTAGGTCAAGGCAGGGCTCACTAATTACTCCTGTGTGTGTGTATTTGTGTAAGTGTGTGTGTATTTATATGTGTAACGTGTGTGTGTGTGTGTGTGTGTGTGTGATGGACTGGTTAACCTATCCAGGGTATCTTCACACTATGTATGCTGCTGACAGGCTCCATATTTGATGAATATCCAACCACATAGGAGACTAAAATTATTAGTGCACTAGAATGTATAGTTATTCATTGCCATAATATTGTATGCACCAAAAGAGTAACACCATCATTGGTTGAGAGGAGAATGCCATAATTAGAGCCTGTGGATGTGACAAGCTTCAGGGTGCCAGTTCACTACTACTGGAAGGTATCTCAGAGGAGCAGAGAAATGTTGAGGTCAGCTGTCCTGAATGCATATATGAACAGCTCTTTTCTTTGGATGAAGTCTACGGCTCATCTAAAGTAAAATCGATGGCTCCAGTTTTGAATACAAGGTGAGACTGAGAAAAGAGCAAATGAGATTTTGTGTATCAATAACCCTGTCAGAGAATCATATTGAATCGCCGGTGAATCAAAAGTGAAGATTCAGTTTTATATGAGCGACATTGATCTCTCCATAAAATACTTGTTGTTGACTGCTAATATAATAAGAGATAAGATAAAAGAGAAAAAAATACCGTTCATTACTTTCAATTACATTTTCCTTCGGCTTCTGGTTAACAAGATATTGCACCAGTATAACATCATTTATACTTTTAGACAAAGGCTCATTGATATCAAACCATGAGAGTATTTGGCAGTTTTGAAGTATTCACACAAAAGTCATTTGCAATGACCTTCAACTAAAAAAAGTGTTAATTGAGATAATATAGAGAGACAGATGAGCTAAAATGATGGAGCAATCCAAGTAATCCAAAAAAAGAGAGAAATTTAGAGAAAACTCTAAATTGGTCGAGAACAAGAATAAAGTAAAAAGAAAGGTGCTGAGCTTTTCTGTACACAGAATCATCAGTGGTGTGACACAGACACTCAATGTGCAGAGCTGAGTAGGGTTTAAAATTAATGATGTGCATATGTGAACAAGTTTTCATTAGGTGCTTACTGTCCATCTGCAGTCTTTTCACATGACACACTAGTCATTGTAGGGCTTAAAATGTATTGCCACACTCTTCATCCAGGGCACAGAAAGACTCCTTTTAAGAATTTAAAATTCAGACTGTGTTCGTGCCTTAACAAGCACAGGATGAGTAAATAGATACATTTTTGTTCTATCAACCGGTTGTGTGTATGGTCTGCGGTAAAATGAGTGGAGACATTGTGTTGCGTATATTTAATATATGTGTATACCACGAAAAAGAGACAGAAACTAGACAGCGATAAGCAATATCATAGTTTTAAACAGCGGTCTGTTGAAACGTGATGTTTCCTGCATAATAACATCCAAAACAGCGTCACACTCACAACAGGCCTTTAGTTTCACGCCTTCCATGTGGGCGCGTGGCCTGAGTGACCTGCCGCCTTGGTTTTTGAGCCTTTGTGATGCCGTGTGGTGTTTAATAGCACTTATTATGACCCTGCAGGATTAATTAAAATTAAGATGCATCCCTGATTATGTTTAACATCTGCTTCATATTAAAAGATGCGCTCCCAGGTCACAAACCCCTAGGGATATTCTCTCCCTTGATGCCGCAAAGACATTTGACCATTAGAGATGGATTAATTAAGGTCTTTGCTCCACAACATTCGGGCTTAAATAAAACCTAATTTTCATAATTGAGGATTTTAATATCCTGTCTGGAATTTAGTGCTGACAGGCATTGCATGCTCGCTCAGGTTAGGCGTCTCTGGGCTCTGCTAGGCTTACTCCCTGGAGTTGTCTTCTATCGCCTCTATTATTTCCCCTTATCTCTGGAGCCCATTACCAAAGCCTTATGAGTCTGTGGCCCACCAGCCAATCACCATTTACTCTACTTCCCATTTTGTCCCTCTTTCTGGTGATGACATCTTGATTTTCATCCTCGAAAACATTTTGCGTAATTTCCACTAGGAGATATGCCTTGTGTTATGTCATTGTTGGGAAGATTGCACATTAATCTACTCAACATGCTTAGGCTGTGAGGGGGCTGATTGACAGAAGCAGCCATTTAGTATGTTATCTGGGATCTTCTGAGGAGAATTTCCCTCCCCAATAGGTTCCCTCTTGGAGTGGACGTCTCAGCTCGGGCATTAATCAAGTCATATCAGCGAAGTGTCTCAAAAGTTTGCTGAAGCTAAATGCAACTCATCCATCACATTACTGAAAGGCTTCATATGTAAGCGATGTAGACATTTTTCTTCTCTATCCCTTGTCAACGGGGGATATGATCTATATGCAAAGTCAGGTTCTCCACACACTTGATTAGTTTGTGAGGTCCTCCTGAAAGAGAGGAGAGGAGGGAAGACAGAGTGGAACAACAGTGAGAGCTACGAGTGGAATACAAGTGGAAAGCGAGTGTGTATGTATGTGTGTGTGCATGCGTGTTGGGGGTAGGGGAGTAGAAGAAACAACAGAGCAAGACAGGTGGAGTGGAGGCGAGAGAGACACAGAAGGAAAGACAGATGGAGGGGGAAGAGGGAGATTGGTGACTTGCAGATAACATCGCTGCGTGATAGATTCTTGGGGAGACTAAATTGGGCTCGTGGGCAGAGGGAGAATCAGTCTAAGTCCTGAGTGACTGGAAAAGAGAGGGCTTATCAATGACTAGTGAGGGGAAACCGGACACCTCCGCAATGGCCTTGTGACAAAGCTGCTCATTTGTGTGAGCTTCTGCAACGACACGCAGAGCCGTAATCGATAATTCTTTGACTTCAATTCAAAAAGCGCCATTTCATTCTCTGTCTAATCTCACTAAAGGCTGACGTAGGTATTAGTCTGGCCATTACAATTGCACTTGAGCGTCTGCCCCCGTGCAGGTTCATGGAGGAAGCCACAGGGTTTAATACTTTTATCAGAAGATATTTGGTCATTTAATAAAGTTAGTGGAGATAGAAAGTAGATATTAGCAGAGTCAAACAATAAGGATACGTTTGCAATGGGAGCTCTGTCCACCTGATTGATACAGAAATATTAATACTATTGATTTTAAAGTAATAATGCTATCACTCGGACTGAGAATATTTCTGATATTTCCGACTGAGTTTGTTTTTCTCCTGCAATCCAAAAACATGCCGATTTACATTGATTTGATACTCTAAATTGGTGTCAATGTGACTGAATGGTGTGTGTGTCACTTCAAGTAACTGCACTGTCTGCGTTTTATCATTAAAAAATGAGAAATAGTCTGATGTCTTATTAAATGACAGTTTATTTCCCTTCTCTAGTCACTGATTATGTTTTTGTGCAAAGTATCAGTATTGGTGACACCAGCTTGGAAAGGCAATTGGTACCTTACTACTTTGCACCAAGATAATAAACAAACCAATTTTCTCATCTAATTCCAACTTGTATTTCCCTAAATGCCAAACCGGGCTCTTCCATTTACTGATGTGCACTACAGTTGAGCTCAAGGTGACCGGAAAGTCACTGTGGTTCTCCTTTGTCTCTGCTGAGTTAGTGCACTTGTCCCCATTTTCACCTTGCTCCCTGCTTCGTCTCTCTCTGTCTGGGCTCACCGTTGCACTGAGCTGCCTTTTAAAGGCTCTGACCAGATGGCTCAAGAAAATGAATGGCCACGCCCGCGTACACATTTGTGTTTGCGGGCGTGCGCCGTGACACGTCCAGGGTTGCGAGGGACATTAGTGAAAAGTGATTTTGACAACCCATCAGGGAAAGGAATTTCTTAGTCCTTCACCCCCATTCATTCATCTCTATCGCTATATCACTCCTGCACTTACTCAATCTCACCTTTGCTCTCCCCGTTTTTGCATGAGCATCTATTTAGTTCTCAAATGCCTCAGGCACGTACCACTGCTCTGAAGTGAAATCAGCAACATGAAGAACATAAAACACGTAAACACTTTATTTTATAGACTGAAAGGAGGAAAAAATGTGGCACTTTTAAGTGGATTGAGTAAGGATCGCAAAACACTGAAAAACACATTCTTTAAGGCCGTTTACAAATGAAGTACTTTAATATTTCAAAAGGAAACCTTTTTTTCCCCAAATAATTACGCTTCAACACTGTACTGACACAAAGCATCCATTTGACATAATCACATCAGTCTGTTTTCTTTTAAATCAAATAAATAGTGATTACATAGATCCTCTCAATCAAGCCTTCTGGTCAATCACCATCATTTCCCACAAGTCGAAGGCAAACATCAGGCAAGCTAGTGTGTTGATTGGAGGAAATAAATAATGATATCTCATTTGGTGGCATGGTGGATTGGGAGAATATCGCTCTCGCCTCACAACACAATGCTCCCTGGTTCAAATCCCAGTTGGACCAAAGTCCTTTCTATGTGGAAGCTGCATGTTCTCCCTGTGTCTGCATAGATTTTCATTCCAGGAACTCACAGTCCAGAAACACACAAATTGTCGTTTTGTGTGAGTGTCAGAGTCAGTGGTGTGTGTGACTGTGCTCGTATACCTGTGTATGTGCATTCATGTGAAAAGCCATGCTTATGAAGGCTAAAAAAATGCCTGACGTGACTACAAGTATAATGGAAATTGATTTATCATGGCGGACAAATATACAGCAGAGATAAATGATAAGGAGGATCCATCGTGCATATTCTTCCAGAGGGAATTCACTGCTCCTCTATGTCACAGACATATTAATCACCTCCTGGAGGGAGAGTGACAGCATGATAGTTTCATGAATTAATAAAGCTCTTGCTATACAACAAAGCCTTCCGGTTAATCCAAATAAGGTCATAACTCAGTTGCATTTGTTTGCAAGAAGCCGTGTAGAACATGCCACACACACACGTGCACAACAGGCAGTTACCAATGCTCTATTGCGGCATTTTTCACTGAAGAGATAGCAGCAACAGTGTTAATACTTATTATTCAGAAACAGTGGGGAGGTGTTGAGCTCAGCAGTCTTCCCATTTTTTAATAAACAGCACACCGCTGGGCTAAATCATATCATAGTGACTGTGTGTGTGTTGCTATCAGTGCAGAAATAAACAGACGACACAGGAAAAGCGAGAACAGAAGAATTTGCGGGTTTTCACACTGTTTAAAGTAAAACAAGTAAATTACTACATTGGACTCAAATCCAGTGTTCATAGATTAAAAGAAAAAAAAAACATTCACACATCTTTAACATCTTTAACAATGAACTCTGGGAACTTGTGTTTAGTTTGCTGAGCTGTACAGAGGGAGCAGTGGGGACATGATGAAATGGCTCATTCACAGGCACAGAGCTGCCTAGACCACAAGGTGTTACTTATAGGGCCTCTTTTCCACTGAAGAGGTTGCAATGTTGGTTCCTGGCTAGTGCTTAGTTTTGAACCGTTCCAGTTAAGAGAAGTTAAGAGTTAGGAAATGGATGGATGGATGTGCTCTCTTCATGTTTTAGCTTCCTCCTTATGGTCTCCTTATGGAGTGAGAGTGTCATTCAGAAAAGATTTTACATTTTGAAATTGTACTGAGTGACTCACAATTCTTACCACCTTCTTTGAGAACTCAGCTTCAGTATTTGAGACAAACCTTAGTACACAAATCCATGTTTATAGCCACCTTCAGTTCTACTGAATTATTAATTGAGTGAAGACCTCAGTCGCAGGAGACACACGCCTATGGTTATGAAATGTTCTCTGTTATCAAGAAATGCATCTGAACCACAAGTCTGTGATAAAACTACAGTATGGTGTACTTTTTAGGACATCCTCATCTTTTTAGGACATCAAGCATTGACACATACAGTACATCTAGAAGTGAATATTAGTTTACTAATAATTAACAAATGTCTTAAATAATCCTTAATAAATGCTTGATAAAAAGGAGTTATTATGAAGTGCTACCAATCACTCATCTCATAATCTTTGTTATGTCATTTGTCATAATCAACGGCTGAAACTGAATAATTTAATATGGCCTGTATTTATTAGTGAAAATGTATTATTAAGAGCGAAGTGGTTGTCGTTTGCCATTTGAGAGGCATCCTGCTGAGCTGTTTTAAGGGAAACACTTGATTAGCATTGATTAGTTGCCACTACCACAGTTTTGCCAAAGAAACACTCTTTTTTTCAACATCTTTATTTCAACATCCAACATGCTGATTTATTCCATTTTTTGTAAAATGAGCATAGAACCCCCAATTATCTAATGGACACTTAAATGCAGTCAATGAAATGACATTTTTGTGAAAATGACGCAAACGCATGTTTGGCTGACATGCTGCAGAAGACCCCTGCAACAACACAGGGTACAAAGCTGGTAAAGCCAAAGGATGCATGGATAAATACATGTTTTTATTAACATGAGTGGTATGTTAACAGGTTTGAGGCAGCTTTACACTGCATGCAATTTCCCTCTCTAGGTAACTGAGAGGGAACTGTAAAAAGGTAACTGTAAGTAACTGTAAAAAGTTACCTACATATAAGTTAGCTAGTTAAAAACTCTCGGAAACCGTGAAAAAAGAAAAAAGAAAAAAAAATTGCTAATGACATTGTGGCAGTTAATGTTGAAATCAGAAAGAGATTGAAACAGTAAAAAGGAAGGAATATTTTTGCCCTGAAAGGAAAAAGTAAAAAAGAAGAAGACATATTTACTAGATATTTTGCATATAAAAAGTCTATTACTGTACCTTACAAAGTCTATTTCATTATATTAACCCTAGACTTGCTTTTGAGTATTTTTGAAGTCCTGTACCCAAGGACATATACGGCGAGTAGTGAAACTACCACTAGTTAGATGGAGTAACAAGTGTCCACCTGCAGCTCTAACATCAGACCGTGGGAGCTGCTGTTTGCTCTGTAACAGTATGCAAACAGCGTGTGTGTTTATATCCTGCCTCACACAGAATTTGTAGCAATAATTAAATGGTTAGAAATGACCATGGAGATGAGCTCATGGGAAAACGATGTGAGACGATGTGCTCCCCAGAGTCTGACGCTGAGGGATCCCTGCTATCAACAGCTCCAGCTCAGTTCCCAAACAGAGCCGGCCTCTCTGATCTGCTCGTATACAAAAATTGTTCTAACGCCGACAGACAGATAAAAGATCTGAATCTTGCGTGTCGTCGCGTTTCTTGCCAGCGCCATGGCAACGGCACAAAAGCCAGACTCCTGCTAACTCACTCACAGGCGGGGGGTCTCTCGACAGAGATGGCGACATTTAGTCAGCTCAAAGAGGACGTGACATGCTAATCCCTCCCGGTCTCCAGCATCTGCTTAATACTGACCTGCGTCCCTGTGCTCTGGCAGCAGCCTCTGCCATAACATCTGTTTAAAGGTGACCCTCGCCCCTGTGTGGTACTTCGGTGTAAAGTTGTACCTTTCTCTCGACATAGATCATTACCTCTGGCTGTACCACAGGGGTGTGAATTGAAAAGCATGTGGAGCCGGAGCTCAGTGAGAAACATCTGGTTCATCGTGACCCTCTTACCTCCGACCTCTCATTGAGGGACATCCTTTTCCAACCCTTGTTTCCTTCTTGCAATTGGCCGGGTGTTGGTGAAATAATCATAATGATGTGACTGTGCAGTGATGTTAAAACGTGCTGGGCTGCTCTCTGACTTCTTGGCAGTTTTTGAAGTAGGTCAGAGTGTAAAATGACCCTCTGTGAGGTCGTATATCTGTATGTCCATTACACCACAAGAGGCCCTCCATAGCCTCTGCTGTATAATTCAAACCTGTGACACTTTTGGCTCTTCTTTTGTTTCATCTGTTTGAGCATATTCTGGGGTGACACCGTACCTCTGTGAATTGCTCATTTTACAGCACCTAGTTCAAATTCCAGTCGGACAGAGGGTCTTTTTCGTGGCCCCTTTTCCAATGATGTGGTCTCAGTGTTAGCAATGTATTGGTCTAGTTTGGATATGTTCTTTTCCACCACCAAAGAACTGGCTCTGGCCCAGAAAGAAATGTTATTTTGATGTCCTTGACTTGGTCATCTGGGACAGACCTGCAGCAACATAGCTGACATCATGACAAGGCTCTGGAGTAATGAAAAAGGATTAGGATTGAACTAAACCAGTACTAGCACCAGACTGGAACGAGCTCTGGACCCATTTTGGTAAAAGACTGGAGACTCAGTTCTCCCTAGGTGTACTGTACGTTTGGGAGTGACTGGAGTGTGTATTCACTGCCTTTGCCATCGGTGCACCATCAGACTCCCACAACACCACTGGGTAAAACAGGTAAGATGATCGATGAATGGATGGATGAGCACTTTATGCAGAATTTAACAAAAAAAAGCAATCATGATTTCTCCAACTAAGAGTTGATTAAAAGAGTTTAGGAAATGAGGTATGGTGCTAAAAAAATGACTGAAAGGAATGTGATAAGCGCCGAATATAGAGGCTGTCTGTAACTTTTGACCAGGCAAGAGTTAAAGCAGAACTCTTATCTCGGGTTGTAAGACGAAGCCTTGAGGCAAGAATGTGGGTATCCGTTTGAAACGTGCTTTAGATCAGCCCACAAAGATATGGTCTCGCCTCCAGTGGAGTTATTGATAATGACACGTTATTCATCACGCTGTTCGGTGGAATGTGTTCTGAAATAAAATTCAGAATACAAGGTTCAGCGAGAATGGCTCGTGTTTGTCCGTCTCATACGGAGAAGAACAACGGGGGGAGAGTCAGCAAAGGGGAATGATTGCTCGTGCCAAACCGAAAGAAGAAATGCTTTTTGATTTGCACCAACTACATAACACAAGCCGTCAGTTCTGATGGTAAGTGGTGTGTGTGTGTGTTTGTGGTTTTCTTCACAATATGTGTGTGCATGAACTAGATACAAAAGCACAAAGAAAGTGGTATCTGGTCTAATAAACTATCAACACTCTTCAGCTATTTAATGAGGCACCACCTTCAGACAACCCGAGCACACACACACACACCCCAACTACCACAAAACTCTCATTTAACACTGCACTTTCTCATCATTTGGAGCTGTGCCCTAAGATGCAGTCTGGAATGGACAGCCTCAGGGTTTTTATATCCTCCATTAGTTGTGCAGCAGATATAAATTAGCAGTATCACTGCAGCTGTGGCAGCATCCAACCAAAGGCAAACTAATGCCCTGCAATCCTCCATAAAGCAGACGTTCCACTATGATATACCCCCACTACATGGGTGTTTCACACAAAATGAGTGTTGCAGGCATTTGAACAGCTCTGTGCCGTTATTAGTTTAGATGTGAGAAACCACAGCTGCCATTAGTTTTTGCGTCCAGACTGTCAGTTTTAATGAATACATTCTCCCACGTGGAATGAGCCGCTCAAACTTCTGCCACATGTTGTCAACTTTACCCACGGAAACTAATGTCAAGCTGATTATCGTGATACAGCATGATGAAATGTCAGAAAATGAAGCAAGCATAACTTTTAAATCTTTTAATCTTTTAAAATTTTATATGAGGGTACATGAAATTCTTGCTCTTTGTTTTGTTCAAATGTCTCCACTTAGACTTAAGACCATAAACAGGATATGAGAGAGAGGTGTAAGATCTAAAACATTATGGTTACATGGTTGTTAACTTCTGATCAGGACGTTTTTTGCTCAGAAATTTGAGATTTTTAAGGAAATAAGAAACAAAATGATACAAAATCAAGTGAAGGTGCTTAAATGTAAGTGTTTACATTTACGCATACATCACATACACATTCTCCCTGCAATACTTTAACATTGATGCAAGGCCAGGATGTTCAACTGGCCTTTCTCTCCATCGTGTTATGTCATCCTGTTTGGCATGAAATCTTTAGAAACTTTGAAAAGTTAAATTCAACAAAGAAAGTGTGTCCTCCTTTAAGCCCAACCACCTGTGGCACAGTGACATGTGACCTGCCGGCAGAGATGAGACTCTCACCCTTTAAACAACATCTCTGTGTTCAGGTTTTCATTTTGTTTACACAGCATATGAAAGCTGTCTCTGTTCCCCGCGTGCCTCCCTGACATGGGCCCATGGTGGCCATCTTAAGTGGAGGTCGCTCGCCCGGTCACCTCTGGTCTTTGGTTTGAACTTCAAAAAAAGTCAAAGAGTTGTTGCTTGAGGATCGCAGAGTGTTTACGGGCTCATGCAGGGAAAATGCCCTCAAAGTAAAGCTTGTAGACATCAAAGCGTTATTTCTGCACGGATTCTCTCTGATGGCATCTTGAAGCACAGCAAACAGGTCGTATGTGTGTGTGTTTATGTGTGTGTGTGTGTGTGTGTGTGTGTGTGTATGCGGCCACACATGGTCACCACAATTACTGGACATCAAAGGCCCCTAACATTTCTTGCTGTCGTCCCCAGTCGATCCCTGCCAAGTGAGTCATCCTGCAAAGGAAATGGAGATCTGGCAACACAGGTTACTGCGGAGGAGGAGGAAGACGAGGGATGAGGGCCGGGGGGGTGGGAGTGGGAGGGGGGCTGAGTTATGAGGCCTGTGTCGAGGGCTCGCGATATCAGGAAGGAAGGTGAATAAGGAAAAGAGCAGGATTGATAGAGGGATGGAACAGAGCGGCGCTGACTGAAGGGCTGAAAGGAGGCGACCGGAGATGTGGGCGAGTGAATCGACATCATAAAGAAGGGGAAGGTATTTGCATACGGAGCGGCTGATACCTTCCAGACAACTCCGGCTCTCACAGCTGGCAGACTGACAGCACTGGGCAGGTGTGAGGCTTGGCGCCGTGGCACATTCAGAGAGTGACACTTAACGAGTGCTGTGTGCGTGTGTGTGTGTGTGTGTGTGTGTGTGAGGAGGGGCATCATTCATCTTAAAAAGCCTTTTGTGCTGCAGCCTTCAAAAACAGAGTCATACTGTATCAGTTCTTTCTCTCCTTCCCAACAAACCCATCTGCCTCTCTCTTTCTAATTGCTCCTCCTCTCCCTACGACTCCCTCTCCATCTCCAAAGTTGCACCAATGGGCAAGAAAGTGCTTCATCGGCTTAACAGTCACATTATATACCTTATATAATGAACCTGAGGTGTGAGATGTGTCCATAAGTCTATTCTCAAGCTCCAGTTAAAATTCATATGCATTTTTTTAGGCGCTTGAAGAGCCACTCTTCCCTAAAGCGTACAGTTGGGCTCATAAATTTACATACGCCTGTCAGAAATTTCTTGAAATACTATCCACGATGGCTGATCAGGCAGAAAATATATCTTTTATTTAGGGACGTTGGTCTGCGAAATCCATTTATTACAGACCTATTTTCAAACTCAAGCGTCCCACAAATGACACTGATCAAAAGTTTCCTTGCTTCAAATCTTTGGCCCAGCAACATTGCTGTTGCAAGTTGACACACAGTTTAAAGTGTTTCAGAGTCAGTTTCCAAGCCTGTGTATGAAAATACTGGAATCATGTTTTATAATGCACATGTGCATGGGTGACGATAGTTTTACTATAGCAGGACACTAGTTTTGAAAGTTAAAGGGGCGAAATTGACCAGTGCAAGAATGGATTCATCTCTTGATTTGAGGTTATGGGATTTTCTCATCAATTAAGATGACATGTGCTCACAGCAGGACAAAGCCCGTTTCTCCTGATGGGCGACAAGAACCAGCGGAAACCCCTCTGAGAGCTTCAGAGAGATGACAGAGTCTTAATTTTTTTGAGTGTCACCATCAAACCTTTTTCAGAAAGTTCCAGCAAGCATTTTTAAGTATTTCTATGAAAGCTATATTTGTGCACTGCATATTTGGGTATGTGTCTGTATAGGGTGAAGGCAGGAATACACCGTGGAAGATCACCAGATCACAGGACACACACACACACACATACACCATTTACTCTCATACTCACAACTCCAGGGGCATTTCAGAGGAAACCAGAGTACCCAGAGAAAACCCAGACAGACATCCTCCAAAAGCCACACAGAAAGGCCCACAATCCGATCAGGATTTCTTGCTGTGAAGTGATCTATAAGAGCGATATTTGGGTGGATTTTGCACAAGTCCAAATTGTGTTTCCAGCACAGATCATAGTGACAGTCAGTGAGGTTTTGGCAAAGGAACTGACAGAATGTGTGAAGTTTTAAGGAAGCTTATCTGTACTCATTGGGAAAAAAGATATAAAAGGACGAATAACTGCCAGCAAAATAGTAAACGTGATGGCTGTGGTTCATTGTCTTTTTGTATCAGAGTCTTTGTATCAAAGTCTCTGGCGTGAACATATTTAGCTTTGTTGCTTGGCCACGAGGTGAGTGATTCCTCATTCTGATTCAGTCGTGCTCTGACAAACCCAAATGAATGCATCAATCAATAACTCCCTCAACAATGCATCCTGTCCTGCTTTATTCCTCTGTCATTTCACTGGTGGTGACAAAGCAGCTAATTTCATAGGTGCAGCACAAACTGGTTAGGGTCATTATATCTTGTCATATTTCTTCTATTCATTTTCTCTATCCAGTTTTGCTCTGGAGCTTTTTCAAACAACGATCAAATTTGCCTCATCAACGAATCACTTTGTGACTAGACAAATTCGAGATCGTTCATTATGTATTGGACTCTTGAGCCAAAATCCCCAGTTGTTTCCTTTTGTGAAAAGGGGACAGAATAATGGCTCATATTCATAGACTTTGTGAAACCATGCTGTCTCCTGTTCACAGAGAAACTTATTGACAAATCCAATATTTACCACAGAAAGTAAAATCACTGGGAGCAAGAAAAGGAAGCTTCATTTTTGCTCCAAGTCTAAGCTGTGAAGCTTTGGGGGTTTCTCATTAATGATTTCAAGGTATTTGATTATAATAAAATCAGTTTCAGTGAATGGTTAAGGCGTATTAATTCAATATATTTACTTTTACATTCCATTTGGAGTGTGATTGGCCATGAAGCGTGATGTCGACCATCTGTTGCATATAGGAGCACAAACATACTGCACAGGGTGTGGCTTTTGTCTCTGCTCAGCGGACTATATTGCATACTATTCATTCACTGCATGGCTTCGAACCCATTGTTGCCTGTCATCCCACCTGTCTCTTCCATCTGTCCTGATATTCTTCTTCACCATCCAATGAAAGTTGATTACTAGGAACGAGAAAGCATTCGAGGAACCTGGCGAAGTTTTTTAAACACCATTTTCCCCGGATAATGCGATGACAAAAAGCTGCACAGCAATAAGGGAAAAACATTAATGCAGAGTAACATTTCGCATAAAAAGGAGTCTCTGTCTGCACCCGCCGTGTCCTGGTTGAAAAAAAATAAGAAAAAAAAGAAAAAAAATACATGGAAAAAGCGCTCTGATTGATTGAGTGGTAATTGAGTTTTTCACTGACCCCTCACTTTTCATCAGGAGAAGAATCACACCTCAGCTGCAGAAACGCAGCCCTCTCCAGGCAGCATTTACGGCTGACAGGTGGGCTGATTGCAGCTGCTTTCTTCACTCTAACATGACGTGTTATTGCCATCACTTAATTCCCCCCCTCAGTCATCATCCCGCGACTCACTGAAATAGGTGGAGACCTCTACATCCTGTCTATCAGGCTCAGTTACATCCACCCACTCTCTCAGTCTCTCCCTTTCATAAACCTATATCCCTCCATCTTAAGGCGCCTCACCCTCCTTGTGCTGCTGAATGGATAAAATCTCCCCTGCCACTTATTGCATTAATTCCATCCATCCATTATCTCAGCCTCATTGTACCTTAACAGTGTTGCGGTGAGCCTATCTTCAGCACACATAGGAAGGGCAGTCCAGCACAGGACACACACACATGCCATCTACTCTCATACTAACGCCTAGGGGCAATTTAGATTGAACCTAAACATGCATTCACAACGAAGACAACTTATGCAGGCAGGAGGACAACATGTAAAACACCAGGGGTAGAAGCTGGGATCTTCTTGCTGTGAGGCCATAGTATTAATCACTCACATCCCATTTTTACTAATTCTAAATCTAATAAAATATAAAAGAATAAGTATGATAATAAAACTGAAGTTGTTGAATAAGTATATCACAGGACAATGTAAAAGTAAAGAAAACAAAATACTAAAGCATCCCCAAAAGAGTGCAAGTCAATTGAGTTTAACATAAGGAGTGTGTCTTAGTGAAAATGAGCCACAGGTTTTCGTTTTGTCTTTTCCTGCATCAAGTTAAAGTTCTTGTCAATCCCAGGCAGAGCTAATTTACTGCTGAGCATCACAGCCTTGTCTCCAAGCAGGGAAACAGCTGAGAGGCTCCTTCTGACAGCAGCAGCACCACTGTGCACAGATAGGGGAGCCACAACACAAAATGGATTATTCTTGTTAATAAAAATTCATGAACATGTGTCTGTGCATGTGTTTGCTTGTGTGAGTAAGCGTACACTTGATACACAAATTCAGACGTTTCCAAAGCAACAGTGTTTATCAGCACTCACTTCTAAGAGGTTTCCAGAGGGAAGACAATTGTCAAAAAATAAAATAAAATCAGGCTTATACAGATGTTTTGGCAACTATTTATTCAACAATTTTTATTTCATACATGAGAACGAACCTCTAAATTAAATATAATAAATCCCACAGACAATGGGAGAAAAACACCTCCGTTACGGTGCTATATATCGAATCAAGCCCTCTCGGCACAGCTTGATATGAAACCCCTTATTTCACCAAGGTACATCAGAAGCTGAACTAACGTGTCTAGCTCTAATCCTGATCTTCTCTGACCTTTACTGTGGATAGTTTGTATTTCGTGAGTGACCGACTGATATACATAAAGATGTGTGTTGCTACAAGGAAAACATCATGGTAGAGGACAAAAGCGTTGAACAGCTTACACACCATAAGCTAAAATTAGATAACACTGTGTATAAACACAACTTCTATCTTTCTTGAAACTTGTGATTATTTGCAGCATATTCTAAATATCAGTATTCAAGTCAGTCATCATATCAAAAAAATGTTTCTTAAGTCTAATATCCCAGTGACAGCAAGATGACAGAATTACTGAAGAATCACTGAATCATTTTTATTAACATTGTGATCATATTGAAACTCAAGAAAATACACGGTGTCGGCATTCAGGGGGCTAGCAGAAAGGGAGGTGCTCACAAGTCCCCGATTTGAGACAGAAAACAAACCAGCCAACAAACTCTAAATGAAATATATTCCTGAGATGCGAAACAAAAGAAACAGTTGTAATAAAAAAAAAAGAAAGATTAAAACATCACGATCATGGTGACTGGACTGATTGATTATAGTGTCAATATTGCAGAGGAGCAAAGAAGTGCACTGAAGCTGAAACTGTACAGCAAAGACAGGTGGAGAGGAGCAGGGGCAGGACTGGACGGGGCTATGTATCACTGCTGTGGAGAACAATACTAAATATAAACCAACACAGCGAAAGGAGAAGTGTTTTTAGTCTGACTCAATGTGGCCTACAAGCTCGTATTTACCCCTTTTTTCAATCAGGGAGTTTTAGTTTTTAATTTCCTGAAGACTGAGACAACTGCTCGTGCAGACTTGGGGCCGAATGTGCCTGCTCGACTGACTTCAATTTTCTGTGAGCAAAAGTGCTCCTGGCCGGGTTCAGTGTTTGGAAAAGGTCTTAGCGGGAGGGATACATACTGCAGTATCAGCAGGTGGTGGTGGTGTTAAAAAGAAGCAGGCTGACAGGAGGAGGAGGGGAGGAGGAGTAAACTGGAGATGCAGAGTCGCAAGGCACAAACAAACAGCTCCCAAAATATGTGTCTAAGAACGTTTGGAGTTGACTTAACACTTCAGGATAGACTGAAATCTCATGATATGATGCTGTCTCATAAAATCAGTGCACATGGTCAACATTGACTTGCAGTCTAAGAAAATGTGTTGCTGTGATTTCTGATGCAGGTGCGAGTGAAGACGCCACTAGAAACCACTTCGTCGTTAAGTAAACAAATTACAAGCCGCTAAAGTCATTGAAATATGTGCCATTAAAGAAAAGAGAAGTCTCAGTGAAAAAGGCAAAACACTTGCATACATATTTGTTGTATAGCTCTGTATGCGCCACTGCCGACACGACAATTGTTAAGAAAATTCAAGCATGTGACAAAATGAGTGCCAGTGTTGCCCTTTCTGAGCTGCATAAATGTGTGATCTCAGCTGCACCGCTCCCACCCCTGGTCAGCCAGCGGGTTCGCTCAGGCAAGAGACAAAAGTCTAAAGGAAACGGACTCTTTCCCAAAGAAAATGGCAGTGCCATTACATGAACACTACTGTGTCTCCCCACTGAGATTAAATTAGAAGCTTGTGGTATAGTGGATACTGCCTGATTAACTGATATATGTTGGGAAAACAAGGAGGCGATACGTTTAAAGCTTAGTTTCAACCGATAACAAAAAGAAAGAAACACGACCCCCAGCTACAGATAATCCTATGTTAGCAAAATAGTGCATGACGGTATGTGCCAGGCTGTTAGAATAACAAACAATAATAATAACAAAAAGATCCAGATTTGGCCTAACTATTCATAAAAAGCCATTTGCAACAAATTAGCTCATTACTGTTGTGTCGAAACCAATATTTACATGTGGGTCTTCTGAAAGGAAAAAAAAGACACGTTTCACCATTTTCTAAGAAGTATCCATCAAATTAGTCAGAGTGCATAATTCAGTAAATGGCACCTGCTTCATTTCTGATGCAAATTCGTAGTACGTGTTCATTTTAATATAAAACCACCTGTTTGTCTCATTTCAGAATCAACAAATCAATCCGCCCGCTCTCTTCTGTCCACAAGGGATACAGGAGCATAAATCAACAGGGAATTTGATTTAAACCGTCACTGATTTAAGACACAGTGAAAAAAACTGGATAGTATAAAAAAAAGACATTACATCATTGTGATAAAAGCATCTTTACACAAATGCGACAGAAAAGGTTTCTGAGGACGAGGCCGGTGTGGAACGCCTCAGTTGGTACCGACTGCAGGTTGGTGGAAGTGAAGGTGGTATTTCTGAAGCAAAAAGTGGTTTATCGATTGATGCGCACTCCTAATGTAGAACACATACACTGCTGCGAAGCTTCAAAAATATTTCAATAATATATCTAAAATAAAATACACATCCTAAATTCCCACTTCGGACTTCAGAGGCCAAAGCCGCCTCGTTGGATCGTATGATTCCCAACTTGTGATTCATTCCAGCAGTGTTGGAGTTATAACACACACAGAAAAAGACCTTAGTGGCTGACCTTATTTACATAATGTTGTAAATTGGCCCTCGGATTGGAGACAGCTGGGCCCACTATTTTATTGCCCTTGGTAATAATTTGCTCCCTCTTAGCAGATTAGTGCTTTGCCTTTAAGGCTGTAGTTCCACGGGCCACAGTGTTTATCGCTCTTTCACAGGAGAGTCAATCAACTCAAATTCCTGCAAAGTGATGAAGGACGGATGGAGGGGACGAATGAGAAGAAGCAGGGGCTCGGATATGCTGGGATATGTTACGTTTGGCTGCAACATGAAGGTTACTTTTTTGTGTCACTGGTTCAATTTGTGATTTAAGGATTTGGTGAAGACAGATGCACGATTTCCTCTATTTCTGTGGACTAAAGGCAAATGTACAGAAAACCACAATTGTTCCCTCTGATATTCATTTCACTGCCTTTTTGCGATTTCCCTCTTTCCCTTTCTTTTCATGCAGTCTAGAACGCCAGACCATAAACACCAGAAGCCGCTTTTCTCCAATATCAAGTCACAGACATACATCCATTGGGATTCTCTTCTCTTAAATAACTTGAGTTCAAATAAATAAAACATGAAAAAGGAAACAAACAAAAACATGCTAATGTGTATTACCAAAGTTTAGTTTTCACACATTATATACATGCCTTGTGCCAAAACAAATTTCTTTTTTGAAGTTTTCCAATAAGGATTATCCAATAAAAAAAGAAAAAAGAAATAGATAAGGTGGCAATATACAAACTTCAAGGAATATGGGGAGTCAGAATTTAACAGCAATTTTCACAATCAACCACATTTCAGCAGACACAATATACAGCAGGGAGCGTAGAACCATTGAAACAAAAAAAATACTAGAAACTTTTTTTTATAAAAAACATGATTTTGCTTACATTTTCAAAAAGATGCACAATATTTTTTTCCCCTTTTAACTGAATCAAAGACAGCCATGTCATCTTTCCAATACTGGATTGATTAGAGGAACCATTCCTAAAGTGAGGGAACACAGTTACTCATTCAGACATTTTTGTGCTTCTCTTATTTGTCTTTAGTTTTTAGTTTTGAAAAGGAGGCCCCTGCCGATCTATGACCCAGCATTCACACACTGGTTCCTTCGATTTTTTTCTTTTTTGAAGGCCCAATGAAATGTTAAAAAGATCAGTTCATGGAGAGTGACTCTGACAAAAATAAACAGAGCAGTTACTCATTTTGAGTGGTGTGTATATGCAGCACGTTACAGATATCTTCAGTTGAGATAAATCAGTGGAAAGGTACCTAATACATATTTTGGAGGTGGCAATGCAGGCGAAAAATGTCACTTATAGTCGAGTAAAATAAAACTACCAGTGGATTCTTGTCTGTGAGTCAGTAAATGAAGAGAAACTTGTGCACAAACCTCTGTGTAAAGCTGCCCCAACCTTGAGATTACAAGAGGTATCAATCAAACTTGCAATACTGAGTAGATCAGACACTAAATTTCCTGTACATACTGTAACTGTGTCCTTGTATTGTGCCCTGCACTAACTCCTGATGGTTCACCTTACATTTCACAGGGTCCTTAAGCCTCAAATTTACTCCAGTAGAGACAAAAATAGAGAAAATAATTCAAAGTTAAACGCTAAACTCATTCGATACAATTTATACAACCCTTAGAGAGAGGAGACCGACTCTTTCTATACACCTGAACTCTTGTCGTGAGTCACAAACTACTGTAAGCTGTCGTAGGACGTTCTTGGTGTTTTGGCTAGACCGCAGACAGTGCAGGGATTTACAGACAGAAGTACGTAGGGACAGCAGGTTCTGCAAAATGGTTTTATATACTTGACTGAGTTTATTCGATGGAATGCTTCATCTAGCATCTTTGTGAATTCTCTGCTCTAAACAATACCACACTACCCTTTATTTACCCCTAACCCTAGTAATGAAAATCATATTATACACTTATCTGACAGACCTTGCTACAGTGTTACACAAAACCTTCTGCTTATCTTACAAGGGTCAACTGTTTTAATTACAAGTCTATTTAGAGTGGACGGGGTCGGGGGGAGGGGGGGGGGGACCTTGGGACGGGGAGGGGCGTCGGTGGATCATCTAATATTCAGTGTGATAGACATGTATAAGGCGTAAACAGCAACGATTTTTCATTCAAATAAAAACAAGAGACGCAATGCATAATCAAAAGCTGTGAGCTAAGCAATGACACGATGGTCCAGTCTGACCATCTCCGAAGCATTTACATTGCTACCGACAGACGATACATGAAGGCATTGACAGAAGTTCAATGGCGTCTGTATTTTTAGGCACCGTGTTGATGTGAGATATGATATGTGTTTGTGGACATGTGTGTGTGTGTGTGTGTGTGTATGCATGTGAACACAGGGGATATAGGGTGTGTGTCTGGGTGTCTGCTTGGAGGGAAACAGGAAAGAGAAGATGTAAGAAGCGGTCATGGTAGATATACAGACTTCCAGGCATTCATGTCAGAAATAACAGAGAGAGAGGTGAAGGGACTTCAGCAAGCAGCCTGTGAACAACAGCTGCCGAGTGAAAAAAAAAAGGAATTATAGGAATGATGGAAATGGGCTCAACCAAAGGTAAGAAGAGGGAAACACTTGGGGAACCTCTCTGTGGGCTGACTGGGTTCCTCGTTGACACGTTGGGGGCAGTGGTCACAAGTGGACGGGGGGAGGAGGCGGGGTGACAGAGAAAGAGAGAGAAAAGAGATACAGAGATTGAAAGAGGGGGGGAGAGAGCTGCCCAGCTCCCTCTGCAGTCTAAATGAAGTACTCTTTCTTTTCCTCCGCGTGTGCGTGGTTGCCCTCAGCGTTGATGATGGCCGTGTCGGCGTCGGGTGCATCGTCCGCTCCTTTGGCCTCGTTTGTCAAGTACGTTCCTGAGGAAAAGAGGAAAACAAATGGTGAGCGGCCCCCGCTTGGTGTTTGTTGCCCGAGGCGAGAAACACACCTGAAGACAACATCAGCGATGCTACATAATTCATAGCCAGAATGATGAGAAGCCCGGATAGTACAGGATATGTAAATACAGCGGAGAGGAAGTGTGTAAAAGCCTGCATCGACAAACACCTTGGCTGCTCTCCATGGCTGCAGGTGCAGCTTCCACATGCAGATAATGTGATGCAGGAGCTCAGGAGAAGCTCAACCTGAACTTTGACCCCTTGGCTTCTCGCATCTGCCGAAGCAGCAATGTTTCTATCATCTTTGGATTGGTTGCTCTAACGATTTCCACAAAAATTGGTGGATGAGTGTAACACGGACACAGAGAGCACTCGCTACATTTTTAAGAGGATCAGAATCACAGGATGGATCCCATTGCACCTTGCCAGAGCTCTCTGAACAGACGTCTATCTAGAAGTTTCTCTCTCCTTGAGAGAGTGGATGCATACATAACTAGACCTGCAACAACCAAAACATTAACCAACTAGTAATGAAAAATAAAGAGAAATTAAGTCAAAATATCTCAGTTTCTTAAGTGTGATTATTTTCTGGTCTCTTTAGTCCTCTATGACAAAAAACTGAATGTTTGAGGTGAAGACTCGACACTTGTGGACCAAGTACTTTCACAGTTTTGTGCAATTTTATCAACCGAATACTAATTGATTAATCAAGAAAGTAATCAACACTATAATCAACGAAGAAAATAACTGTTGCAGCCCTTTACGTAACACTGACACATCTTTTCTCAAAATGGGCTAAAACCAGTTTGCATGGAATAAAGTTATAAAAGAAGAGATTTAGTGTGACAGGGCTGTGGATTCAGTGAGTTTTCAATAAAAATTCCACTTGAATCTCATTCACTTTACCTAGATTTGTTTGCATTTTGTCAGTTTGAAGCACAGACAAAGAAATATCTATCAAACATCCAAATGGATTACTGTGATACTGGTGAGAGTATAAGAACTGTTAAGCCTGTTCAGATGTTACAAGGAGCATGATTTTCTATGATTATTGAGTGCCAGTACAAATCTAATTAGAACAAAGTATAACAAGTGGTTAGAGTAAAAGTATGTCATAGCGTTTAGTCTCATTCAAAAGTCCTATCTGGACCATTTAGAAAATCTCAAGTGATGCAAAGACTTTTTCTTATATCTCCACCTCAGCTTAGTTGTACAACTTGTAGCTTGGGAGTTGGGGACAGACCGGAAGGTCTAATGGGACAAGTACAACATGCTCCACTGGTTCCATGAGCCTCCAGGGACTCGGGCTCTGCTCCGCTGTGGTTTTACCTTTATGCCTGGCCAGGTATCTTCCCAGGACAATGATTAAACACAAGGTGACAAAGACCACTACAGCCACCACTCCTCCGATCAAGGCATGGTCAGTGCCGTGGTGCCCCACTGCGTTGGGATCTGAGGAGAGAGAGAGTGTGAGAGAGAGAGAGATAGAGAGAGAGAGACAAAATACAGAGATGAAGACGAGGTGAAAGAGTGAGGGCAGTAGACGGATACAAAATGCACAACACACAAAACAGAGCAAGGAGAAAAGACAAGATTATTTTGAGCTCGTTCCTGTTCTAATGAGCTGCTGCCATTCTTTTCTCCGCTCACATCATGCAGTCAGAGCAGAGCTGCCTCGTTCACTGAGAATAATAAAGACAGAGAACGAGAGAGAGAGAGACAGAGGAGAGGGGCAGGGAGCTGGACACCACATTGACATAAAGAGCAGCTACAGCCAGACACACACTCTCACAGTCTGCAAAATGATGGAAAGGGAAAATGAAAGAGGGCCTCTGCAAAAAGAAGTGAATAATTCAGGATCACCCCGACCATGCCACAGGACTCCCCTAACATGCAAACCAGGGCAGTGGTGGAAGAGTGGTACACAGTAAATAAATCATCACATTGAACTAAAAAGGAGAGAGCAATCTTCCTCCTGTTTCTTGGCAAGGAAGGACTGTCGTTAGGAAAATGAAGTGGCAGTTAGGAGAGTCGCCACATGTCTCCAGCTGTTGCAGAAGCAGCTGAAACGATAGTGATGAAGACTGAGGAATCTGCACGACGACGAAGACGACAACGCTCGCACTTCATGCAGAGACCCATCGAAAAAGGTTTCCCTCGACTTCAGCTCCTTTCTTTTATTCACCCCCCCCTCCTCCACACCCTCTGCAAAGTCTGCCTGGCAGACGTGACAGTAACGTGTCCACTGCAGGAGAAACGAAGGGGAAAAAAAAAAAAGAAAAGAAAAGCGCTGACAGTGACGGCGGAGGGGGAGATGGGTAACGGAATAGCCTGTATTATTCATATCACTCCGTGACACCTGAGAAATTAGCACCCGTCTCATTATCCTCCACCGAGGGGCCGGGGCATGGCACATACAACCCCGTCACCGCGTGCGTGGCTTGGCCCATGATGGCTAAAATATGGTGGTGTCAAAGCCGTGATAGAGGGCTGATTTAAACACACAGCCCACGTCGCCCATCGACACCGTTTCTCTTCAGTATTCTCCTTTTCTTTCTCTGTCCGCCCATGTGGCCAAATTGAACAGCTGGCTTGCTCTCGCTCCATAACTCTCCATGGTCTGAGTGACCAGGCCGTCACACTTCATCGCCTCCCAGTGGACAAACACGCGCTCGCTCACACGCACGCACGCACGCACACACACACGCACAGGCAGACAGACAGACGTGCGTATGCGTGCACAGCCAGGCGTGTGCAGGTTTCACGGCGCTGCGGTTCTGCTTGGCCGGTGGAGCAGAGAGTAGAGGAATGTTCCCCTGGCACGGCTCCGCAGGGCCAGGACTCGAGGCGTTTAGTTACACACATGGCTGTGTCTCTTCACCTCTATCTGTCAGGACAGCGAGTGTTTTTAACCGTCATATACACACACTCGCCGTCCCCGGTCCGGCTGTTACAGCCCAACGCAGGCACAAACAAGCCATGACCGGACAGTCGCATGTCTGTCGGTGGAGCGAGGAGCGCTGCGGCCATGCAATGTGCCAGTGTCATGTCGGAGAGTTTGGAGGGCGAGTCACAGCCCCCGACGCCTCCAGAACACGCTGTCTGGTCCTGCCGCTGCCACCGCACCGCTGCCTTAAAGGAGGACCAAATCTGTCTTCTGAGGATTGAAAGCTGCTCCGAACAGATTGCAGACAATCTGAGGTATCAATACATTGAGCAAGCCAGTCTCCTTCTTCCTCACAAACTTCTAAATTCAAAAGTTTCAGTTTCTTTACAGTTTCTTGAGTTTATTTGACACTTTTGTCTCATCTTTATTCTATCTCATTCTGTTTCACAGCATTTCTTTACTTATGTATTTTATGGTATGTTTTTTATTGATGTGTACAGCACTGTTTTTTTGTGCTCCACAAATAAAATTTGAGCTGAGTTGATACAAAGTATTGTAAGACACAAAGTGTTTATTATTTTTTCTATCACTAACATAACTCTAAACCTCATACCTTGGTGCAATTGCAGTTTCTGCTGTGACTATCTATCTGTCCGTTCATCCATCCACCTATCCGTTTCCTGGATACAGGGCACTTGTTTTCCCCCCCTTAAGATTTTAGGGCTGAGGACTATGACAAACGTTATGGTTTACATAAGAACAAGTGAACTCAGTAATCCTTTCTGCATCTGTGCCCACAAGGCACAGAAGCTACTGCAAGCCCAATCCACAGAAATCTCTGATTTCTACAGGATAAAATAAGAGCACATCTTCCATTCAGCTGCACTGCAACATTTGTGGCATACTCCTCTCAGGCATCATTCAAGCCATCCGAGGGGTATTTGATACTCCTACTCACGATTAGATTTTCAGTGGTGAATCCCATTAACTCATGACATAAATTCATACAGCCGGTAAATACTTTTCCTGCGAGTGCCTTCAAAGCGCGGTCCATCTATTGTGTTCTTATGAATTCTGTTCTAGTCCACTGCTACTCACGGAAGGAGAAAAATACAACAAGGCCGTGCGAAGACACAGAGAAAGGAAATGAAAAAGTGCAGATTGATGGACAGGAAAAGGCTGAAATTTCAGTTGGAGCAAGACGGGAAAGCAAAGGAAACAAGGAAGATAGGGATTTGGAGAGGAGGGTCATACATTTTTATGGGTCCAAAACACATTATGGTTTAATAAGGGCACATACATTCTTCTCTGTGTGATTTAATGTGAGAGTGTGGGTGGCAGAGCAAACTCCTCTTTTAATATTTATAATGCTCTCCATGTCGCCTGGCCGTGCGAGTTGGGCTTGTTTAATAAATTAAAAGGGTTCAGGTCTTCTGTGAGCCACTGCTTGACCGGACTGAACCTAAAGTGTTACCCTTCAAATCCTCGTCTGATCGGTGTCACTGATGCCGGCTCCGTGAGGAAGGACAGGTGACACAGCGGGGAGTTAGGAGACGGTATGTAAATGCTGTAAACTAACAACATTATGTATAGGTCAAGTGCTCTGAATGTATTAAAGTCAGATTTCCTAAAGGGAGGAAGGAAGGAAAGAAGCAAAGAAGCCTTCTGTCAATCAAAATAATGGCACTGAATCTGAGGTCTATCTTCCAGAACAGTTCAGCATTAATTACTGAAATGTGACAAAAATTTGACTTTAATTTGATCCAATAATGGGCTACTTAGGGCTGCAAAGGAACATTAATAGTTTGAGTGGAAGCTCAAACATTTCATCAAGAACTCAGCTGGAGACAAAAGATGAGTATATTTAAAATCTGGACTTGTCTCTTAAATCAGGTTCATCCATCTTTTTCTGTGCTGGCCTGGTGTTTAAAACAAGTAATTTTAAGATTTCAGATACCTGTCACCTGGTCTAAAATTTGTTGTTTTGGGCCAGGGATTCTTTGGTATTCCCACAACACCAGAGGGCACAAAACGGGTAAAATAATGGATGGACACGGCAACACGTTCAGGGTCACAACCCCGCTCAAAATATTTTCCATCTCTAGACTCTAGCAGCTGTGCTACTTAAACGCACTTCTCTCATTTCTAAAATACCATATTCTGAAAAATTACACAGAGGACGTTTGTCGTTCTGAAGTCTTGCTGCAGCGTCTCTGGGGCTCACAGCAAAACATTCTCTGCTTTGCCTTTCATCTAAAGTCTCTTAAAGCAAAGATCACAGATGATCAGACGCAGCAGATCAGTATGCAAGCCAAACGGCCTCTCCAAACTGTACATTTACATACATCTCTAATATCACTCGGTATAAAATTAGCTGATATTTAAATTCATCCCCTTCAGACATCCTTTTCTTCTGTTGGATGTCACTTTTTTTTTTTCTCTTTCTATCTTAGATATGGTTCTGTGACGCAACTGCCGCTCAGATCAATAAAGCTGCAGCCGGCTTAAGTTTAAGCTCATGCGGCTGCAGTGCCCTTGTGTCTGTGGTGCGGGTCAGGGTATCTCTGTGATGTGTGCGTGTACCAGCATATCACTGCTCAGGAATAAACAATATTAGTTTGCATTAAAAAGAACGCAGACTCGTAACGGTGGAAGCTCTGAGGGGTCGGATGGGACTTTTTGTTTTTTCATTTTTCCGCATGTAATATGATCGTTTCTTGCATATGAATGAGATTCAGACTCTTGTATTAGGTCTGCCCTGCTCACCTGGGATAAACTATGACCAGACAAAATGAATAAAACCTCTCTGCTTCATCTCAATAACATATAAAACACTTTACATTAGGAGACAGGTATTACTCCCCATCGCTTCTGCTGCGGTAAAATTTAGAGACACAGAGGAACAAATTGGAGATAGTGTGAAAAAAGTGGCGAAAAGTGCCTGCAGACTTCACTTGTTCGATGAGTCAATTATCCCTAACTTTTTGGCTGAGACTGGAAATTCACCAATCTGCATCTAATGCTGCCTCCACTGCCAGGATGAAAGAGTCCCTGGAGGCTGTAGCGGAGGCCCCAAAGACACATGTGCGTACGTTTCTGAGTGTGTCACGCATGCATGGGTGAGAGCGAGGGAGACTGGAAGGAGGAGACGCCACAGAGACGTCCGTGAGTGTGTAGCACGCACACGTGTGTTTGTGTGTGTCTGCACATTATTGCTTGCTGGGTCAGAGTGGATTAATTAGATTCTGAAAACAAATTACTTCTGCTAATCATTCAATAAAGCCCACACGTGGACTTGGACACTATCTTGAATATTCAACAACCTTCTTCGCTCGTCTAAGAATGAAAAGAAATTGTGGTCAGCGGGGTAACGGCATGAAGTTATAAGCAAAGCAAGATAATTAATCATACGAATTCATTAAGTTCGACAGCAAGAATCAGTCTATCAGAGCTGCTACTTGTGTGGCAAAATGCACAACCTCTTCAAAACCGCAATAAAATGCAACAGAGGAGTAGGCAGGGAGATCGCATCAGTGTTACACCTGTGGTAACATCATCATGACTGTATTGCCGCTGCCTTTCTGCGGAAAAAATGCATTATGCTGGTTTTAGTTTGGAAGAATTGCATTGTGGGAGCCAGAGCAGCAGCAACAGACGCCCACACAGAAATGAGGGATCCTGAAGTTGCCATCAAAAAAAACCAAACGATCCCCCGAGCGAGACAAGCGGAGAAAAATGAATCAAGGACCAAATACATCTTAATGTCAACAAATGAAAATTGTAGCCTCAGCCCAGTGTGTATGTGAGTGTAGGTTGTGTGCATGTTAGTGCTTCTTCAAGATTGCTGAAAGTGTCCTCTGTCATTGAGATTTAATGAATAGACGGGCTATTATATGTAATTCATATCACTAGCCCCAGGATCTAATGATTTCTCTTTTTCTGTTCCACACTTTATTCCAAATTGTTGCTATAACTCTTCCCCAAAGCGTGTTAATGTGACAGGCCATCAATAATAATTGCCCTGCAATAAGTGGAAGGACCTTTGCATTATGTTTTAATTTCTCCTCGGATCCACAGCTTTATGGTGGAGAATGGGAGAGAAAATAGAGAGAAGGTGGTCAGCACTGCTCAATATTTAACCAGCCCCCCTCCCCCTCCATGGGGATGCTGCAACCTGAACCCTGCCTTTCTGCTTTAAAGACGCCAACCAATCAGCTGCCCTGAACACTTGCCCTCAGGAAAATATGTCTTTTGCTCATCGTAGGGCCTAACCCACGCCCTCCATTTAAAACAAGATCAATAGGAATGGAATAAAGCAGGTACGAGTCCCTGTGAGGAATAAAAATAGTCCCTTCTCTTATTGAGTTTTCACAAAAGGTTTGTCCTCAGTCTGAGGCAGCATTAATGGGTGAACGTGGGGTTAAAGACATAAAACATTGCCCGTGGAGTAAAACCTGCCCTTTTAATCCTGAATAAATTTGTAGGACTGACACAACAGCAGTGACTTGAAATTTCAAGATATAAAAATAATATTATTTAGGTGTGAGTGATCTGTCACATCAGTGTTCATCTTTGAAATTTTGTTTAGTTTTCACCGATTCTCTGCGGCACGACTGGATCCTTATTTGGTTTTCGTTACTACAACTACTACTATTAACTTCTATATATAGGACAGAGTTAGTGGTATTCTTGAAGGTTTGGCCAAAGCTCAACAAATGCTAATTAGCTCAGAATAGTTCATTTGAAAATTGTCATTTACTGTGGCTAGAAGAGTTATTGTTATTTGGGTTGGAGTCTATTTTATACATAGACACAATATGGATTACTAGATATTCAGTTTATAGACTCCAGTGGATCCATGTTAATTTATGCAACCAAAAATCATATTGGAAAAAAATGACTTTTGTTTTTGGTTTCTTGCTCCAGGAGTGTGGATGTCTAAATGTCTTCATGAGATTTTGAATGAGAACCAAAAAACACTAGAAATAACCCTTGAGATTCATAATTTAACTCATCGAGACAAAGGAAATTAACAATGCTATTATAGTTTAGAACAGTGCCTGCTGTTTTAAAGCAGCGAAATCACACTGCACAGAGAGTAAATGTTTTCCCTCCTAAAAAACTAAACTAAACTGCTTCTGCATGTATCTGTTGATAGCAGAAGTTTAATTTCCAGACGCGGAGAGGGAAAGCCTCAGGTGAGGTCATTAGTGAGGCTCAAAACGGACTTTAAATTTCAGATTAGTGTGTTGAGCCTCGGCACAGATCAGCTGGCTCACTTCTCGGGAAGACCGGTCCTGTTTTACTGTATTAACATTCACACACAGCTTTCTGGCCAGCGCTCACTTGAAAAAGGAGAAAGCTCAGACTAATCCCAACGTTTGAGGCCTGACCAATCCCTCGCCTCTGCTCGCGAATAGCAGTGGCTGCTATCAACTTCAAGAGCGGAGGAAAGATCCCTTTGTGTTTCGCTTTAGAGCACTAGCCATAAAAACCATGACGCTTATGGATTACCATGGTAACCTCCACTGATCCCCACTGACGGCTAAAACCTCAGGTAGTAGCCACACAATTTAACAATATCTGCCCGAGTTATGGTGCGGGCTTTGATTAAGAGTCTCGGGGTTGTTGGTGCATTTCTATATTTCTACCTGCTGTTCCTCGCGGGGATCAAGTAATGGACCAAAGAAAGGGGAGCCTTTACTCTGTGAGGAGCTAGATGGGTATTATTTCAGGTTTTTCTGTCTCCTCCACTGGCTGAGACACCAGGCATGAATAATTGCTGTCTCCTCGGCAGAGGGCCCCTTTATCAGGCTACAGGGGCTGGGGTTGGCCACACGAATGCTGATTATGAGAAGTGAATAGTAAATATTTTAAACGCCATAGAAACCCCTGTGCATGATTCAACCTTTCATCTTCCCAAGGTCAAAGCTAATTTGCAAGCCCTGAAAAAAGCATATGGCAAATTCTAGAGAACTCAGTGGAGGGGGGGAAGAGAACGCGTGTGTGGGAGGGGGTTTCTGATGACATTGCATAGACCTCTGATACTTAGCGAAAGAGTTATTATAGCCATTAAGGCTGGCTGGGCTACTGACGCAGTGTGTGTGTTGGCTGTACATGCCAGCACTTCATTAATAAAGAGAATCACAGTCCTGGCGTTTTACGGTGGGGATGAAAAACAGGAGGGATCTCTATATACCTGCGTACTGACTCCGTTCAAAAGGTCATTAAACAGAATTAAAAGGCACATGTACAATAAAATTCAGATTTCCTTTTTAAAACCACTGAGTCTACAGTATAAAATATTTACACACTAATATTCCTGCAGGGATGAATAAAGGCTTCGATTAAATTGTACGTCACTGCATTGGCTTACTGTCACTATGTCAGGAGAAGTGGGTATAAAAACACTATTATTATTGTAAACGAAGTCTATTATGGGAAATCCATGCTACAGAATAAGGCAACATTTCATACCTCACAAACACATTTTTGCAAATATGAAATATTCAGCGCTATCACAGCTGAGCGGAGAGGAACTTGCTGCTGTGTACAGACAGAGAAAGTACAGGCAGCTGTTTCCACCTCTGCGGCCAGTTTTCACCTGTCATGCAAATACTGTGTCTGTCTCACTGCTGGATTGTGTAGGATGATACCTGAGAGGTGAATTGAAGGCTATTTTTAGTACATAAAAAAACCCAATACAAGTGGCGAGCACAGCAACAATTTTTGCATCCGATGTTTGTTGTTTTTCTAAAATCTAAATTTTTCTTGTCCTAAAACTATAACATGATGAGTAGCGAATCAAGTCTGGACACGTTGCCAGTATCACATAATAACTGCACAGATGGTGCTTTTTTTTGTGAGTGCAAAATAATTTTGTGATATATCTTAATGTTCAGTTTCTGCTCATCAAACATTAAGCTTGTTTTATGTCATATTGATTTAATGTACCATTTCTGACATGCCTAATGGCTTTCCAGCCTTATATTTCTATTGTGGAGCGTATGGAATCTAATGGCATCACCTTACTTTACCACTGACCTGTGGCTGTCATGGTGGCTAACGGGGCTTATTAAAATCTAAACCAAGACCTCACTTTTGACTCTGAAAGAGCGCTAATATCACAGGAGCTCAATTACGACTGAGGTCTTAACACCGAGGGCCTGGCAGGCCAACGAGAGTCGGAAAACACGTGGAATAATGATGGTTAAAAAACAGCTTGCAGACTTTCAGGTCTACAGGAATCAGAAGAAAAAGGAAAAAAAATATAAGTAAAGCCACTAATTCAGTTTTATTTTTTATCTTATTCCTAATATATGCAGTGTAATTGCATTTATTGTTAACACTTTATTATTAACATGTATTGCAGAGAATTAAAGTCATGGTGGAGGGCACAGACAGGTGGGCAGCTGAAATAAACAAGATTTGTAAATCAATTACCTGAGCAACTCATACTATCAATGCCAGTTGTTGCCATGATCACATCTACACTGTAGTTGGATTATGTGATTAATATTTGAACAAACACAAAAAAAAAATTGTGATGAATCAAACAGATATTCAAGGTCATAAACAACTAATTAAAATTACCCTGGTTAATGTCTGTGGTTATTTACCTGGTGACAGTGCTTTTATTTCTTCAGTTTCTGGCTGAGGTCAAAGGCCGAGATGGGGGATATATATATAATGCTCAAGGACTGATTCACATTGCATTTGTATCTAATGCATGTCTTTGAAGAGACACATTGAAAATGATGTTTCTCAATCAGCCTCCTGTCATGACGGAGGAGACTGATAAAAACACTATTTTCTACCAGATTCTGACCTTTGGCTTATCCAATACAGGGTGTCTACAGATTTTCTCTCTGAGCAGTTTTACATGGACATTGCTCAGCTAGAACCAATGAAACATTGCATCTAGAGCCCTTTTTGTGACAATATTGAACACAACCTTTACGTTATATTCTTTATTACCACCAAATGCTTGTCTCTACTTTCTCTACCAAATTTAGTTGCGTGCTATTTGGAAAAAGGCAAGACACTCAAAAAGATGTCTGGACAGAAGAAGGTGAGCCTGAGAGCCCATCTGGTATCTAATAAGCTACTCTTCTGCATACAGACAATGGTGCCGAAGCGTCCGCTGTTTTATTTTGTCTGCACAGGACGACAAGTTTATTAAAAAGACAAACCGTTGCGGGCTGGTACAGCTCCACACTTGTTTGCTTTCATCCAGAGCCTGTGAAAAGACCAGGTAATAAATCAAGTAGACACATGAAAGCAGATAGTGTAGTATCCTGTGACTGGGGACTCAGCGAAGGAGTCTGATATTTAGATTCCCTGAAGATACACAGAGAAGCTCAGCTCCTCTCGTGTCTCTGCACTACACAAACAGACATCAGAGAAGAATTGAGACACGCTGATGAGGAATATCCAACGGCCTGTTATCTAACAGGGTCTACAGAGAGTTGTGAGGGGAGAAGAGAGGGAGCGGGGAAAACTGAGACAAAAGCTTTGATAGAAAGCAAAGCAGGAGAGCAAAGGTAGAGGGGGGGAGTCAAGTCTCCTGAAGGATTTTAAAGCTGGTAATTTCAGGAAAGCAGCGGCGACAAGAGGAAATTATTCTGAGTGAATGAGACAGTGGAGCACCATGAGGTTGAGAGGAATGTGGAGAGAGAGCAAGAAAACAGAGATGACACAAGGTAAACTGCACCATTAACATGAGGAGACATAAATGAGAATAAAAAAAAAACATTAAGAATTCAATGAGGCATCTTGGGTCCTTCATGTTATTACCCTCGTTTGAACATTTCACGATATGAGTTGTAACTGTTAAATATGCTAATATAATGTATGTATAACATGATATGCATAAAACGTGATAGATATATTACAAATTGCGAGTTCAGTCACCTTCAAAACACATGTCACACACATTCAGGGAGTATGATGAGGATGATGTATGAGTGTGCACGCTCCTTTGCGTACAGTCTATCACAGCACATTAGTTTTAAATTGACATGTCAATCAAAAGCTTTGATTGGCACGTCAGTCTGTGGTAGCGGGCGATGCCGTGTCAGCGTTATTGTTGTAGTGGTTCAGCAGGCGGAGAACAGGACCACCAGGAAGACTGAACTTCACCCAAATGATGGTAATTCAGAGTTTCCTTTTTACAAGAAGAAGTCGTTAAAGTGTACGAGCTGCCGTGATTAACTGTGCTAATTAAATGTGAAAGTAATCGGGATATTTCACTGCTTCCTAACCAACTGCTGAAAAAAGTAATGTTGGTTAAACATTAAGAGTCTAACTTTGTTCATTATTTTGGATTATTAAGGTACAGCTTCGTATAAATTAAGTAAATTCACCACGAACAAAGAACAAAGAACAAAGAAATTGGATAAATGCTAATGGGCTGGAGCAACTTTGCCTTCCCTGAGGTTTGGTACATCTCTGCCATCTGCCTACTCTCTGCCATTTATCTGTCACTGCAGTGATACCAACAACCTTTTCTTCAGCCAACTCCCAAAGCTTTTCCTGAAGCATCCTGAGGCTCTCACATGCAAGGTGGGATATGCCATCCCTCCGCAGTGTTTGGGATCTGCCCCAGGCTCTCCAGCAAGATGGATGTGCCAGAGTTCCTGTTGGCATCTCGGTCAAATGCCTGAACCAACTCAAGTGGCCCCTTTATGCAAAGTCAGTTGAGTAGAATGCGGAAGAAATCCTCCAGATGGAGACATCTTGATCGGACACTTCAATGAGCGTGACAGACTCCTTTTAATGCAAACATACAGGCTGCAACGGGGGAAATCTGGGAACGGCCCGGTGCTTAATATGCTGTGGCATCGCCTCAAACGGCCCAGAACCCTGCAGAATCCGTGCAGAGCTGGTCTGATGGTCCAACACAATCTGCACCGCTCCTCCTGAACAAAGGTTTGACAAGTGTCCAGGGCGGTCCTTCCAAGCACAGTGGCTCAGACTCAACAGGGAAGCATGAGTGCTATGAAAAGCAGGGATTCCTGACTGATTCTGTGACCTACGGCAGAGCGACGGGCACGGCTTCCTCGACGACGTTCAACAATGTCCACCTGCCATCTGACTGGCAGCAGCCCAGCCCGACCTAATCTTACACTGTGATGTGAGTCCACATTGCGGAGGTTTGCCAGATGAAAAAGTTCAAGATTATGTGTGGATAGTTCTGCAGGATGGAGATGGGAGCTTAATTTATGTTGCACGTCAGTAATTTTAAAGTTTAAATGCATTACCATAACTCTCTGTGTGCCATCAGCCTCGGCAGAAATTTGAGGAAACCTCAGCGTTTTCTGCCTTTTCAGCATTTACTTTGCAGCCTTATTACAGAAGACACGCCGTTATTCATATTTAATGTGATGATGCTAAAAAAGATTACATCAACAGCATTTATCCTCAGAAATAGATTCTCTAAGAACACAAAATACTGATGTTAACTCTTTGAAAGAGGGCTTTTCAAGTCAAAATTCTTTAAGATTGAACACAGCATCAGCAGTCATGATGAGACATCTCCAGAGACCAGACATTTTCAGTTGGACATGACATTTGCTTCTTTGAGGTTATGGGGCACAAAAGGACTAGAGTCTTTGAAATGCCATGGGAACGACGTTCGATGGAGAATTTGAACAGCCAGACTCTTTTTGAATACAATGGCTTTCGAAGCCCTAAGTAAAGATGGAGAAAAAGGCCATCTGGAGGCTTTCCTTAACACAAATGAATTGAAAACGCAAATAAATTGACTATAATTTCATATGCTGGACTAGATGTCACAACATGTAATATTTAGACTCCTGAAAAGATAAAAAGGAAAACAAATGTCACCGCAGGATCTGAGAGAGAAGTGATAGGAAAGAGGGAAGTAAGATGGAAGTAGGAAGACTCAGTGGCATGCTGAGGGAGTGGGGGAGATGTGTGGGGTGGTACTGTACCTCTGTTGCCAGTGACTGTGGGGTCTGAGGTGTGGGTGCCTAATTGAGCGGTAGGGTCAGGAGGGATGGGATGTAGGGGGGGGGTGGTGGATGGAGGCGGGGTTGTGGGGGCGTCTGGTGGAGGGGACAGACAAACACATATACACAAAAATAATAATAAAACAACAACAACAACAAATAAAAATACAATGTACAACAACTGAGCGACTCACATGCATATTCTGTGGTCTATCTGTTCAGCATACATTGGATGGAGCATGAGGGCTGCAAGTGCTAAATAAGGCATGTTCATCAGGGAGGAGGCAAGAGTAGATTTTGACTTTTTCAACATGGCTGGGAGTAGCCTGTGGGTATATCTCAGGCAATGAGCAGAGTCTGAAAAGCGAGTGATGCAACATGTACTTAAAGGGAAATGGGAGAAGAAAAGTTGAAAGTTGAGATATTCATGTTACGTTAGGCGGTCCCAAAGCTCTCTATTTTCCGAGTCATTATGATTTAAAATGTTCTGTGTCTTTGAATGTGAGGGCCATTTCTAGTGCAAGAGAACAGGATTAACCTTGAAACTGCCTACGTCGGCTGATGTCTGTGAAGACAGATCCAACACTGAGAGTCTCTCAACATATGAAAGGGAAGAAACCTGGCTAAAACAAAATGAGGAAAGTAATTTGACAAATGATCCATGCCAATTATCCACGTTTACACGGATGGCTTAAGGGAAAGAAAGTGAAGCTGTCATTCCCATGCTTTGTTTTTAGACTCCTCACTACTGGATGATGGTACCGGTGCTCCATCCGAAACGGTGCTTCTCACTACTGCGTATTAAAGTAACAGGAAAAATGGCAGTGAAACATTGTGTGACAAAGTTAATGAGGTTACACAACCACCTTGGCTTTTATGTATTTGTCACTCCGCGTTTTATGGTGAGCCAGAGGCTTTTAATTGGCTGTGGTACTCTTTCTCAGGGCCAACCACCCCACGTGCCTCTGTGACATTTCAGCCTGAGCCTGAATCACTAAGCAGCTAAGTACATGTCTGCAGGAGAGAGAGGAGAGAGGAAACATCTCCTCATTGGAAGAAAACCATTAACAAGGTATTTTCCAAGAATTATAGTGGCAATTGTAGAAGGCTAAAAGGTGTGCTAATCACTAATGAAGGGTAGGAACAGGCTGGGTGCCATTTCCAAAGAACACGTAATGAATCTGGATAGGACTCTTTGACCCTCCCACACCCAATTGCCTTTCTGCAGGTGTAGAATTTTTCAGTTTAATAGCATCACTGTCATTAGGTGCATTGGTGATTCTTGTTGTTGCACTCAGATGGCATTTGAAGGAATTGTTAGGTGGTCAGAGACTCTGTGGCATACGGTGCAATTAGCAGAGGAAGGGTAAAATCTCTGAAATACGTGATGGAACTTTTAAAGGTTGTGTAATAACAAAGTCGAATGGACCAATGAATTATTAAAGGAAATCATGACATGTACTTATTATTATTATTATTTTTTTTTACAAATGTTACAACGTTAATAAATATGTGAATAACTCACTTGTAGTAAATTCTGCTTGTGAAGGTCTGATTTTTCAAGAAAAACTGCATCATCGCCGTGAATGGTTTGTATTAACTAAATAGCTGTCATACACTATAAAAGATTTTGCCTAGAATCATGAAATGATGTTTTTCAGATGACATTTAAAGTCTAATCTTAAAGAAAATGGCTCTATAAGAATCTTTCATCTAGCCAGCCATTTGGAGCGATTCTCGTTGGAGGAATGAAAAATCTGCTTTGAACAGCTCTGACTTTGAAAAGAAGTTTCGAGACTGTAAAATATAAATAAAACACTGTTAGAACCATTCGGCCATGAACACAGGCAAATGTGGAAACTATTGGAAACTTGTGTCTAAGAGTCTAAATTCATTCATTCTGACAAGTCATAGTTTCAGGACAAAATATCTACAGTACACAGGTCTTATCTAACAGTCAACTTTACCATAATATATGTTTTTATAGTATATTTCTCCAGCGTGTCATTTATCATGTTGTTCAGTTTTTGTAGCACTTCAATAATGTAACATTCCAGACTGTGAGGTTGCTGTGTCCTTGGCTACGACTAGCAGAAAGCACTTCATGAACTATTGATAGTAACCTTGCATCCTTCACCGGCTCCACATCTGGTTATTGCTCTACGCCCGTCAAGGACAGTCAAGAACATACCAGGAATCACTCTAACCCTGGCCAACATTGCCGTTGGCGCCCTAAGAAGCTTATTCTCTCCTGTTTTTCATCAGATTAGCTCTTCTTTTTGAATATGAGAGGGCCTGAAACACCCCCTGGGTGCAGGGAATGATAATAATATGATATTTTATTGATCCACTTTGGGGAATTCTCCTTTGCCAGTGGTCATACGGCCAAAAAACCACCTGCTTTTTTGTCCCTCATCACACACCACATAAGTTGCTCAAACAGAGGGAAAACAAAAAGATATGTGGCAGTTCTCATTTTTTGAGTGTTATTACTTAACGCCAAGAGACAAATGGCAGTGGAGAAAAGGATGAGCTATCTGTTTTCCCTCACACTGAGTCCCTTTATCCTCTACCTCCTCTGGCGTTACCAGGAATTACTTATCCTTCCTGGTGATATTCCTGACAACGCAGCACTAAATTCTGCCTCCCTCACACATTTCCCTTCTGGTGTGAGTGTGTGTATGTGTGTGCATATGTGCGATCTGGGACGCAGGTTTATATAAGGAAAGGCGTTGGTGGCATCTGTGTCACCTGAGGCCCACATTCTCCAGTGAGAGATGGTGCCACTAATCACTCTTAGCACGGATACAGTATGCAGATCGTAGGGTTGGATAATCCTGGTCCAGCAGCATTTTTCCCCTTGTCCTTTCATGGGTCCTCCACAACTGTGAGGCTTCCACTGTACGTAAAGAAACACGATTATTCACACAGCAGCCTTGCCTCTCCACTCACCGTAGACGTAGAGCACGTATTCAGCGCTGCTGGTCCCTAGGTGGTTGGTGGCTTCGCAGCGGTAGGTGCCATTATCTGTCTTGTTGAGCGAGGTAAAGGTGAGCTCCCTCCCCTCCACGATCATCCTGTCCAGGTCAGGGAGTTCACCTCCATCTTTTGTCCATGTCACAGGATCCGGTCTGTGAGGGCAGAGGATGTGAAAGAGAGACAAGACATTGCCACGTGTACCTGTCTCAAGCATTATGGAAAAGGCTGATGTATAGGAAGAGAGGAGTGACTCACGAAGGGTTGGCTTTGGACACACACTCCAGCTTTAAGTACTGGCCCTCCTGAGGGACTGCCAGGGAGTGCATGATCTCCACACGTGGAGCGTCTAGGACAGACAGACAGAGGAAGATCAAAGCACAGGGTAGTCGATATGGAATAAATCTGTAATAATCTAACCCATGATCATATTGTGTTTAGATGCAACAAGCAAACACTTCAAATATAATGGAATCAAAGGAATGGAAATAGACGAGATGGTTTGTCTATCTTCCCTTTTACACAATATGTTACAGGTGTTATTATCTAAGATGTCGCTCTTTGATAGATTTGGATGAAGAACTATCTGATGTGTCATGGTAACAATATTGTAGTGACTTTTTTATTACATTTTTGCCCAGGGCAACATGATGCTATGCAAAAGAAATATATAAAAGAAATACAAACAGAAAAGGTTCAGATCTCATATAACTAACCAATAAACACTGCAACAATGGCCAGTCTTATGCCAGCTGCCATGATTCTGTAGTTCGTAATGCTTTTTAGAAGCTTCCTCTGCTTATTTCTCCTTTTCCTCAATGTTCGTGTGCAACTTATGTGTTTGAGACTGTGTGTGTGTGTCTTTGTGTGTGGACTCACAGTGAACCTCCAGCACTTCAGTGGCCTGCTGTGGGGTCTGCGTGAGTGCCACATGGTCCACTTTGCAGGTATAGGCCACTCCATCATCATTTCTGTCCACGCGCAGCTGCAGAGAGCTCCGCACTGTAAATGTCTTCCCGCTTGCATTCACCTCTTTGTCACCTTTGGAGAGAGATGCATATTGTCACAGATGCGGCACATTCATCTTGCAAGGTATGATGGCCACACACCAACCTGAACCCCCTGTGTTCACCACTCCGGTTAAGCCCTGTTTTACTAACACAACCTGATCCCGCCTATAGACACGTAACTGGCTGTTAAGGTGTAGGAAAGGTGCAACTTGAGATGATTCAGAGCTCACATTTGCCTGCCAGGCAGCCAGAGGCTATGTTCATTAATACACATTATTCATCTGCTTGTGTTTCTTGTCAACAAATATGACCAAAGGAAGTAGCCCACTGTGAGAAAAACCAAAGACCAAAGACATTAAAGGGCTACTCCGTGTTCCACCACCTACAAAGAAAAGACAAAAAGAATCAGAGGAGACGTTCTTTCTGCTTTGCTTGAGACAGACATTAAATGATTAAATGTGGTTCTTATCCATGTCCTGGAGAAAGAAAAAAAAAAACGACAACCCCAGTGCGCTCATACAGACTTCAAGAATTTCAATCCACACTTATTGGCTAAACACAAAATTAGCATGGAGCTTGTGAATATGGCTGGTTTTAGAATAATGAATGAAGCTAAAAACTCCAGCTTGGATGTCATTACATGTCTCTGTGGAAGCCGCTTTGACGTCTCATCAACATATGGTCAAAAACAAAACCCACCTGCCTCATATCTCTGTCAGGACTTTGAATAAAATGTTTGTATCCACACCGAAGGTCTTTTTAATTGCCTCAGACTTCTGCCTGTGCCTTCCACAATATCAGCATCTCACAAACCGTTGCCTCCCTCTCTCTCTCTCTCACTTCGATTCCTCTGCCCGACGCCCATTCCCAGCCTCATTTGGACTAAAACATCACCAGGGCTAATCAAACGTTTGGCAATAACTTCAATCGGCCCTGTTGCAAAGTGTCATCATGCACGGTCCGCTCCATCTGCACAACCTGCTCTCTCTCAACACCTGCCTTGTAATCCCAACCAAACAGCTGATCCACCTCTCCACGCCTGCCTGCAATCATTGCCAAGGCATTGAAGAGCTCCTCCAGCCTGGCTTCCTCAAATTATCGACATGATGTCCTGAAATTTGGCTTGCTCCTTGATTACATCATTCCACTTTTTGCTCCATTTGCCTCCCCAATGATACAGACCTCAGATGAGCCAAGAGATTTGATTAAAGTTTCATGACCGGCCCTCGTGACACCAATTTCTGACCAGCGTATTAGCGCCCTTGAAATCCCATTGGCTTGTAATAAATCATTATGCCTGAGACCCTCCAAACCGGGCGGTCACAGAACTGACTCCAACACCTTTGACTTCCAGCGTCCCTGTCAAACTGTCCTTGGGCTGGACACCAGGCTGTGGCTCCCCAGATGAGCTGAGTGTCAACGCCCTCCACAAAGACAGAACTGCTGCTGCATGAAGATCTCTCTCTACATTCCTTATTGATCCTCCTCCTTTTCTACCACTTTCCTAGTCTCTTATTTTTTACCAGCCCGTAAAAGTAAATCTGAAGAAAGAATTACCCTCTGAAACTGTCTTCTACAGTGACTCCAGGGCTGTGTCCAGGTAGCAGACGACATTTGACAATTTCTGCCAATTCTGGACGGAGCCTCAGCCCACACACATGACACCAATGTTCTGGTTAACTCAGAAAACTGTTGGGTGGGTGTTGTGTAATACAAATGACCATCTTCTTTCACAGAGGAGACCACAGTCCACACACAGACCACAGTGCTGCTAGATTTACCCATCTACCTCCTCAAAGGTATTTCAGAGGGCGAGGGGAGATTGGTCTGGTCCCATCACGCCAGCAGCCACTGCTCTAAATCATATCAAACCTCTCCCGCTGCCTTTCTTTTTCTCCCCAATGGGAGAAAAAGATACTATTATACTGTTTTCAGCAGTCCAAGCTTATTTCTGCATTCAGGTGTCACCCTGCTTTGCAAAACTGTGCCCCCTTTATTTTCTCATCATAGAAACTTCAAAAAAGCATCAGCGTACACAGTATCACTCCCTCTCACGCTGGCCGCCTTTGTTTGTATCTCCTAAAGAGGCTGTTTACGCTCCATATCCCGCACTCCTCTGTGCTCATCTGCTCCACTTTCGTGGCATTCCACCCCACTGTCTCCACTCTGCCAATCAACTATTCTGCTCAGTCACTTCCCCCAACCGAGGCAATGGGCCCGCCTCCCCTGGAGATGAATGACTGACAGGTCTGCAGTGTTAGCAACATCCATCCAGACAACAGGAGAGAGGGAAAATGGATGTATTTCCTCACAAAGAAGAAATTGCCGGAGACAAAGGAGGGTGAGAAATAGTGGAGGGCTGTGGAGTGAGTACACTGAATACCTAGCAGCTACAGCCATTCGCCTACTGTTTCTCTCAGTGATTCTGTGTCCTTGTGGCTGGCTCCTCTCTGCTACATTGTTTCTCTAGTGCTTAAATACATCTGCAGCCGTGCTGTTCCTTAGACACATAAGTTGCTTCCAAAATTCACCCTATAATCATTCTTCTTTTTGTCTGTTTTTTCAGTTGCTATTTACCTTCTGGCATCTTTGCCTTTTGTTGAGCTTGTTTGGGGTTGATTATTGGTGCTGTGGTGCCTGGAAAAGTGTGAGTCCTGATTTGAACCTGTAGCGAAACCATGGTGGTTTGTACCACCTGGCAGTTGTTTATTTCTTAAATTAAGTATTAAAAAGGTCATAATTGTTGATTTATTATTTGAATCAAACAAGCAAGAAAGGTCACAGACAAGCAATTCTTTTATACGGAAAGAAAATGTATGATCCACCCAACTCTGTCTCTGAGGGTTTACCCTGAACCTTTCACACTCCTCATCCCTAAATCTGATCTGCAATAAGAACTTTCCAGTCAGACACAGACCACAGCGAGACGTGGCTCTGCCATCCTCTGAAAAAAAGAAAGTGATTGAAACATGCTGCTGACTATGCTGCATAAAGAGGGGATTTAGAAATGCATTACACCTCTGAGGTTAATGTGTAGTCAGTTTAATGAAAGACTGATGATTCAATTCGGCTGACACAATGAGATGAGTCATGGCTGTTTACCTTCCCTGTGATGAACAGCTTAGTGGCTTCCCCCAGCAGCTCAACAAAGACAGACATAACTAAAATACTGACACCACACAACAAAGAACCAGCGAAATGAAAGCAGAAGAAAAATTATAAACTTTTCCTTTTATTTTTGAGCTGTCACGTCACAGCAAGATTTGACAAGAGTTGAAGAGTCTTTCTGTATGGTGTTTGCACGTTCTGCAGCATTCAAGAGCAGACCTTAAATACTTAAATTGATGAGACAGTGGTGCCTCTTTCAGAGGTGCATTTGCAGCGAGTTAAGTTCTATAGATAACATCATTATTGATGGCCTGCTTTCAGCAAAACACCCAAGTTCTCCTCTAAAAGTTAGTTTGGGATCGAGCATAATTCTGCTTTGTGATTTAAGTGTCTAGACCAATTTTGTGAGACTCTCGTCTCACGGCCATTTAAAGGGGACACTGATTGCCTCTGTGTGATTCAGTGTAAGAGTGCTACAAACACCGACTTGCTCCCTGAAAGTTCGACTTCATTAATGTCATTATTTGGTCCAAAGGCTTCTAAAATTCCACTTTGAGACCTAATAACAGTTGTCTAACACCAAGTAATACCCTGCTGTTAAAGTGTGCCAATCTGCATCCACTTCTGCACTGTCGTATAAGCGTGTGTGTGTGTGTGTATGTGTGTGTGTGTGTGTGCGTGCATGTGGCTAGAGTAGCTATAATTGCCCTATAAATATCTTATCACATTTTAAATGCAGCTGTAAGGAGAAGCTGACATTGAACTGCCATTAACAGCTCAGGCTTGTCAATCAAAAACTCATCTGGCTGCCCTTGTAACAAAGGTGCTGCTTTTTTGTTTTTTTTTTCTCACAGGGGTTGCCTTATTGTTGGAACTGATTAGAAAATATAAAGACAAAAAATGATATAACCTCACTTTAGGCTGCCACTGGCAACGCCACATGTGGTTGACTTTTATAGCATATAGGGTTGGGCAGAAATAACAGCCAGGATTGCCGGAGGCCTGTTTACATTCTCGATGGAGGGGAAATGTCTTCTTCATTGGCTTGAGTGAGCAAAGACGGCGTGGAGGTTCAGCAATCACTGGTGATGGCAGTGCTTGCATCAGTGCTCAGACTTTATTCAAGAGCAGACATTTTTTAATACATTTTGACAATATTAACTTGTGTTAATATTAACTTATTCTGCATGAGATGTTCTACAACTACTGCACCATTAACTAGCATGGCATCCTAACTAATCTTAAAAAAAATGGAAGGAGATTTTTGTAAATGAACTACGATTTTTACACCCACTTACCTCTTAATAATGCTTGCACAATAGCTTCATGCATTTTTCTGTACAATTTATTAGGAAAGTAGAAGTGTGATGCATCTGCTCTCTCTTGCAGATATTGTTTTGGAGTAAAGTGCAGCATTTCTTGGATGATTTGGATCTGCTCAGACACCCAGCTGGGGAATATGACAGCTTGCATATGTGAGTCACAATAGCTCTGGCAGGAGGGAACAACTTGGAACAACTGACCAAACACCTATAACAGACATTCAGTCATTTAAGCAGATAAGAATTGTTGGGGAATTCAACATGCACAAAATAAGTCTTCTGTGTCTATGCATTTTTCTTTTCAGATAAGACATATAAACCCTCTTCCTCTCCTATTCACCTGTAATATGTCTCCTTGAGCAAAAAAAAAGAAAAAAAAAAGCCAGACAGCACTTGGCTATGACTGCGGCACACTGTTCTGTGGGTGTGTGCTCCGAGCTCTGCATCGCTGGCGTGAGCCAAGGAGGATTAGAAATGGAAATGACAGTCGTAAAAATGTAAGAATCTGACCCTATTCATACCGCTTACATAGGGAAGATGCAAGGCACAAGAAAGGACGACGGAAGGACAGACAAGGAAGACAGAGGAGGACTGCTGGGGTGAGGGAGGACTCATCAACCACAGAGGCAGAGCTGATTAAGCCTGGCAGCGGGGGGTCTGAGGGCTGACTCAACATACCCTACATCGCATCTCGGCTTTAAAATAATTTGCTCTGGCAAGAACAATGGAAAACAGACTGTGGCTGAGGGTGAGGATAATACACTGTAGTCCCGAACGTTCATTTCAATACAGTAAAACTCACAACACAGACACAAAAAGATAAGGGCTCTTTGTGGTGCCTCTAAGTCGAGCTGCGCAGCAAAAGCTATGCCTAAACTTTTAAGCACGAGCACTAACACACAGCAGGCTCCCGCTCCAGTGAGGTGTGGAGATGATGTATTGTGCCCTCCTCCTGTTTCTCACTTATTCTGGCTCCAGTGTTCAGGGAGCTGGGTCTGCTGGCAGCCTGAAAGCGTCCTCCCCTGTCTGACCTGTCTTAGCGACTGCACTCTGTGCCTACCTGACGGGTGACTACGAATGGGGAGCGCTGTTAAATGTTAGGAGAGTTTTTATCGGTGCCCCGGATCATAATGTCCTCTCCGACACAAAAAGCCCCCGAGCACTGGCCGCTCAGAAGTGTCTGTGAAGACGGTTCTGCACCGGCCCCTCAAAAAGAAGAGGTCTGCTCTGTCTTGCTTGCCTTGGCATTTAAAACTGGACAGGTGCTCCACCTCCAGGATGTTGCTTTTAATGGGCATAGACAGCCAGTGTAGCAATCTGACCTCCTCTTCTTTCGCCACAGAGAGTCGGAGACAAAGTCTGTTAACCTGATCACGCACTCTTATGATGCCGGAGACAGACGATGAGTTACCTACTCTGCTACATGGGCATATTTAATCAAAGCATTGCTGAGTCCAAGGAAGGAAGAGGAACAGATATTTGTGCAAAAAGATATTCCTGCTCTTCAGTCCAGCCATCTTGAGGCTGAAGAGAACAAACTGAAAAATGGAGCCCATGAAGCATGATGTAGAGCTGTTCTCAGCATTTCAACCTCAAAGATTTCTACCTGTTTTTTGGTGTCCGCTTGTTTGCTATGTACAGGATAGAAAGAGGGAACATACATTTTCGTGTGTGTATCTTTTATTCATGTCACAGGAGCCATCTTAAAATACATCTTTAATGCCCATTGATCCACTCCTCCACAGGGGGCTGGACAGTATAAGCATAGTCCCAAGACAGATTTTTTAAATAGTGGGTAATATGGGTTATCTCGCTGAAACGTGAATTTCTTTGTAACTCAAATGTCCGTCTTTGCATCAATCAGACTGCTCCAGGTGATCCCATCCACTGATCCAGGATTGTCCCCTCTGAGGCTATTTCGCCTGTTTACTTTCCTCATTCGCTCTTTGCAGAGCAAACTTTGGAGTAATGATGGCCACCCCATTCTGCTCTCACTCACAGCAGCCAAGGACAATTACTTGTAAATGAGGAAACGACCGCCTCTTCTTCAAAGGGTTGCTCAGTCACTGTTCAGCTCTCGACTAAATCGGCCACTCTTGAGTGACAGCGCACTGGAAAGTCAGCAGACAACCACCTGAAATAGTGCGTGCTCTCTCTGCCAGTAATAGTTCCTTGTCCTTGAATAACAAGTTTGACAACAGAATAGGGATGTGACCGTGTGCAAATTTGTATCAAATCTTTGTGTTTCTTTTTTTTCCCTCCCTTAAGCCCCCTTGGAATAGAGTTATCGCGTAACACGATGAAGCAATAACCCCCGTGGTTTAGGTCAGAGAGGATGATAATATGAGTCCGATAGCGAACATCCCCGCCCTTATTTGAAATAAATATTCATTTCATCTCTGCCTTGCCTGGTCTCCCCACAGCTCCCTCTGGTTCAGTGGTGTGTAAACAAGTACTACATGTGGTGATATTGGCAGAGGTCTCTCTGGGTTACGGTGTGTAACTGAGATAGAAATATATCATTACTGGGTGGGGACTGAGGGGATCTGAGGGACAAAGAGACAGAAATAAGAATATTGGATTCCCTTCCACACACACAAGCTTATGTCCTTACATGCGGGCTGTCTGCTCCATCTGTCTGTTTTGCTCATGCGGCGCCACACACACACACACACACACACACACACACACACACACACACACACACACACACACACACACACACACACACACACACACAGACACACACACACACACTTAGCATAGGGTGTCCGTTAACTGCATGCGAATGGGTGATGGACTGCTCCAGTGGCTTCGCTGGTAATATAATCCTCTCTATTCCCCCAGATCCCACACCAATATGTCACAATTGTCATTTATTCCCAGCATGGTCACCCACAATCAGATGACTTTTCACACCGAACACACCCCGAGCCTGTCACCACGATGAACATTTCAAGAGCGCTCACACACACACCTACACGCGCACACATGGATTGCATATGAGCGCGTGTCGCTCCTGCTGTTGTATGTTTATTTATTTTGTCAGCTTGAAGAAGAAAGTCAGACAGTCGGAGGGTGGCTCTCCAGCTTCATGCTCCTCTTTCTATCTCAACGCGACGAGCATTTGCATGTACATCCACACACAAATCAACTCTCCGATGATGTCATGTGCAGCGAGTCAGAGTGACTGAGGTGGATGATAATTCACACTTTCTTATTGCTGTGAGAACGCGGACCAATTAGTCGCAGAAATGCATTCATGGCGTGACGAAGAAGAACTAGATGTGCAAATGCGAAAACATCAATCAAGAGAGACTTTTTCCTCTGAACCAAACGTGGCCTGAACACATCGGAGAAACACAGAGCAATGAACTGTTAATTAAAAACCTACACCTACACGTCAGTGAAGACAGGGTATTAATCAAAAGGTGAGTGTTTACTTCACCTCTGAGAATAAACAAGCAGATCAACATTTATACAGTGTTTCTGTGTTTGTGTGTATACTGCAATAAAAAACATGCCAGTACAAGAAACATGTATATAGAAGTTACTGGAGGTGACTTTCTACTGCTGTTAAAGTCAAACTGGGAATTTCTCCTCACAAAGACGCCTTCCTCGCACACAGGATGTTCTGAGGAAGTCTGATCATACGAGGTGACACAGATTCAATATCATCTCCCAACTACAGTTAATTAAATGGAAAGATAGCACGATATCTACTTAAAACTGTGTGGAAAACCAGAATTGATTCGAGCTTATCGGCTTGCTTATCTGGACCCTGGGAAACCCTAATGCCAGATATCAGGCTGAGCTGTCTGGGCTTAAGCTGGGCCAGAAAGGGCGTAATGGAAGACGCAGGAGAGCTTTTTGGTGAATTCAGCGAGGGGCCGAAAAACATCACCTCCGATCGAAATTCTTGACAACTCTGAAAGCGGATCTGACAAGAATCTGCTAATCTGACATTTGTATAAAGTCTCAAAGTTCTGCTTCTCCTGTTCTGGGACAACTCTGCCACGAGTTCATTGAAAAAGAATCAGTGACAACACAATGCTGATGCAACACTTCCTGTCTTTCCATAAATGTTTCTAAAACGGCTTCCTGGGCCATTAGTCTTGCGAGACACATGCTTTACAGAATGCATTTACATTACAGGAAACATGTTCTCTCTGGCTTTAAGACGGCAGTGCTGTCACAGTGAAGGATGCACTGATGTGGAGTTGTTCAAGGGCCCAAATTAAAGCACGTCATGTGCCAAGTTGAGGAGAGAATTATAGCATCTGACCTTAATGAGAAAACACGTCCTCATGAGACTACCTTCCCTTCATAGCACCCAGGGTGTCTCTGACTACCTGTTAACTTTTCTGTGGTAAATTAAAGGAACATTTCGTCAGGGCTATGTTTACATTTGCCTTCCAGGGAAATTGTCTTTCAGTCCCGGGCCACTGGGAGAAGTCATAATCACCCGCAGAGACACAATAAGCCTGCAAGGAAAAACACTCACTCTGCTAATTAGTCCATACTCCTTTTCCTTACGCTTCATTTGCCACCAAAGGGCAACAAGAGGAAATGTGAGGTGGAGTGACAAACTGCTAACTACTGCGATACGAACAAAACCTGACCTGGGGACCTGCTTGTAAAAATAGAATCTAATGAGTGGAAGATCAAGGGTGACAACACGTACTCTTCATTCATGTAAAACATCAGGTTTTGTCACCTGTGTGTGCAATCTTATTAGCTTTATTAACTGCTGTTAACAGGTGATTGTTAAGGTACCTGTTGTTGCAGAAAAATCTTTAACATCTAATGGATAAAAATATTGGAAAACACATTTTATGAATAAAAGAACAGGAATAAATGTGAACCCTAGAGAAGGGGAGACCTGGAACAAAGCTCACAGCAACAAGCATTGAGATGCAAATTTAATAAGCAAAATTCATGCATCCTTTGGCAAAAAAAATAGATTTTTGTGCTTTATTAATCCTTGTATAAGCAGGGAAGTGAAATCTGTGAAGTGTGAGTGTGTTTTGCATTCCAAACATTCTTTTACTTTATATTTGACTACATTTAATTGGGAATTTAGGATGTGTGACACCTGGCTGCTTGTTATTCTCACTGTCGAGGTTCAGTGATGTGTCGGGCTGTAGAAAAATTATGAAAGTTACTCTCAAAACCTGTTTGTTGGCAGATCTAAAAAAAAAAGAGGAGAAAAACCTGTGATTCTTCATCCCTTTGTATCCCTTTGTTTACCCTTGCAGTGACTTAAATTAGAGAAGGTTGCTTTGCATTTTGTTAGCCGACTTCAATCTGAGTAAAAGTTCTGCAAAGTGTGCTGCTGATCTGTGACAGTCAGTCCCACCGGGTCCTCATTTTATCTCATATAGAACCACATCTGTCTCCCTCTCCTCATAAACCCCATTTCATCGCCTTGTGTCTCTCTCGCTCACTTGTGTCTCTCTCTCTCTCTCTCTTCCGTTCAAACAATTACAGCGCCGATGGCTCATCAGGTAGAACAGCGCGGGAGCCGCGTGGAAATGAGGTGTGTAGCCCGGTCAGTGTGGTTTAGCACAGCTCGCCGATAACAAGGGAGGTTAATGTATCGGTCTCAGGCCAGAGGACACGTGCTGAATGTGCTCTATTAGAATCAACCTGTTGGGAGCAAAAACACACTGGCGAGAGAGCTACCGCAGAGGCTTCACGGTGCCAGCTCGATGAAAAATGCTTTATTTTAAGTGCTGTAAAACACAAATTTGTATTTTCTGGCACGGTTGTGCTGGGTTTGTTAATTACAGAGCAGTCTGAGCCATGTTGAAATGTGAAAATCAATATATTTGAGAAGTAAAGGGGGGAGAACTCCCCAAAGAGAGCATTTTAGACTGTGGGCCTAATTGAGGAGTCTAGTCCTTTGGGAGAGCTCGATATTAAAAATGTGAGTAAATAATTATTATTGAAAGAAAAAAGCCGAAAAGAACTGTGCTTATCTTAAAAAAAAAGAAAAGAAATAACTAAAAGGTTTTACTGGAAACAATTCTAACAAGAACAAAAATTGAGTCAAGCCAATGGAGGAGCAGCTGTTTGGTTCTAGTCACACTTTCCACATAGTGAAAGGTGCCCAACTCATGTCATAACATGAACTCCTGCCCAAAATCCTCTTTTCTGTGGCTGGAACAGAAAACTCTGCCATGCCTGGTTATGTATCCATGACCAGGCATCGTTTTATTTGATCTTCTTACAGTTCCTCCCTTGACAACGTGTTGTCACTCACCCTAACTCTCATCTTCAAACCGATGACACGCCATCTGATGCACATACTGGTGTTACGTACCTTTGATCTCCTTCTCGTTCCTGAACCAGCGCAGGTCGGCGGCGGGCTTGCTGCCCTGAGTGATGCAGGTCAGAGTGACTTGGTCTCCCTCCAGGGCGGGTTTTGTCAGACCATCAATCTCTGGCTTCTCTGGCACACCTGAAGGATGGAGCAGAAATCACAGCCATGGAACTAATTCACGCACAGCTGTATGCCATTATGCAACAATAACGTTATTATGCCTTATTGGAAATTCTCCTCCAGCTCGCGCCCCTGTGGGGAGATTAGAGAGCAGACTGCAGAGCAGCATCCCCGAGCAGCGTCCGGCTCCAGAGCACATCGGGGAGAATCCGTGCTGACAGAGCGGCTGTGCTGTCCTCGCCTTCAAGGGTCGCTTCACGCAAATTGCAAAGAAACATAGTTTCTCGCAGACAGCTTTTGCTAGCCAGCCATGCAGATAGTGTTTTTGCTCTGTCTGTTTCTGCCCCGGCTCAAACACAACAGGGATGAGTTTTTGTTTGAGCTGAAATAGCAGCAGTTGCATCTTCCCAGAATGTATGTCCAGGTTTTTTTTTTCTTGTGACATCAGAGGAGGCCGTGACAGGGTGCAAAACATGTTCATTATTGGCCTTTGCTATTATGAGTGTTTTAAATGTGCAGTGTCTGCCCTTCTCGCATCAATGAGCAATAAGTCTGCCTCGGGTTGAGTGACGGAAAGGTCTGTCAGTCAATGCCATTGAGCGACTCTGGCCTTGTCTGTCTCACCCACTCCGGTAAGGTTTATTACCAGACTTAAAGGTCTTCCTGTTTTCCACTTACCATTACCATTTGAATACAAAGCAGGTAGATCCGGCATAGCACATTTCAAGTTTTCTTAAGCAAATTGGTGAAGATTTAAGTGCACAAAGTGCAAGAGTCACCATTTTAGTACCTTGGTGTGTATGTGTGTGTGTGTGTGTGTATGTGTGTGTGTGAGCACGTATGCGAATGAGTAAGTGCGGCTTGACTCAGAAAAGTGTTGGATGGTTTTTCTCCCAGACCGGCCGAGAACAGATCAAATACAATGTTCTTCTTATACAGTCACGTTCCCCTTGGGTGGTTACAGGCTGCAAAGCTTTAATCTTTCTCTGTGTTTGTGTATGAGTGTGTGTGTGAGTGCAGAGCATTGTGTGTGGGTGTGTTGCTTCTGTGTGTTTTCTAGGCTTATGTGGGTGTGTGTGTGTGTGTGTGTGTATGTGTGTGTGTGTATGTGTGTGTGCATCATGGATTTTTGTGTGCGGTGGTGTATTCGTGTGTGCTCATGAATGTTTAAGCATAACCAACAGCGCTTTCAAGACCTGACACAGAAACGAGAGCTCGATTTCTGATATGCAGAGAAAAAAATTTCCTGTGGTCATTGAGATCCCGCTGCTTTATGAGCCACACATTTTACAGATATGTGTTTTGTACGAAGTGCTGGATTTGTCTTTTTACGCACAGTTACTCTGAGCCAAAATCAAAGTCAGTTACCAGCAGCAACTAAACTTGCATGTTTGTGGATCTCTGTGTTGTGTTGTGTGGATCCTCAGCTGAGCTGGTGGCAACGGTCGATCAACGCCTTTGGTCAACACCAAAATATCTGGTGCAAGGATTCCCATGAAATGTTCACACAGGCCTGTGCTGAATGAACTGTAATGACTTTGAGGATTCAATGCCTTTTATGAATTTCATAAGGGAAACAACCCTTAGAACTTTGAAGACCCATTAACTATGAATTCTTTAACTTTTGAACAAGTCCATTATGTTGCTGTGAATGCAATAAGTGGAAAGACTTTATCTGCAAAACCATTTAAGCATAGGTATTGATTGTGTTGCCAACCTGATTTTAATGGTTAGATTAAGCTCACAGATGCACCTGTATTATTGTGGTAATAGATAAGCATCTACCCTGTTTGAATGCGAGGCCTCCATTCATCTAGCCTTTATTCGGTAGTTTGTTTTGTCCAAAGTGTTTTCAATGTTTTCCTGTGACACAGAGGCAGCAACACCGGCCCTTCCCAGAGCACTTTGTATGTTCATTAAATCTTACTCTCTGTTTGCTGGCTTGCACCATTAACTATTGTTCAGTATTGCAAAATAATTTTCTCTATATCCTTATTGAGCTGTAGCCTTTAATGCCTCTAATGCACCGAATGCTTGTTAACACAGAGAGCCAGCTAATGGTCCTGGAGTGCAGTGGCACATCTATTAACATTAGCGAAAACTAATTGGCGAGATAATAAGCCCGGTGGCAGTAAATGAGACCATGTTTGTGTTGGGCAGTGATGATCAAAACACAAACATTACAAGAGGAACTAACAGTATGCTTTTGTTTGGATGTGGATGCAGGTGAATTTTAGAACTGATGGTTTAGAACAGATGAAAAAAGTAATCTGCAACTACAAAGCACTTAAAGTCTGATGGGCACCAAGGTCGCACGATTGTGAATTTTAACAATATTCTTCAAAAATTAACATATACAAAATGGAATTAGCATTATAATAACAACACTAAATGCAAATGTGGGCCCTAAACTGCACAATCTGACAAAAATGTAGAGCAAAAAAATTGAGAAGACCTTGCAATGTTATCAAACTTTTCCTGGATATGAAAAAAATAGTCCGTCTGGCAATTTGGACCTGTAATATGTGTGGTGCTGTATAAGTGTTTAAAGATGGAAAACCTCCATGCTGAGCAGGCTTTAATACTGCAAAGCAGATCGTCTCTCTTTGGATGATTGTGTATGTTCAGGCACCCTGTGGAGAGGGACTAGAACAGAAGATGAAGCCCTAGACCATAAGGCATTGCAACCACAAGGGATGTCTGATTGACGGATGCAACTTTTTTCCCTCGTCTTGTTCTAACTAACCTTTATCTTCCTCCGCAAACATGTCCTTCACAGCTAAAAGCAGCAAAATTGCACCTGTTGTTCGAACTCTTTTCAAAAGTACTCTGGGAGATTTTCAGTGTGCAGGAGAGAATCTTTAATATACAATAAAACTCTGCTCTCCTTAAGGCAGCGAGAGTGCTGTTGTCTACTTACCTAGCACGGTCAGGTAGGCCTTGGCTGTTCTGACAGGCATGGTGAAGAGAGAGCAGGTGTACATGCCCTCGTCGGACAGTGTGACATCACTGATACTGATGGTCAACTCCGACCACGAAGCGTGGACCAGCTCGATCCTGTTGTCCCGTAAAGCTGAGGCACAGAGACAGAGGGAGGGTTAGAAACCACGTGAAGCGATGAAGGTCGTCTCAGCAGTGTAGCTCTGACACACCTCGACCTCGGGCGAGGTCACAATGTCAGGAGTGTTGCTTACGTCATCCACCCTGTTTGTTTTTTTTATGTACTAATCAACAAAGCAACTACCTGCTGGCTCTATTACGAAATTGTATATGTAATGTGTACAAATACAAATGCAAGTACTGTTAGTTCTCTAATTTCTTTTCATTTGGTAAATCTATTTTTTATTGTTTTGGTATTGCGTTAGTAGTTCCTCATCTGTGATGATGAAACAACTTAAGGTCATTTCTCTCTCTCTCACACACACACAGACACACACACACACACAGACACACACACACACACACAGACACACACACACACACACACACACACACACACACACAGAGTCAAATAAACTACAATTAGGGAATTAAAACATGATAGCAGACCCGAGACACACCGAGAGACATCAGTGTTTGCAAGATGGCAGCCGCAGGAAACAGCATGACAGAAGAGAGATCAGTGGTATGTTAATATTTTACTGTCCCTATATTAAATATCTGAATTGTTGACAAAACAAAAGCACAGAACCATCTAAAGCACACACCCACTCACACCCAGACTGTACATGTAGCAACAAACAGGCGAGGCAGCTCAAAGCAATGCTCAGATAACTGTAGCATTCATCTGCTGGATTTATTTACTAATGCAATGATGCAGCTGTTATACAACTTCAGCTGGTTGCGCTGTGAAATATATAGAATATAGATAGAAAATGGAGAACATGTAACTGCAGGATCAGAAATGGGGGCACATCTCGGTTATCTTCTTTGCTGGAAACCCATGTAGACATTTTACTTATATGAAAATGTAATCTTCCAAAAGACATAACGGCAATGGAAATCAATAGTGCAATAACTGGCTGAGAAAGTGGCCGACTGAGACTTTGGCAAGATGTGAGAGCTGAAATGGATCTGCTGAAATTGGATGGCTTGTTGAGAGACACTCCACGGTCTTCAAAGTAGACTTCATATGTGCGACACAGTGGGAGCAGATTTCACTGGGTGACACGTTGAAAATGACATCATTCCGTGCCCGTTGTGTCCGAGGAACGCGTCGGGATATGTGAGACAAAACTAAACAAAAGACTCGAGTGGAGTGTGCAGAGCAGTTTATTCATTCTGTTTCACTGTCTTTGGCTGCTCCAGAGATTCAGTCAAGCCTTTCTTCTGCAAGTGCTACGCCTCTACAAACTTTCTAACAGACAGCCAAGGCTGCCTGGCTTTCACTCGCCATCAAAGTGACTGGGAGCACACCTTGTTCAAGTATGTATGAGTGCGTATGTGAGTGTGTGAGTGTGTGTGCGTGCGAACAGGTGTTGATATTTTCTTTCATACTGGCACACATGAAAGAATATTCTTATCGTACGGTAATTTGTGAGAAACCGTGAGAAAAGGTGGAGAACTCAGGATTTGTAACCTCTCTGGCGAAGATCTGAAGAGTAAAGACCATTAGACGGTCCGTTTGTGGAGCACCTTAAAGAGCGTCTGGCTGGACGGTGTGAAATGATACCCGGGCTGTCCAAACAGCTGAGGAAAAAAATACCTTCAACATCCTGAAGCTTTAGGCTGGGATGAAAAAGTCATTTCTTTTTTCCTTCCATCCTCACCCTCCTCTAACCCTCACACTTTATTCCTAAGCAACTTACACCTGTATTCATATGTTCTCTTTGGTACTTTTTAAGAAATCTGATCAGCTCTGACACAAATCAGGCTCTTGTGCAGATGAAACTCGGTTGTAATTGACATGGTGTTGTTCTATAGTAACTAATGTTGCAATCGTGCATTACACTTAGAGGTGTTCAGAACATGACAAATAACAGCAGAAATTACAATGTAATATTATGTACTTAGACTGATGGATAGCACTGCCACTCACAGCATGTGGGTCAGAGGTTCAAATTCCAAATGGACCTGTGTGTGTGTGTGTGTGTGTGTGTGTATGTGTGTGTGTGTGTGTATGTGTGTGGAATGCATAGGGTTTCTCTTGGTTCTGTGGCTTCCTCCAATCTGAAGACATGCATGTTTACATCAATTGGAGGCTGTGAATTGCCTCTCAGTGTGAGTGTGACAGTGAGTGGTGTGTGTGTCCAGGATGTAAAGCAGGTATGACAATGAATGAATTAAGAAATGACTAGGACTAAATGACGATGAAATCAGTAACAGGTAACTCAGAATTTTCAAAGAAACTGAAAAAAAATACGGGGCAAAAAAGGCAAAAAAATGACTATTTACAGTGCATATGCCTTTGTAAAGAGCTTTCACTTTTTTTTTTCACATTGCACCGACATTATAACTGTTAAGAAGGTAACTTGTGGCTGTTTGTGCTGCCAGATTCTGAGTGCTGCATTTGATTGATTGAATCAATGCCAACTGCTACAGTATCAGCTGTGTTTTTACCCACTTACGGGCTGTAATTTGTCAGTCACTGATAAATGTCTGGCCCTCGAGGTGACTGTGAAAGAAGGTGCCCCATAAACTGCACACACACACACACACACACACACACATATATATATATATATATATATTCACATTTTTTTTCTTTCACCAGCGTCTGTGTACGCATTGCTGCAGCGATCATGGAGCTGACAAATGTGGAGAAATGTCAGCGAGCACACTATCTGGTGTCATTTCGTCTGCCGAGGGACGGATAGCTTTGCTTTGCCGCTTCCCGGCTAAACACCTACAGTAAATGGCGGCAGAGTTGTAATCAGTTTGGCTAAACGACAGCTGCTCTCTCTCATTTATTACTGCATTTGTTCTGTAGCTTCCCCTCCCTCGCAGCACGGTTATCTCTACATGCTGTGTACTGAGCCTGAGCGGGCGTGACGTGTTGATATGAGCCCATGACATATCTTTAGGCTTGGCATTGGTGACAGTACGTTCCTGTGTGCGGTGTGTGTACGTGTGTGTGTGAGTGAGTGCGCATGGCCATCATTGCAAGACCACCGAATTAGATTTAGCCTGACGCTCTGCCAGTTCGGTTAATGGTGCGACCTGTCCTGAAAAGATAGTTGTTATCTTTCACGCCGTGTGTGTAGGCGCAATAGCGTACACCTTGTTTCATCAAACAACAAACTATCACAAGGAATAGATTATTTGGACTGATTCGAGAAGGAGAATAGCTTTTTTTACAGTGCCTGCGTGCACCTCTACCCCCACAGACCTCATTCTGTCGACTCAGGCAGCTCCACTAACCTGTGAGTGTGTACAAGTTAAACAATGCTGCTTTTCAACTGTTGCCTTATTTGCTTTGGGCCAGGAAGTGTGAGCAGGCAATTTTCAAAATACGTTTGCCAATGCTGTCTTCTCCTTCTCGGGGAGGTTAGGATAGAAAGACAGACAGATGTTTGGGAAGTATTTTCCATCTTCTCGCTCCTCTAATGCAGGTTAATGGCTGTGCAGACGGTGTTTTTGCATTTATTTAGAGAGAGAGGCTAAGTGTGGTGTGACTGCCGCAGCGAACACAACAGGTTACAATACTCCAGTTTGATCAAGCCTGAATACCCTGATATTTCAGGTCTGGATCTAATAAGTCTGGATCTAATAATCTTATCCTGGATCTAATCCAGTCTGGATCTAATAATCTTATCCTACGTAAGTGTCGCCTCCACTTTTTTTCCAGTGGTTGCAGGCAGTGATCAAGATAGTGTTCAAAAAGCAAGATCCCCTTGATCCCCCTGGAAGGATCCATTCAGGCTGGATTTAGAGACTCGAAAAATGTGGTGCATAGCCATGAAATTATGATATAACTAAGGAAGGGATAAAATATGGTTGAAAATAGAAAAACAGAACTGCCATTGCCATGATTGTTTTGACTTTGTTTTCTTCAAGACTCTGCACCATCTTTACATCCTGAGAATTTCAAAGTTTAATTGCATTGTTTGATTTAAATCAGATGTATAAACAAAAACGGATGCAAATGTTGAGCAGGGAGCTGGTTTTTCCATTCTCCAGCTGTTCAGTGAGAGATCTACATAAAATGCATTTGGCAACAAGGCGGAAGGTTTTCCATCTCTCTTCTCTGTCTTAGTCCCACTTTTCCTCACAGAGACCTTTTGTCTCCCTTTCTCTGCCCAGTGAAAGGCTGGATATCGATGCATAGAAAGCTGAGAAGAGGAGAGGAATGTAGCCGTTGCTTATTTTTCGGTGCAGGTGCTGCGGTTGCCTGCTATCCATTAGAGACCATTAGTGGCGACGGTCCTGAAAGTGTTCGTCGAGGACATCGCTGTTTACAGCACAAAAGAGCTCTGGGCTTGTATACCGCGTACCTACTATACTTATCAAATTTACAGTCATACTTAGCCACTCATTCTGGATGTCACTATGCATACATACAGGGATGTAAATGTGCAAGAAAAAGTTGTGTTTTAGACATTTTGATTGCCTCAGTCCCTGCAGAACTAACACGAAATACCTTGAGACGTGACAATTACGGGTCTGCCAAAGCAGATGCAGTTTGATATTCAGAGACGCAGCGAGGGCGGAAAGATTTCTCATCTTATTAAGAACGCGGACGACCGTGGGCTCAGAGGAGCCGTCCGTGCTGACGCTGCCCTGAATGCAGCTGCGGCCGATCAGATAACAGAGAATAAACAACCGTAACTGCAAAGCCACAGGATTCTCTGTTCCCAAACGGTGAATTCAGAAATGGAGGGAGGTGGGAAAGAGGGGGGAAGTGTCAGTAAACTCGATCTAGAGAAAAAAGTAAAAGAATTAGAGGAGAGACGCGTCTTTGAAAGCTGGAAAACCGAGACAGAGAAGACACTCAGACAGAAGGTCAAAGTCTTGTTTCTTTTAAATTAAAAGTGACATTCTTAGTTTTAGGAAAGATGTTCTGTCAGCCGGGGAGAGAGACTTATTGGAATGGACACAGACACATGTTTTATGTGACGTTCCATCAGAACTCTAGAAATGATAAGCCCCAAGTTTGCATATGGGAGTCGTGGAAAACTGGACATAGGGAGAGCATGCAAACTGTCCAGAGACAGACCCTTGAGCCCGTGACACCTCACATCTGTCCATCCATTATATATGTGCTCAATGGTGGTGCTGGGATCTGCTGGACAAGGCAGAGAATACACCTAAGACAGGTCGCCAGTCCATTGCAGAGCACACATACTTATCGTTTATTCTGAAACTCACACCTAGAGGCATGTCTCCAAAATACTCAAAATGAGAGACGTGCTTTTTGTCTGCAGGAGGAAACAGACTTCCTGGAGGAAACCCAAACAGAATAGACCTCCGGCAACCTTCTCGCTGTAACCGTCAGTGCAGCCGCTGTGCCCTCCTTTCAACATTGTCCTGATAATTATTATTATTTTTTTTTATTTTATTTTGGTTTCAAGATTTTGAAAAAACATGATGTGTCTTGCAAACAGAAGATGCCCTGATAACTCATGTGGAAGTGCAGTCACAAAGACACAACACAACAAGCTTTGCCCCCCCCCCGTTACAAAAACAATTACTCGACAAGGCTTTGGCTTTCAGCTGAGTATCCAGATCTGTCTAGACACACTCAGACGTGTTGGTGAATGCTGTTAAAGCTGTTAAAGTCTTTCACTTTCATCACTATTACCCCAAGCTGCAGGACGAAACCGGCCCCTAAAACTGCCAAATAAATAATTGGACTTCATAAACACAACACTTGTGTTGCCAACCAGACAACGACAAACAGGCAATCACTCTTTTTTTTTTCCTCCTGCCTGCAGACCAAGAGAACCAGGTGTGAAAGCGATTTTTAGTCCGAAAAGCTTTTCCCGTCTCAGCGTGAGGAAACCTAAGTCTATTACCGCACACAGCTGATGATTTTGTGATTCATCAGTATATTGACAGAGCGGGACTAAAGCTGCAACATTTCACTGTGCAGATGGCCTCAGTGGACTGGCAATATTCTGTGTTTGTATGCAACACATGTACATCCTGTGTCGAGTACATATCCAGATAAAAGAGCTGTGCATCTTGTGTTTTTGCGACACTACTCCATCATTAAGCGTGTGTGTGGGTGTGAGGTAATGAACGTTGGACATTAAGGATGTGTTTAATGTATAGGCTTACAGGGTGCAGACACAGGCAAATAGACCTGATGATAAACTCATTCATTCCGCGTCTATCATGTTTCCTGCTTTCTTTTCCTTCCTGCCCTTTCCTCTCCCACCCTTTTCCATCGCACACCCCCACACCCATTCGTCCTTTCATCTATCCGGAGACGGTATGTGTTAGTATAGATCCTTGGCAGGTGTTTGCTCATTCAAGTGACACAGTTTTATAATGAGAAAAGTGCAAATTTCAGGACATACATTCAGCAGCTTGTGTCTGAGTGCGACTGCTCTCTTTTCCTTGTCAACAGCCCATATGGGGACCTGGGTTTGGCATTGTGCGTGTTTGTGTGTGTGTGTGTGTGTGTGTGTGCGTGCGTAGACCTTGTTGTAACAGAGAGAGAGAGGGAGAGAGAGAGATAGAAAGAGAGAGAGAGAGAGAGAGAGAGAGAGAGGGGCAACAAAATGCAATGTTTATTGAATAGCTTAATGTATATCCTGTATCTCAGCTCTTCCTCAACCTCCATTACCTGTTAGGGCTTTCTGAAGCACATCGGCCTTTCAAAATGTAAAATGTGCCATACTCCATACAGTAATTGGCTTGTGGAGATTTTTCCCTGTGACAGAAATGATTTTCTTTCATCAGTTTCTACCTGCCATGCTGAGTTCAGTGGGACAACTCGAGCGGCCCTACTTCATTAAGTGAGAAGCAGGTCAGCCAGGAGACAGCTCCTGTCCATAAACCCTGTTGTATCTTGTGTGGGGACACTTTTTCCCCCTCCAGCCTCAGAGCAGAGGAAAAGGTACCTCACTATCATCATTTTCTAGGGTACCCAGCTGCATCCTTCAAAATGACTTTGAAAAGAAACAGACAGCGTTTGCAGAAAGGCCTCTTTGTAACATGCGTTTACTGCTAAAAAAACCTCGCTTACAATTTTTTTTATTTTCAACTGTATTGTAAAATGTTATTAAAAGTTTCTTTTCCCTCCAGTCTGTGCTCCAGAACTTTTTCTCACATGAGAGGGAAAAAAAAGGCCCGCTGTTAAATGTGAGCTAATTATTCCCACTTGCTTCAGGTACTTCTCTCTACACCTCACATACTAGAAGCGGTTCTACTAATAATGGCAGTAATAAATGGATGTAGAGCTTTATTTGACAGAGTAGTCTTTCTCTCAACCTGCATGACAGCACAAGCAACAAAGCTGACATTTGCCTGACATCGGTTTCTGTGAGCGGCATGCTCAGTGACAACCACGCTCTGCTTTTAATTATTATACCAGCCTGCGCCTCTAAATACAACAAAAATGCAAGCGAGGCGACAAAAGCTCCTTTATCAAAGGCTGACGTTTTTTCATCGAAGCGCAGGCGTGCGAAAAGAGAGGTGGCGGTGAAAAAAGACGCAGCGCACTCAAGGTCAAAGAAAAGTTTCCTTGTGTCTTCCAGAGGTGATAACTGCGTCTGAAAGCTCTCATAAAATGCCTCCTTAATTCCTCCCCTTTATCCCACCAAGGCCTACATTCCGTCTCCTTTCTCCTTTTCTCCGTCTCATGTTTTATGGTCCTTGTCCCGGAGAGAGGGGACTTGTTAGGGATCTTTGGAGATTTACAGTCAAGTTTTTTCCTATCTGAGAGAACACCGTACCAATCTTCAGCTCGATATGAAAGGATGTTTCATAGAGGCACTCTAGGAGGAAATAAAACAACACACACACACACACACACACACACACACACACACACACACACACACACACACACACACACACACACACACACAGACACACACACACACATACACAAAAAAGACAGCTGTCGCAAAAGTTTAACTTTGCTGATAAGATTAAGTTTGGTGGGAAAGTTCTGCTGTTTGTTAAATCATGAAAAAAAGTCTGCCAAGCATTTCTTATTTTGTTATTTACTTTGGAAAACTTTTAAAAGCCTATCCCCTAAATTGCTCAGGCACAGACACTCTGAATGCATCAAAGCTTTCATGACTGCATAGTAGGGAGGTGGGATGCTTGACATTCCACATGCACACTCGTATACAGTGTACACACACACGCACGCACACACACACACACACGTACACAAATGGGCAGCAAATTGATTCAGACGGCTGAATATTTGACATCTGAGGACCTGAATAGCTTCATATTCAGCAGCTCAGGGTCCCAAAAATGGGCAGTTGGCCTTTAACTGTTCACCCATAACACTAATCTTAATGTTTAAACAGATTCAATCAATCTGCAGATGGCACAGTGCACATACTGGTGTTGTGTTGTACCACTGCACTGCATTTGTGTGTGTGTGTGTGTGTGATCTAGCCACGGTCAGTTCGTCTATTACACAAAAAAGCATAAAAATCAACTTAAGACAAGACCACGGTGACACCTCGAGCATTAATCAGGCATTTTGTTAGAGCAGTGTCAAACCCACTATGACTGTAATCCATATTCATTATGTGTGGATAATTTCATTGCCAAATTTCATTGTCAAAATGGATCATTGGCCATTTCTCCTGTTCTAGCACGGTGGCTGCCCAGCGCTCCTCAGGGAGGGCGTTTCAACACATTATACTAACGTGCGGCAACACAGCAGCTTCTTCTTCATATGTCACATCTAGACACACAGACAGCCACACTCAACAGCACTCGCTCTCTTAGATCGAGCACAAGGTCACGGAGAGGACACATGCAGAAACTACTCCCCGCTAGCGTTACATCAGTATTCTGATCGTTTCAAAGACCAAGAGACATAAGAAAAGAACGACAGCATTTCAATTACATTCTGTATAAATTCTGTAATACTGTAACTAATTTGATTTGTTCTGTTTTTTTTTACAGACATGGATATGACATAGACATTTAAACATTGTTTAAGATGACTAAAATTCACAGTTTGTCATATTTTCTCTCAATATTGCCATTTCACAGGTCCACAAATTTCACTTTGTTTATATCGTGAAATAATCAATTATAATGTGGCTGCAGGAGCTCGCAACCATGACGAAATGCAATATGACAGATGTGAAAATAAGGGGCAGAGGTGCTTGGGCTCACTTGCACTCACAAGCTGGGCCAAGGGAAAACATTTCCAGACGTCAGACAGAGATTTAAGACTGAGGAGAAATCAATCAATTCCAAATCGAAACTGAAACACGGCCGCCAGTTGTGTGTTCAAGTCCACTAAATGTGCGCTGCACGCGGCCTGAAAGCAGAGGGAGGCCAACATCCTACCAGACTGTGGAAGTCAGGGGTGGACGGATAATTAAAGGAAAGAAGGAGATCAAGGGAGCAGTGTAGGTTGAAAGTGAAAACATAAATGTGGGTGAGGAAATGGGATGAAAAGGGGTTATCAAATTACAGCAACCAGGTTGAATAAATGATTGAAATGTCATACCTTGGCCAGCGCTAACACGTGATGGCCTGCAAATTTGTCTCCACAAAGTAATTATGCATAGGGTCCTTCTAGAATGGGAATAACGGGTAAATTGTAATTATGCCTCAATGCAAAATTTCTCAATCCAGGAAATAAAGCTATTATCAAGCCTTGAATTACATGAAACCAAAAGAGCAATTTGTAAAATGATATTAGCCTCTTTTGAATCTTATAAAAGAGACAATGCCTCTTGCCCACTGCTCATCCCTCTCTCTCTCTCTTTTGCTGTCGAAGCACAGCTTAACTGCCTCAGAGGTAAGTGATGGAAAGGACAAAATTGGCTACTTTCAGGACAATGACTTATTCGGAATTCAAACAACTCTTCACAGACATGGTAGCACCTCTGAGAGGCAGGAGACAAGAGGAGTGTCTTTCATCCTGCGGCACGTCTTTAGAGGTGAGCCTCGGCCTCGGCGCCCAACAACAACAGTCGCACAAACCGCCAGCACTCAAAGGAGCGTGATGAAGACGGTGGCTGAATTTGTCTTTGAAAAACCAATACGCTTATGCTAATGCCCGGCAGCGGACCGTAATGAAGGATGCGTCGCCCGGCGAGATGCAACACATGCACGCCAGGGCACATGTTGCAGACACAGGCTGTTGAATCTGCTTAATCAAACCACACAGACTCACTTGCACTGACAGCAGGCCGCGATATTAGTCTCCTCTGTAAGATTTATAAATTCATCATCTTTTCAATTAGACCATAATGAATAAGTTAAAAAGACATTCTGCTGCTAGGAGAAAAGTAATTATAAAACTTAAAAGAGCTCAGATCTTGATTGTTGCTGTCTTGATTTTTGACTTCCAAATGGAACTTGAGGAGAAAGAAAAAAAATCACACTTATGCTAAGTGTATCTATCTATCTATCTATCTATCTATCTATCTATCTATCTATCTATCTATCTATCTATCTATCTATCTATCTATCTATCTATCTATCTATCTATCTATCTATCTATCTATCTATCTATCTATCTATCTATCTATCTATCTATCTATCTATCTATCTATCTATCTATCTATCTATCTATCTATCTATCTATCTATCTATCTCTCTGCCTGCCTGCCTGCCTGCCTGCCTGCCTGCCTGCCTGCCTGCCTGCCTGCCTGCCTGCCTGCCTGCCTACCTACCTACCTACCTACCTACCTACCTACCTACCTACCTACCTACCTACCTACCTACCTACCTATCTATCTATCTATCTATCTATCTATCTATCTATCTATCTATCTATCTATCTATCTATCTATCTATCTATCTATCTATCTATCTATCTATCTATCTGTAGACAAAACAATGAGTGTCATCCATCATTTCATTCCATACATCCATCAGTCCATCCATCCACCTTTCCATACATCGATTCCCTTCAGTCTCTCATCCATAATCCATTCTTTCCATCCATCAGTCTGGCCACCCATCGATCACTTCCATTCATCCATCCTTTTATCCATCAGTTGATTCATCTGAACACCCATCCATCCATCCATCCATCCATCCATCCATCCATCCATCCATCCATCCATCCATCCATCCATCCATCCATCCATCCATCCATCCATCCATCCATCCATCCATCCATCCACCCACCCATCCATCCTTTTCAATTATTTATCCATTCTTTCCATCCATCCACCAATATATCGTCCATTCATTCTTCCATCCTTCTATCAATCTATCCTTTCCATCCACCTTTTCATCCATCCATCCATGTGTCCATGTATGTGTCCATCCATCCACCACCTGAAATCAATGTTGATTGTTTTTCTTTTTGTTCCTAAACAAACCACAGTGAACCACCTGAAATGACTCTCATGAAGCACTTTTGACCTGACATCACAAATCTATTATTGCTGACTTGTCAGCAGAGTGAGAAGCTGTTGTTCTCAAGCTTTGGCAACACAAAACACTGACCAGCAGGTGTTTCACACTCTGGTAGCTTCATAAACACTTCTGCACCCAGTCACCTTAAGGACAGATGATTTTCCTCCGCTGCAGCTGCACAATTATAAGAGAGCAAAGTATGCAAAAAGTTGGCGAGCAGGGGTTTTGAGAAAACCATGTGCTTGCCCTAATCCCCATCTTCTTCTTCCCAACAGGCAGCAAGGAAAATTAATCTGAAACCTACTGTGCTCAAAGGCGTTTGCAGCTGAGACATCTTTCCTTTCTCACACTGCCAGTGGCACTTTGGAAACACTCACCATCTCAGTGCTCCCATCAGCATGTGCATCTGAATTTGCCACATTCAGCAAGACAACCCCTCAAGCACACACACACACACACACACACACACACAGACACACACACACACACACACACACACACACACACACACACACACACACACACACACACTAACCCAAAACAGCGACGCAATTCTGAGCCCTCAGTAGTATCCCTTTGCTTTGCTGATAATAACAGAGTCCTTGGCTGCTTTTTCATTTCCAATCTCGGGGCTCGGCACTGGAAATGCCATGAAATAGACCCCCAAGCCCGACCCCTGGAGTGATATGGAATAACCTGCAGGGAACATCAACCGGCGAATTTGATGTTCAATGCAGCTTTTCACCACTGCTCTCTTCCCCCCAAAAAAGGCAGAGGAAATCAAAACATGAATGAATCAAATTTGAAATGCTTTGCATGAGCATTCATTTGCAATATACGAAAATACATCCAAACTCAGACATACTCGCACAGATGCACACAAACACACATGCAGACACACAAATAAAGCCCAGTGGGCAGAGGGATAATGGAAGAAGACTGTGTAAATCCCACATGTGCTTAATCCAGACACTTACAAGAGAGTGTGATTCATACTCTATTACACTCGACTAATACAGCTGAGAGACGCACAGGGCGCAATCATTTCAGCAGGCATGAACCAACAAAATAACACCCATGAATCCTCTTTATGGGGACTTTACTGAAGAGTGTGTGAAAGGTCAGGAATAAATGCTTTGTACTTATTGGCCATTAAAACATCGCTGGCTGTGTGTGTGTGTGTGTGTCTGTGTGTGTGTGTGTGTGTGTGTGTGTGCGTGACTGTGCATTACTGTGCCTATAAATGTGCACTAAGATAACAAGGGTTTGCATCCACTCTATAGAAGGAATCTCTGCAGGACTGTGACGGTCTCCAGTGTATTAACTGTTTATTATCACATCACACGGTTCTCTCTCCCAGACGTATGTCTCTCAGATGTAAGATGGTGACTATGCTGTCAAAAGTCATATCCTATAAAATAATGATTTAAATTGTGCCTACCTACAGTACCTGCCTATCCTGACAGGGTGCATTCCCTCTCTTCCTCCTTCAGTATGTGTGCTGGAGACAGACCACTGCGATAGCATCGGGTATAGAGCCAGTAAGATGATGGATGGATACATTATTAGAAGGGATGATTTAATTAAAATTCATCTTAACTTTTGTTGCATAATCTGCTTAAATAAAAAGCTTTGAACAAACACATTTTAACAAGAAGACAAGTTTCTAATTTGCTCTCCCGTCTAAAACTTAAGTGAAATCCTCCCCACCAGGCATGTCGTAAAAGCTCCAATCATTAGTTTTACACCCTTTCAAGTGGAGTCGGTATTGTCGGCCTTTCAGGGTCGACTGCCGCGCCTGTTGTAAAACCTCACCTTCATCCTTGATATCTCTGTGCAGGAAATGTGCCGGCGTGCTGTCGTTATTATGTCGCCTTCATTTCGGCCTGTAACCCATCGAAACACCTTCGACAAATACACCACCAAAGATCTTAACAGGTTGCAAACACACGTCTGCTGCCTGTAATATTTGGCGCCATGACACTAAATGTGAGCGTGGCTTTTGATTAGATGCAAACGCTTCAATTCTCTCCTTCAATTAAACACAATGCCGTGATGCTGCAGCAGCATCTGAGACAAAGGTGATCAAAGGTGAGCAAAGATTTGTTCTTTTAGCTGAAATTGAATTCATGCTGCACTGTGTGCTGGAGGCAGCTAAGTACCACAGGACTTAGTCACAGTGAAGGTCACGTTCACAGTGTGGCGGGTGGTTGACTTTGAGAGAGAGTAAGTGTGTGTGAGAGTGTATTTGAGTGTGTGCGTGGGTCTGTTTCTGAGGCTTGGACTTAAACTCAGAAACAAATGTTGAACTTTTTAAGCAGGCAGATTTTGATTCATGCTGAATATGAGGGAAATAAACAACCGTGGGATGCTGATGACCTTCTCCATGGTTTGCTCTGGTTGTGTTTGTGCTCCAGATCGATACAAAATCAATGACAGTAATCACCACTGCTTACAGCTGCTGTTTACAGTCACCTGTTCTTGTACCACCGCTGATCCGGAAATCCACCTAAATTACACCTACGTTTATATGCTTTTACTTCCCAACATGTAGCATATACACAATTGATGTAAAAGAAGTATGCCCACAATCCACCAAACTGGAAACACACACACACACACACACACACACACACACGCACACACACACACACACACACACACACACTGAAGCCCCAGAATTACTCATGACAGGTGAATGGCAACTGCTCACCACTGGGTTTCCTCCTCCAGGCAAAACAACTGAGAAAGACTGGCCTCCGAATGTGGCTGCTGAGCGTCTTTCAGTGACTGAGTGTGTGTGTGTGTGTAAGGTTGAGGGGTGAAGCAGAAAAACAATAATAGCCATCTCTCCTGAAGGAAGGGTTTTTAAATGCGTATCTCTTTTCTGTGCAAAACCAGAGCCCTGACAGGAAAACACAGACACATGAAATGTAGGACAGACGCTGTGACACAACAGAGACAGCGTCTTATTCAAGTGACAAACACACAGGGCTTTTTCAGGTTGCTCTCCAGCCTAAAAAAAACCTGTTTACGTGCGTTTGTGCATCTCTCTGCCACAGAACACTGGGAAAATATTTTGTAAGATTGCGTCTGGCATGTGGCTGCAGCTGCCGCTGTATGTCTGTCTGTCCGTCAAAGCTTCAACTCACCTTTCTTGTCCCCGAAAAAGAGGGTCTGCTGTGCTGGGTTTGACCACTGGAGGGAGGTGTTGTCATTATACTCCACGCGGCAGGTCAGGTTCGCCGTCCCACCCTCTGTCACCGTCATATTCTGAACCAGAGGGTACTGACCGCTGACGCCTGCGACATGACAGGGAGGAGAAAAACATGTGAGGAGGCGGAGACACACCAGAAGGGAGGAGGATGAGGAACTACACACGCAGGGAGTGAGACAGATGGCTCGCTTAGGATTGCTCGATTTGGAAAGTTGCTGAAAATTTCAACAGCCATCATATCAAATTAAAACCGCGATGTAAGACAATGAGATAATGTGTTTCATCTGGGCTGTGTCCTGGTGTGGACACAATGAGCAAAAGCACTTTTTCTGTCACTGGGAGAGAAACTCAGCTCCTCGGCACGCTGTAGGATGAAGAGAGGAGAAGAGAAGTCTGGTTTACGTCTTTGAAAAAAGCTTTAACACCCTAATTAGAAAGCAAGTGTTCAGGCACGATGGCCAGTCACTACTGTGTGCTAAATTGGACCCTAACATAGAACACACAGGGGGCTTTTAGCCGCCAGTACCAACCCCGAAACCCCGGCTATGCGGGAAAGACCAATTAAAAACCATCCTCCGTGGACCCGGCTGCTTGTGTGGATGGAGGTGTGTGTGGTGCCTGCATGCAATAAGGGAGAGATAAACACAGCAATGCAAGCGAGTGTGTGTGGGTGTGTGTGTGTGTGGGAGGGAGCACGTGTGTGTGGCTGAGCAGAGCTGGTTTTTCAGCACCATGGACAGGTCGCTTCCACCACCGGCTCAGTAGCAGCCAGCCGCTTTTCAGAACTCAGGACAGCTCACACCACCACCAACACGTCTGTACGCTTTGGTGTGTGTGTGTTTGTTTGTGTGTGTGTGTGTGTGTGTGTGTGTGAGAGATAGGCTGTGAGCAAGTAAATAATAATAACCATAAATCTATTCCTGTCCCCCATCCCCAGAGGACAGGTTTTAAAGACTGCGTGAATAAAGGCTTAGGTAAGAAAGATTATTCATCCCCGGCTAACTCTCCCGTCTTAAACTACCAACCCCCAGGAAAGGATCATAAAAGTCAGAAAAAAAACATATATAAGAAAAGAACAAATATAACGTGTTAAGAAATGAGGAGTGTTTAAATTAGTTTTCTGTGGGGTTTTCAATTTGACAGCTTCCCAGTGGTCTCGGATGTGCTGGATGCCGTTGGACGGGCAATCTCCCGGCCACGGTTAATGACTGCGCGGGTAAGATAAACAAACCCCGGCGAGGCGCCTGTCTACAGGGTCAGCAGGTGAGGCAGAGCCCATCACTGCCAGAGCAGCGCTGAAGGACGTGTGGAGAGAGAGAGAGGAGGGGGTTGGGGGTGAAGGAGGGGGAGGAGAGGCAGAGAGAGGTAAGTCAAGGAGCACGGGTCATTTCCAGTGTTGATTAAGGCCTCCCGAGGTTAATCATGCGTGCCAGAGATAGAGCGGGAAGAGGAGGGAAACGGCAGAAAAATGGATCTGAGCTATGGGAGGCTAGGAATATGTTTTATTCATGAAAGTTTTGCATGAGGCATGATCTGCCAACGATTTACCGTTCTCCTGCGCCCGCCCTCGCTCTCTTTATTACTTCCTCTCTTTAAATCACTTACTTTTTCTCATTTTTCTCACTCACGCAGTTGGGCGACGCGCAGCCCGGTGTGATACATTTTATTTCCTTTGTGCCGGCCACAAAGGGAAGTTAAACACCATGCCGGATGGAAGACTTTTTCCTTTTTCCCTTTTTTTTGGGGGTTGGCGCGGCACACAATGTGACAATACGATTGCATAATTTGACTTCATTACTGCGGAGGATGTGTCACTGCGAAATGTCATTGAGGATAGAGGCGCTCTGGGGATGCGCTCGCGTGCTGTATTGTCTACTCCGTGCCCGTCTCTGAAAATACAATCTGCTGGTTTGTTCTCAAAATGATCTGCTTTTGACAAACAGGAAATCATGAGATTTGTTACGGCAAAGAGCTTAACTTGCCCCATGGCAATAAGGGTGCTCCTGAAATGTTTTATCTACCAAGATTTCCACCGAGGACTGAGAGACAAGAGCACATGACACCTCTGATTGCATCTGAAGGGCACTGTATAAACACGTGTGAATGAAATAATGCTGGATATTATACTGCGGATATGCGCTGAGCAGTATTTCTTTCATCTCTGCACAGCTTTAGATAATAAAACAGATGCAATCTACCAGTGCCACTGTAAACAACACTCTAAGATCCACACCAGACCCAGACACTTATTGGTCTGCAACCTGCATGACATCAATGGGCCAATTAGGAATCAAACATGAACGTGAATGCACCTCGTTTGCTGATACACCTGCATTGCTTTTATCTTTTAGGTGACTGTGCTTGTACGGACTGTTACAAACTGCTACAATTACAATTTTGGCCGCCATTAAGAGACTAAACATGAGCGAAGGCAACCTTTTTCTTGTCACCAAGCTTTACACGTTTAGAGGTATAGGACCAAAATACTGTGAGCTATTCTTTGACAGGGAGTTTTCCCCTCCTCCACTCCTATGAGTGGAAGAAACTTTTGAATAGCTATTTGTATAAAGTTCATCAAATGCCCATTTTCTGAAATGCTGTGAAAAAGTCATGTTTTAAAAATTGTTTTTGGGGGATGTCGATTTAATAGTAACTTAATGTTTGTGCTTTTAACTATCAAAACAACTAATCAAGACCACACAATTGACTGATTTAAAACAAAAGCTTTTAGTATAATGATGAAACATTAATATCAACGAGAACTGAGTTTAGCTCATTGGTCTAGTTCTGGGCTCTTCATGCGACTGCCTCCCTAGCACATTACAGCCGTCTTGCATGAGAACTTGCATCTTTCTGTTTTAAGTTTACTAATCAAACCTCAGCTGAAAATCAAAGACAGCCAAGTCTCTTTTTGTCTCTCTGTCCCCTTTTTCTCCTCTCTCTTTCTGTCTGGAGCTACGCATGATAGTCCGAGCATCCCTCTGCCCGAGTCAGTGTGTGTGTAGCGCCACAGTCCGCTGGGACTGAGGGGCCACGGGGCCACCATGATGGTTCTATTAGAACAATGTGCTGCTGTGTGCGCCTAATTGGCCGGTGGAGTAGGTTCTCCCATCCTCCCTGCTGGCCACCCAGACCTGATTTTAATGTATCTCCTGAGGGAAGGAGGCAGCTGTTCTCTCCTGATTTCCATGTCTAAATTTAGGTCCTTCCCTCACTTCAACTCCGCCGCTTTCTCCTACTTTCAGTTTCTTGCTCTGTCTTTTCCAGTTCACATCCATTCCACTCGATCCCCTCCTCCCCACCTCTCCCTCTTGCCGAGTGTCGCGTCTCCTCCTCTGGTTGATCCCTGAAGGATGGCATTTCCACTTTCTTAGTCTCTCATTTTCATATTCCCTCTGTCTCCCGGTGCTCCTCGATCTTTCAAATTTATCTTGATCCTACCTTCTTTCTTGTGCTCGACTGTGCTCTATCTCTCATGGAGAGCGGGGTCACTTTAATTGCCCTCCACTTTGACTGACATGCCGAGGCTAAGCCAGGTCAACAACATGCTCATCTGCATGCCATTATGTAGAACTGGCGTAATGAAATTAGCTTTGCTTTATTTAGCTTGAATTGGATAATATATATGTCGCCGTAAATGGCACATACCGCAGAGCGGCGTGGGCCCCCAGTCCTCCGGGACGGTGACTATTTACGGCTGCGTTGAAACAAATAGCAAATCATTATTTCCTCTCCAGACACCAGAACCAGGGCTCATTGTCGCACTTTACCCTTCACACAGCTGTCTCCCTAAATGAGCTGAATCTTAAGTTTTTATGGGACCACTCCACAAGCTCTCACCACCGGAGTATTCACTGGCTAATAATCAAGGCCGGCGGCAAAGCCTCTCCCACAAGTATTTGGATTTGTGCCTCCTGCCATGCAAAATACCGCATCCAATATTTCTCAAAGGACAAAACAATTACTTATCCCAACAGGTCTTTCTTGTGTGGTCAGCAGACGCGTTGGCTGGCCTGGGTGGGCGCGTTCAGAAACACAGAACCTGTTGCCAAAGCAAACTACCGGACAAAAAAAAATAATGATAAGAGTATCTTGGATGCTTCCTGTCTGCTCTCCGACATGACCTTTCAAGCGAGAGCAGCTGAGTCTAATAACCTTTCTTATTTAGGCATTCAAGAAGCAGTGAAAAAGAGAGAAATGCAGGCAGACAGACGGACAGCCTGGAGCTACTGACCTTTACACCAGGACTGGAGCTCAACTGAGCTGTAGAGCTCTGATGTATGGCTGGGAATGCAGGATTACAAACTGGACAGAGGCAGCCCACACAGTTTTGATTAGCTGATTCACCTTTTAAGCCAGTCGAGCGTAACTTACAAATGCGGACCTGGGATCTCATCGGCTGGAAATTCAAATTCAAAGGATAAACGCGAAAGTCATTTCTATCGATACTGGTATTTTCTGAGATCCGGGGAGATGTGTGACGTGGCCGCGGTGGTGCGTGAACTGTGGGTGACCCTGAAAGTTAGTGTACTTGTAATGTCACTGCGACTGTGGGAGCATGCTGTGCGGCAGGAGGAGAAGGTCAAATATAAACCCTATGGTTGGTGCAGCGTGCAACTGTAGGAAATGTCACTTTATGTTTTAATATCATTGTTCGCTTTCGATTTCTCTTCGAAGCAAGTTTTTCTCTGTGTGTAATGCACCACGGTTTTCTTCTCTAAGACAGTTCCAGTAAAAGAGTCAGACACAGATTTACTAAAGTAAGATGAACGGGACAACATCTTAGAAATGACGTATAGATAGTAGATTCTTTCAGGTGTGAGGGAGTGGAAGCCTAAAAGCTTTCTTGCCCATTACTTCTTGATACGGGAACAATTCCCGTAGTTGTTTCCATTTTGAAAGAGATGATAAATGAGCATGTAGAGTGGAGTACAGTATATATAACTGTGGTAAGATCTCCTCTGCCCAGCACTGTCAGCACAGGATGGATGCCGCTCAGAACATCATGAATGAGACATGGAAGATTATGTGGGACATGACAGCTCTGCCTGGACTGGTTGAGGTTACGCAGGAGGCTTCACGAGCTCCTCAGACTGAGCAGCTCTCTCTCATGGCGTCGGGCGGCTCGTCGTGACTGGAGAGAGCAGAGCGAGGTCAAGAGTTTGATCATTCCAAGAGCTGGTGAGAATTCATCAAGCGGCCATACATCCTGTCAAGCCAGAAAGCTTATCGTCCTCACTGGGTTTAAATAGAAATGTACTCTAACTCCGAGGCATGTTTTTCTTTCTTTTTTTTCTTTTCCAATTTATGTGCAAAAACCAATTTTAGTTGATAATGTGGAAGAAAATGTTGTTAGCAAGTTCCTGGAAGAGGAGCTAAGATTTGAGATAAAGACATCATCACCGCCTGCCCTCACTCTGGGCCTCTTCCTCCCACTGTGACAGAATTCACACAAATGCTGAGTGAAAAGGGGTTTGATTATGAACATGCCAAATACCTATGAAAGTGAGACTATTTTGTAGACAGAATGAAAAAAAGAAACACTTGCTTTGAATGAAGACACATTTAAATTGTAAGTGTAGATGTGTAGAGTGTAGATGTATGTATATCTACAAATCATATCATTGTACGTGGTGTGTGTTCATGATACTCCATTAAAAGACACCATGCTGACCAATATGCTAATAATGTGTAAGAATTTTTGAAGGTTCAGAGACCTTTGTTATACTGAACCCACTTGTGAAATACTTATATAAACCACTTTATTTCTATGGAAAAAGCAACCTCTGTTTCTCTGTTTTGTACTGTTTATGTTTCTAAATGAACTGTATGTTAATTTTCGTGTATGTGTGTGTGTGAGTGTGCTGCCACAGACCCAATCTAAACTTTCCCTTTTGACAGTGATAAGATCCCCGCTGTGAGCAAATTGAATGCAACCCCTGCAGAGGGTGGAGCTACCTTGGTATTCAACGCTGGTGTACAAGCACCTCAGGACAGACATTTTTGATCTGCAGATATGAAATTAATTATCCGGCACCAGAGAGAGGCAGGCTATGGCAGCGTTGTCGTCATTTACATACAGTAATTAGAGCGGGCAGCTGCTGGTGCTGCCATCACTGACTTGACGTCCAGCTCAACCCCTGGTGCCTCCTTCTCTGAGGTGCCATTAGGTGTTTTCATGGAGTGACAGCGAGAGGACAGTTTGGTGGGGATTACAGGTCGTCACAGGGGACGGGGGGTGTCTTCTTCTTTTTTTTTGCCTTGTTTTGAGATTTCAGTGGCATCTGGGGTGTGAAAGGTGTTGACTGACACAGTGACAAAACATGGTAGCACCTTCATGTGTGCACAAAGCATTACAAGAAGCAAAAAAAAAGAGAAGCTGGTACAGCAAACAGCAGTTTCTCTTTTTTTTTAACTGGCGAGGAGAAAGTGCCATGGCTGAACTTTACTGCAACACAGAAGCAAATCTTATAAATCATCGTTTGGCCCCCACACAAAAACCCACGCACAGCTTTCTAAGAGGAGACCAGGCTCCAGCACAATTTGCCCACCATCCCTGACCTTGATTAAGTGACACCAGTTTAAAGGTCATAGATATAAACCTCTGCCCATTCCCGGCGCGTAAGCTGCTCGAGTTCAGGCTCGCTCGGTCCAGAATGGCCGAACGGGGAAGTCTGTATCCTTTCTGAGCCAAGGGCAGACATCTCATGGTTTTATGATAGAGGTAAACCTGGCCTTCATAAATACTTCATATGCTGCTTTCTTCCAGCTGGCAAAAGCGAGAAGGAGAAGCTGAGAGCAAAGGCGAGTTCTGTGAGGACAGAAGTACATATTTTGACAGATAAGTGAAAGCGGTGAAGGATGGTAGTGGGTAAACAACTGAGGCAAGCACGAAAAACACAAGAACAATATCTTAAACGCTTTCTTCTGGCTGAAAAGGATCTGCTCCTCACACGGTTGGATTATTTGTCATGTTTGGCAGACGTGTGGAAACCGGCATTAAAATTATTCTGCTCTGATTTAAGCATAAAATGTGTGGCTCTCTATTCCGCTGCCTTTTTGTTTATTATCACTTGTGTATATCCCACAAGTCAGGGGCTGGAAGTGAGCACGCTATACACACTAAAATGCTTTTTTTTAAGTTCATCCATGTTAGAATTTGCAAAATGCAACGTCGCCTGCTCTGTTTGCAGTTCTGCAAGGACACAGAAGGCAGAGCTTTGCCAAAGTAGAGTATGCATAACCTCAAATACTAAAAACATCATTCCCAGTAACGATAAAGCAATGTCTGCCTTCATCCATGCACTTGCTGACTTAGTAGGTTGCATTAATTAAATGTAATGGGCAGGAGAGTCATTCTGCTTCTGAGCTTCAGATATTTTGTGTTTTTCTCAAAGTGATGTGGACGACACATTTGCTCGATGCTTTCCTCTTTTCCTCACCACAGAAAGCAATTCATCTCTTCAGCCTTCACATAGGGTGAGAGCAGGATGATCGTAGACTGGGGTGGCATTCATGAGGGAAATCAGACTAATCATTGCTGCCACCAAACTCCCAAATTCCCCAAATCAACATGCCAGAGTGTGATTTTTTTAATGTGCGGTGATGTGTTGACAGATACTGTTCATTTAAGAGCGATCTGGGAAAACGCTTCTCGCCCCAGGGGGGAGATCTGCAAGATTCAGTGAGCAAAAAGTGCGAGTTTTAAAAAAAACAGCTCTCATCATCTGACTTTGTATGTCAGGCTGACTTTGCTGCAAAGCTCTTTCACCATACTTCCAGTCAGGGCAGACAGTGGCAGGCGTGACACTGAAGATCTTGTCTCAAAGCTACAGCTCAGACTGGTCGAACCCGGCGTGACTGCATCTGAGTGCATCAACCGTGGAGGCATCATAACTATCTCAAAATCATTATCTTCACTGTGCACCCATAAATCCATAAAGCCATACTTAGAAACTCAGAACAGAAATTCATGATGAATCATCACTCTCCTCATAGTTAAAGGAGTGGTTAGACTGAATATGCATCCTTACTCACTGGTGCTGAGATTAAAGCTATGGAGCATTGGTTTCATCAGAAATGCTTCGGATACCATTTTACAATTGCATTTATAGGTTTAGGGATGTTGCAGTTTGTGTGTGTCACCCTTTGATGCACAAAGGCTTGACGCTGATTGGCTGTCTTGCTGCCACTCCCATGAATTATCATGTGACTACACGCTGCTTTCCAAACAACACAGCCTCCTCTATATCTTTATTTTAGGACAAATAATAATTGCAATAATTATCATGGAGGTAGGAATACGACAAGATGAAAAGGAAGAAGGAAGGGAGAAGGGAAGAGGAAAAAAAAAAAAGGCAAAGTGTGTGCAGTTTGTGTCTGTTACCAAGGATCAGTGTGCACCATCTTTCCTGGAACTGTGAATGTGGGCGGGAGGGGGAGTTGTCTCAGTCTCGTCCGAGGGCTCCCCCCTGCTGTGTCAGGCTTTGAACCCTCTGATTTGAAGCATTATTTCCACTTTAAAACCTTCAGGTTCGTATCACCAACACGTGTGATGCACGCCCCGTGCAAAACAACACTCATTCTGCTGAATATAAATAACGTGCATTGATTCTCGTTCGGGGCAATCTCAAAGACAGTTTAAAGGGAGCTGGACAAACACACTCACACAAACACACACACACACACACACACACATACACACACATACACACAGCACAGGTGCCATATATCTGTGTTGTGTTTAATGAGGTCCTTTTTCATGCTCATTTGCACTCTTGGCAGTGATGCCACTATGTTGTCACATTTTCTTAAAATAACCCAGATTTAATCTTCCGACGGCAGAAAAAAAAAAACGTGTGCAGACAGGAAAATTAATCCCCGGTGCTGTGTGCAGTAATTGGCTGCACCATATACACATTTACAAATGAATATATGCAACAGGAACCCTTAACCAGTCGCTCAGTCCATCAGTCACGCTCGACACACACACAGGAGCTTTGAGGTGGACCGAGCCTTTATCTGCCCACTGATCAGCGTGAATCTTATCTGGCCTGTTATGTTTTCCTACCAAAAGCCTCATTATAACGGCTGGAGAGGCAGGAGGGAGACATGTGCTTGACTCTGATCTACACATCCTCTGTTCCCCCATTAAGAGTGCAATGGATTTTCTATACTGTCACAGTAAGACAGAGAGGGATGACAGCCAGGTGAGGGCGGCCTTTGGAGAGCTGGGGGGGAAGAGGGAGGGGAGGAGAGGGGAGAGGGATGGGAGGGGTCAGCGAGACAGTCACAACACATGCAGCTGGATGCTGGTGTCAGAGGGAGATGGATTAAATTAACACAGTGGAAAAAAATAAAAAATAAGAGGAGGGGGAACATGTGATACTGATGCTGTGATTTGCATTGCTCCTGCTGAGAGATGAGGAGGAGGAGGTGGAGGAGGAGCACAAGGAGGAGAAGAAGCCAGAGAAGAGGCTTTGACGTGAGTTGTAATCTGACACTCAACTACGAACCTGGCTGAGCAGGTTGACTGTGTGGTGCCCTCTATTGGCTGTAGTGACTATGACGGGAACACTGGAGAAAGTCAGGTGATGTATTTATGAAGATAAGATGTGTGAACAAAGTGGCAACTGGAGTGATACAGCTGTACACATCCTGAATCATACTGAGGAAAAACCAGGAACACGGTCTTCGACATTTCACCTGAAACTTGACCAACTGTTGCCTTGTGACTACACGCTCTCATTCACTTGTAAAAGGACGGAGGAGGGTACATGCAAACTGCTCTGGAGATGGGAGGGTTTTTTGGGAGGGAGATTTACCAATATTCAACTATTTGCCATTTCAAAGTCTGAATGATGATGTTTTTGGCCCTGCCATGGAAACAGACAACAAAGCCAAAGTGAGAGCATTTTTTCATTATATGTCTCCTTTATCCTTTAAATGATCTCTCCTGACAATAACATGATTATTTAAACTAATGATCTTTTCCAAAACAGGTCGTATTGTTATCTAAGCCTCTGCAATCTGCTGATAGTTCACAGTATGAGAACAAACACTACCTCTCTACATTTTTATTTTTGAGGTGGAGGACGATTGACGATTGATCTATTCTGTCATTTAAGTATGAGAATGTGTTGTCCACACTTAAAATGTCACACCTCGCATTGAGTGCCTGAATTACAGTCTGGCTGATTTACTCTTGTGTTTGTACAGCAGATTCACAGCAGTTCCATCTCAGTTATTGAACAGGATGCCACCCATGTATGCACTTAGATTTAGACTCTACTTCTAAAATAAAAAGCTGCACCACATGGAAAAGACGTGGAAAGTGCTTATTGGTGAGAATGGAGCAGTGTGGTGCACCCTCCCATGGGAACACATTGGACTCAAATAGATGAGCGTGTGTACAAAAAGAGTACCAGAAAGTAATTGGAAACACCATGAACGCAACATTTTTCTTATCTTTGAGCTTGACTATTATTTCTTTTTGTCAAGATGGGACACTTGTTTCTTATCAAGCTTTTACATGAGGTGCTTTCACCCTGATTGGCTCTTATTTTGATTAGTTGCAAACTATTCTTGCTGCAAACACATTAACATTTGGACTCATGCATTTTTGTGCTCTTCTGTTTGTCTCAGTCTGATTAAAAGCAGCACTTGACAGCATACCCAGACTACAACAACTTTATCACTTCCACTAATCACTGAAAATGCAGCATTTCACCAATGAATTGCTAATCCAGTTTGATTCGTGCAAACAATGGCTGCGTTAGGTTTGCCACTCGGAGCTGATGCCTATCCTTTCATTGACTTATTGCTCCGCTCAGGATGCAACCTGCTCTTCTGTAATCATTAGCCTGAGATGGTGAGTCAACAGAATGAGATTATTGACGTGGTTGACTAAAGTCTTAGTTTTGAGAGGCATATTTGCTGAAGCACACAGCTGAATAAAATGAGGTTATCTCCTCTCAAATAAACACTCTGCCTCTCCTCTCTGACTCTCTCTGATCTGTAATCTGCACTCAGTGCCGTCCCGCAGACACAGGGAATGATGGAGAAGATTTTGATCACTGTAATTTACTGCCACCTTTCCACAGCCTAGCAAAGGCAAAGGGCAACATCACACAATTAAATGCTCGATTATTAATCTGATGACCTCAGACTGTCCTCCTCTGTGTTTATGAGCTTGAATAATTTATCGTCGGATATGAAAAACACATATCAGTGGATGCTGGGCACAAGGATTGAGCTCGGTGTGGCAGAAGAGCTTCCTCTTTAAAAGTAGAAAAACTCATTCTGGTCCCAATCAAACTGTTTTGTCAGAGTCGTGCATTTCACTGATTCGGTGGTGACGAGTAAACAATGCGCGCTGTAGTTTTGTGTCTTTACTGAAATCACTGAAAATCCTCTAGCATGTAAACAGCGTGTCTGAAAAGTGAAATGAAATCTTAAATTGCTGTTTGGCAAACAAACTCTGGGGCTCTTTAAAAGCTACCTCACACCAAAAAGATAACAAAGTAACAGTGCAAACTAAGCAAGCAGCAACAACAAAAACAGAAAAAAAAATAAAAGAGAGAGAATAAAAGCAACCCGACTGAAGCGTCAGCCAATTGCTTTTCTGAAATAAAAGTGGACATTTTGTTTCACTGCGCTCATTTTAGCTTTGCCAGACACAGCAGGGAAACGCAACCACGACTCACCTCGAACTTTGCCTTTTGAAGCCATCACTGGAGTCCCCAAGTAGAGAAAGAGGGGGTTGGATGGGCAGCGAGAGAGGCGGATGCCAGAAGAAACAAAGAGGAAAAGAGAGAAAACAGAGACAGAGCAACTGATTAGAGACTGCAGGAGGAAGACTGCGCCGGTGTCTGTCTAGTATATGTGTGCGAGAAGCATTGTCTTTATCGTGAATGTCAATCACTGGAGCTGAGATCGTTCAAGCCTGAAAGAGAACGTCCTGATTTAGCTCATCAGCAAATTGAGACCTTACAGTGTGGCACCTTTTAATTAGTCGCCTCGCCTCATCTGGATCATGCAAGAGAGCTTGTCGCTTTCTAATGAGCTTGTAAGACCCATAAGGATAAGGCCATACTGTACATATCATGTTTGTGATTAGTGAATGATGTGCTTCATTTGATTTCTGGTGGAAATGACCACTTTCACAACCATCTCACAGTCGATTATCTTGCTCTGCTGCCCGTAGGGCTTTAGCTGTGAGTGGACATCCAGGAAGTAATGATTTGTGTCTATGTGCGTGTGTTTTTGTGTGCCAAAGACAGACTACAGTCATGAATACACACACACACTGGAGCTACGTATTAGGTTGTGACTGACAGCACTGCAATCAGTGAGGAGAGGCACAAACAGGACTGTTGTCTGGCAGAGCGGATCCCATAATATGGGAGGGATTGACAAGCAGCTTGGCGAAAAACATATAGGCTGATATACAGCCGAGGATAAAAATGACACACGCACACGCAGAGGGTCTGACCGACAACGAAAGCGGGACCTCTGAGACACCCTGCCGGTAAAAACATCGGCGAGAGCCAAATAAACAACATATATGGTCTATTAGTGTGCCCGTGTGTCTGTGTATTTTTGTGCGTTCATCCCGGGGGAATGACTCTTATGCTTCACACACACTGCTTTGCCAAATTGATGGATCTATTGGAATGCCTCCAGTGAGCCTGATAACCTGTGCAGCTCTGAGAGACAGCGCATGGGAGAGGAGAAAGAGAAGAAGAACAAAGAGGGAAAACAGACAGACTGATAGATAGGCATATTGTACATAGATTCAGATCATTGTTGTGTACAGTGAGTACAGAGAATAATGTCAATAGGGTGAAATTCAATGAGCACATGATAAAGCAAACTGCAGAGCAGGACAGCCACTCTTTCGACTTTCACACGCCCGTTGTTTTGTTTATATTTGAGTGCCCCATCAAATCCTGATAGCCAATCTTCAGAGGTGGACAGAGATGATTATGTTTTGTTAGCACTATTTTCCAGCTTATATTACAAGATAGATGGAGCCCGGTGGGAAGCAGTGTAAAGGACCCGATCACTTTAAATCTTTTTTTGTTTTTACATCTTGTTTTTGGTGGATTTCCTAAGTTCATTTGGGCACATTTCTGGCCGTAAACAGGATGTTGAAGCTCCAAATGGGGTAAATGTGAGAGGATCGGAAAACAGTCATATTACAACTTGTACAACCTTCCAACCGGAAAGCCTGACTGTTCCTGCACGCAGGAACTCAGGCCACCGGTGGAAATCTCACACCTTGCTGCTGTGTCACTGGTCAAGTGGGAGAGAGACCAACAGAGAAACAGGGCAGCGAGTGTCACATGACTTCTACATGAGACTGATGGCTTTGTGAAATATTCCCCTCAGCAAAGTCTGACCTCGCTCTACTCCCGCCTTTCATCCCCCCCCCGCTGTCAAGGTACGAGTTCCCTGTCATAACTGTGGCTCTGTGATCTCTCCCAGTCAATACCCTCGGACAAAAAAAAAAAAAAGAGATAGAGAGAGAGAGAGAGACAGATCCTGGAGACGAAAGGTGGAAAAAAAACATATTTTTTTTACAAGTGTTCGCTGGCAACAACGGCTGAGTAGAGATAGAGAGAGAATGAGAGAACACAAGTAGCAAAGAAAAGAGGAAAATGGTGGGAGTCTTATTCACTACACTCCTTGCACTTGTATCTCAGTTACCAGGCAACCAACACAACAGTCTGCTAAGTCCTGGCAAGCTGAAATTGAATAAAACACTTTTCATTCCACTCTCTCATTCCCCCCCATTTTACCATGGCATGAGCAGAGTATTCCCAATCGATTACACAATGGCCACCTCTTGCATGTTCTCAATGCACCTGATTGGACCGAATGAGTCACAGACGCACATTTAACCAGAACACGCGGGGGAACAATTTGGCTATTCTTGCAATTCCTTATTTTAACCTCATTCCCCTGCAATTTTTCCTTTGTGGCCCGCTCATGTCTCCTCAGGAGTCTGACAGAGCAAAAAAAAATTATAGGAAGTTAAGGAAAGTTTTTTTCGGGGGGAAACTTTATTCAAGGCAGCTATTTCCCACTACTTATTTTTACCCACTTTGAAGCTGAAGCTTAGTGGAGGTCTGCTGGAGCCTGTTCTATTGTCAGGGTGAAGACTGGAGCTGCTGCAATATTTAAAAAAGGCCTTTTTTTTGTCAATTCAGTAGATGATGAAGGTTGCTCTCTTCCTGCGCATCAAAGCAGTCATTTGTTAACACGAAAGTCATAACAAATTGATGATCTGATTGTATCCAAGTCTTAGTTGAACTTTTTCAGCTCCCAAGTGGTCAGAAACTGCCTCGGTTAGCTTAACTTCATTTCATGGCATGTTGAGCGTGTAAATAATCGTGTCTTGTCAATGTTACATCATGGTTCAACTATGACCTGAAGATGAAAGCTTGCTGACATTTACAGAGCAGAAGCCGGAGCAGGCTGGATTAAGTTTGTCGCACAAGTTGAACAGTTGAACAATGTTCAAATCTAACTTAAGTGCACTCTTACCTGAGGATGCTTCAAGCATATATTTCACATTGGAGTCCATCACAAATCTTTGCAAATTACATTTAAAATAGATTTAGATCTATCATTGTAATTTATTTTTCCAGTTTGTCAGCAGATTCAAAGACTAATGGATCGATCTTCCTGAAACTTTGTGGAAAGTCATCCCACGAGCCAAGGAAGAACCTGTTCAATTTTGCAGTGGATTCAAATCACAGGATGGATGCACAAATTATATTTTCTTTTATGGTAACATTAAGAGCGTGGACATTTGGTCAAACATTAAAATCTGATAGATGGCAGTTAAGTTCAGTATTGACAAAACATAGCCAATTATAGAAACACCATGACTCCACGTCACGATGTGCATTGTCACACAGCTGACACAAATGAGAAAAAATCTATTTGCTCAAACAAGATTGTTTACAGACAGATGCAGAGTGATAATGCCACTAACTCTAATAATCCCATCTGATGTCGATTGATTTCATAGAGAGGACATCTTATAATATGTACACAGAGACACATGTAACCCACTTTTCACAAATATTTATCCAAGCGAGGCTTGAAGCTATTGGTCTATGTATCATGCACAAGCATGTGTGTGTGTGTGTATGAATGTGTGTGTGTCTCAGACAGAAAAGTGAGCGATGGCATGGTGACGGAGCACAGAGCTCAGAGTTGTAAGCAGGTTCTGTACAGAGTCTGTACGTGTCAGCGGGGAGCCGTCATAAATAAACTGTGTGATAGTTCATACAGACGCCACCTGCTGCGACACGCACACACACACATGCACAGACATGGCAGTGATCATAGTTTTCCCTTAGGTTATAAGTCTCCCGGGAAGACGTGTTCATTTGCGACATCCTTCCTGTTTTCCTCCGCTTCTCCCTTGTTTTGCTGTTGCTCTTCAACTTGCGCTCGGGAAGTCTGTCTCGCCCACCTTTCCTCCGGCTGGCCCGTTAACCCTTTCCCTCTGTGTTTCCTTCCCTCTTCCCCCGGGCTACTCTTTGCACAGTGGCAGATATATTCAGAATCTGACATGCAGTGAAAAGTCTATGGAGATCGATGTGTGCAGCGTGGCTCTCTGCGCTGTCACATGGCATGATGGAGAGTTTAGCTTATCTTTGGTACAGCAGCAGCTGTTTTGCCATATGTTTGATGTACTCCAGGCCTTTGGAATGCACCCAGTACTCCACCGGTGAGCAGATTGCTGTAAAACCTTATCACACTCTTTGTCACCTCATGACTTGGCAGTACACGGAGCCATCGATCCACGAACACACATAAAAAAAAAAGGGCTGAGGGAAATATACATTGTGGCATATATCAATAGTGTCCCCCCACACTCATTTGTGACTATTCTGATTTATAAAGGAATTATCGAGCCAAATGTAGCTTCAAATAATGCGAGCAAATGCATTTAAATCTTATTTGATTTTGCGGCAAATTTATTTAAATCTTATTCGATTTAGCACAGCTTTTGCTAAAGGCCGCAATTCATCTCGGGCTAATAAAAGAGATTGTAAACAGTGTTAATAGATGGAATCAAGCTTACTTAACACAGCTTATTGCCACCATACTGCCTGCTTTATTAGATCTGTCTACCTCGTCCTTGTTTTCTCACATTACAGGCAGACGCACATCTGTTTGTTTTGTCATTTAATCATGCATATTTGATTTCCACTCCTTAACACAATTACACAAACACACCCTGTCCATGGTCGATTCATCTGCTTATGAGTCTAATGCCCATAGAACGCAAAGGGACTCACACACACACACACACACACACACACACACACATGTGCAAAGAGGTGTGTGTGCGTGTGTTGATCACACATTTGATTAACATTTGATCCCTTCTTACTAGACAAGGTCTAAAGCCATCTTTACGGCCTCAGAAAGACTTCCGCTTGTTTTTCTCTCTGCGATGAAAGTTGCCAAATCTGGTGAGTCACCATCAGCCGAGCATGTGCGGATGACACCGGGCAATCTGGAGCTCATGGCTTCTTTTTTAGCTTGGTTTCCATTAACAACAAACAGAAGAATTCTAATCGTCACAGTGGTGGATCTGCATTGGTAGCGATCTAACAAATCATTGCTATTAAATCCAATTCCTGATGTGTTTATTTTTTAGATGGATTAAGAAACAAAATGTTGTGGGAATCTGCTTAAGAATACTGATATCAAACTTAAGGCTATCCTGTTTCTGCACCTGTGTTGTGATATATTTTGTTGTGTTGTGGTGACTCTGTGGGCATCATCTGGAGGCAATATGCAAAGATAATGACTCAAGGGACTAGCGGTTTATTGCTCATTGTCAATGGCCTGCAGCTAAAAACACAGTGAGCGCACGGTGGGGGAACGGCACCTGATGGAGTTCCACCTCTTGTCTTCTTGTTTTCATGTTGGGATCGCTTTAGATCAAGCACCGACCAGCTGACCCAGCACTTATTTCTACATTAGTGTATTTTGGGCCTTTGGTAGTGGCTGCTTGGGACACAATTTTAACCATAATGGGAACAAATTTGAGAGAGAATGTGCCTCGAAGTTGAGTGGAATAACACCATATTAGCATCCCATGGTGACTGTCAATGGGAAATGTGCAGCAGTAAGCTGACAAATATGACTGCACCCATAATAAAGGATGAAGCACCAGCAGAGAGGCAGGCAAAGAGAATGAGAAGTCGGACAGTAAAAAGTCAAAAGTTGTGAAATATTTCTTCACTGCCACATCTGCTCTGTGCCCTCTGACAGTCAAGGACTCCTGATTATAACCCGTTTATATGGTCGTCAGTGCTGCACCATATGCCACATTATACAATAAACTGAAGGATTGGAGGCATGAGGCCAGTTACACATCCAGAGGCTTCTCTCTCCTTTATTCCTCTAATTTTCCTTCTGTGCTTTATTTACTTTCCTTTCAGATTGGTGATTTAATACACAGTGTGATACGTGTTTGAACTTACTCAGCATAATGATTTCTATTATCTGATGTTTCTTGGAATAAAGAGTGTTCATTAAAACAAGGGCTCAGCCTGATGTTTCTAATGTGTGCACACAGCTGCATAGTCGAGACAGGAAGGCAGTATTAATTATCTTCTCCAGGCACCTGAGTGCTAATGATTCTCCGATCTTCATAGTTTGGGAAGCAGAAGGGATGGAAAATGCATTGTCGTGTGTGCCACCTTACCAAAGTGGAATGCTAAGTTAAAATGACTGAAAAGTTACACGTATGGACGCTGTGTATATTTTGTGTTCATACTTGCCATTTGTGTCATTATAAACATGATTCTGGTTCAACCACTGACACAGCGTGAAGACCATTACTGCTATGGCTTCTTGCAGTCTCACATATGTTGATCAAGTATTTATTTTGAGTGGCCGTGAAACTGTTGGCCAAGTCTACCTTTAAAGTGTGATACAGAATTTGTACGGACATCTGCCTCATAATTAGACACGAGTATGTGCCATGGCAAGACAGATGTTCTTATTCATTAGTAGGCCAATGCTAATTTACACCAAGCTTTTAGAGGAGAAGAAAAACAGCTGGAATTTGTAATAGTAAAGGAGGTGGTTCACCTTTCATCCACATGCTTGTCTTGGCCGCGGTTCCTCAGCTCAGCTTCCTGTGCCGTTGCTACAGTGTGAACCACAACCCACGGATAGTATATAAGGAGGACAGCTCAGTGACAGTGGCCGGGTGGTTTTAATGTCAAGACATTTTGGTTTACAGCTCCTTTGCCACTTGACTTCACAGCTGTTCTATAAGAAAGGTCATATCCTGCGCCACTACACAAACACACATGTGCGTGCACTCTGGCATGCACACAGCAAAACGTGTAATTTTACCCAAGGCATACCTCACCGATTTCAGTCACAGAACGTACGCCCACGCTGCCATATATCGCGCCCTCCCACATGCACAGCAGACCTTATCAGAAAACACGCGACACTCTACAGTGTGTACTTCTCGATCTTGTCCCCCACGGTGAGAGTACTTTCATATATCACGTTAATTAACTGGGACTCTGTTAGACAACTTGTGAGCCGGGAACTATCAGCTTTTATCTGGATGGAGTATGGTTCAGATATTAAACATCAAAGATTTGGCATAAATATTTCACCCCGAAAGCGCACTTTGCTATTAAACCCGTCGCCTCTGAAGTAAACCTGAAATCACAAGCTGCACTTACAGTGGCCTGCTGTGTCATTGTTAACCGTGATGCCACTTAACAATGAGTACTAATAAGCGCTGTGGCTTTGAGGCTTTATAACTTTCTTCATCCTGAAAAGTAAAATCTTTGGCACAAAAAGTGACATTCAAATAAACAGAGAACAAACATAGACACAACAGGTAGTCCTGCTGTTACTTCAAACTTTGCTCATCTCCCCTGTGAAATGTCTGAATCCTCTTCATCTGTGGAGTTTCCTACATGTTGTGTAGATGTTCAGGTTGCCTTCGAAACATCCTAAGCTTTTTGTTTCTAAATGGCTGTCAATAACTACACAACATTCTTGCTAATTAAAACAATAATAATAAAAACACACCTCAATATAATTTAACATTTAGTGTGACATCATTTCGGGGTGGTCTGACCTTCTCTTAATGATCCCAACTGTGGCTGGCTCCCAGCGTCCAGGTCGAAGCGTACATATCTACCTCACACACCAGCTGACTTAATTAAAACCCCTGTTTGCCGTCCATGCATTAATTATATATAAAGCAATTATTCCTGTGACTGAACGTAATTTAGTAATCTGATTTTTGGGATCACGCTCTATTGCCAGAAAGGTTCATGTTTTTGCTGCAGCTGCCTGTGTTTACTGGCACAGGTATATAAGCAGTAGCAGCCGCCCTCACTCGGCTGCCGAGAGCTTCCAGAAAAACACGGAGCCACGGGTCTGTCTCATGTTATGAGCACAAGTGCAACAAATAACAAACCCCTTCCAACACTGAATAAATAAGAGTCAACATGAATTATGACCCTTGGGGATATATTGAGTTCTGCATTTTTGCATAATAGTCCAAACTTAGCAGCAGAAATGTATCATTTGACTTCTTCTTTTTGGTGCCTGATGAATTCTTGATGAGTATGTTCTTGTCTAAAAACTGACAAGACAGGAGCAGGAAACACATCTCATTAATCCTCCCAAGACACCCTCTGGACTGTAACTATGGCGGTGCCCTATCGCAGTAGTCTTCAACCCACTCTTATCATGTTACAGTCAGAAACCTGCTATGCAATGTCTTTATTTGTCATACGGATGGTGTCAGGGAGAGAGAGCGAGAGAGAAGCAAAGAGGAATGAGGATTGGGCCGAGAAAAGCGTGAGTTTAAGTACGGTCACCGCATAAAAACCTGCCCTTTGACAGAAAAAACAAATAGAGGCACATGGAAGCGGATACAGTGCACACACTCGAACACATACACACGCACACACACATACATACACAGCTATAACATTTTGCCATTTAAAGCCTTAAAGGAATCCCCTTGGGCTCAAGAAGCACATTTCAATTTCCACGAAACACCCAAGGGATATCGAAATCATGAATCTCCCCAACAAGAAAAGTCAAACAGGAATTGCTATAGGATGATGGACACACCTGAATACATACACATGCACGCATGTACGCACACACAGCAGGCATACAGCTCATGCTGTCATACCAGGTGCAGCCATCAGATGATGGACAGTCCAGGTCCAGCCTATAACTCAGTGGATGCTTTTTGTTTCCTCTGCTTCTTCAAATGAATAGTTTAGAGGGTGAAGTTATATTGTGACAGATGCCTTCGGGGTTACAAATGGCTTCCTCCAGACAAAGCTTTGAAGTGGATGTGTATGCCTGGTCACCAACCTGTAATCTCCAGCCATTCGTCACAGGGTGAAGGGACAGGAGATTTCCCGGGAAAACTTCAAGATAGTATAAGCTTCATTTTTTACCCTGGGTGGGGGGTTCAAAGCCCCACTGGGTAAAGTATGGAAGCAAATAAGGGTCATTCATTTGTCTACAGGTGCATCCCTCAGTTACTGTCTCGTTGAATGCATGCAGATATGTGAGAGAACGAGTTTGTGGATGCATTTGTGAATGTGTTAGATTTTGCACCTGAGAAGTACTTGAACCATTGTGAAAAAGCCCAAAATTGTATTTTGCATATGCAAAATGAAATGCTTTTTTAAATTTGTGCAAGATTCTTATCCTATTTATTTCAGATGCAAAGACAAGGTCTGTCACTCTTTTTAAACTTGTGACTTTAGTCTTCAGTCATTTCAGTCAATCTCTGTTAAACGTCATCGCTTCAATTACAAATTTGCAAAATGTTACAAAGCTTGTTTACACTTATGCAAAATATTTCTACAGGTGCAGACTTCAGGAGTTTATCTTTGCCACATGCAAATAAATAATGACAAATAAGCTGAGGTGTGAATAAGCTCAGAAATGATTTATATCCATCGAGAGAGAGTTGGAGTGACGATTTACTCAGCATCAGGCCCTCAAACACCGACCTATATAGATTGCCATTTATTTCTATGGGATGTTCTATTTTGCTGCTTTATCCTCTACGCAGAGAGCATGGTGAGGAGGGGAGCTTTTATCCTCAGTGGAGAAGAACACACAGTGTCTGGAAAATGCCTCCTCCCCTTGATAGTGAGACTTTGATCAAAAATGTGTCATAGCATTTTGCTCGAGCTGAATAATTCAAAGGTCAGTGAACAAAGGCATGTTTGTGCTGTGTTGCATTACAAAGGGCAGAATGATGGTAAATTGGCAAAGTGTTCACTGTGTCTCTGTAGGGAGCTGACCGGTGAGCCTCACCCTCAAGGGACCATTTGGCATCAAACAGCTCGCGCTCCCTGTGATTGTTACTACTTCAGTCATTGCCAGGCTGTTACCTCGCATTTTAAAACCATCACCTTTATATCCTCTTTCTCTTCGGGGCATTGTGTTTCTGTGGATTTTCCAGGGGGTCAACCAGAGGATGGGGTTCCGGCAGGAGGGACTAAAAGCTTTGGGGCCTACGGGGCTGCGCATCCCCAGTGAATGAGTGCCTGTTAAAATCCGGCCAGTTTGGTTAGAAGCAGAACACCATGGCCACATTTTCATGCAGATGTGTGAGTGTGTGTGTGTGTGCGTGGAGCGCTGCTCCGCAAGAGCTCTTTTGTAATGATGGCAATAGGCGATCTCTGGGGCAGCGGGTCTGCAGCCCATCTCAGTGGGCAGCAGCTCACTGGGGACTACAGCTATAAAGAATAAAGGCAGGAAGAAAAGGCTCTCAGATACATGTGGATTCATCCGCCTTTCAAGTCCAGAACCATGGCTTTTTCTCCTTTGTCTTGCATACGCCTTCCTTTCATCCCTTTACCTGCAGCTTTCTACTTTAATGCCATTTTTGGTGTTTGTTTTTTTTTTTCCCTCTCAAGAAACAATCAACAATACCCCGTGCGCTGTTCCATAACTGGGCGGGACCGTGGAGAAGATGAGAGGAGTGAGGAAAGGAGCAAAGGGAGGAGGGGAAGAGGAAAAAAACGGCCAGTATTGCGTTTGTGTGCAGCCAGTGTTTGCGTGGAAGCATTCATTCCACTTCAGGAGCTTGCATTATTCATACAGCGTTTCTGAGGAAGAAAAGTCAAAAAGACACAACAAAAATAGACAAAAATACTGTATGAACACACATGCACAGAGAACTCGGGGCAGTGCAGCAGGGCTTCTAATAAAGCTACTGTAGTGAGGTGCGGAGCGCTGCAACACACAGGTTTCCCATGGGAGTTTAAGCAGCTCCAGCAATCCAGGTCAGCCAGGGCTCCTGCGAGGATCCTCACAGGCTCTAAAACGCCCTGGTTTGGCTCCTCAGCTTCTCCACCAGACGAAGATCCCTCATAATGACTTCAAACGATCTTATGTTAAGGTTTTCTAATCTTATTTCCTGCTATACGCAAGTTGACAGACTGGCCATGTATATGACTATGAGCCTCAAGCAACTTGTTTTCAATTATTAAAAGATGATTCATAATGCAGAGCTTTTGCGAGACATTAGCGGTGCAGTATTCTGTCTTTCAAGGGGCACTAAAGACTATATATATATATATATATATATATATATACACATCAATCAAAGTGCACACACATGCACAAACACATCTTGCCTCGCCCACTACCTTTTATCCATGGCTGGGAGCCATGAATGAATTCCATTTCATGCCTGGGCTTATATTTACACAGGAACAAAAGAAAAACTGTGTTCAATTACCAAAGACAAATTTGAACTCATCTGGGTCATTTTCAACAAATTAAGCTGGAACTAATTCCTTCCTGGTGTTACAATTGAGCTAAATAAATATATAAAATGGCGACTTGTTTGCTTTTGCCCCCTGCCCCACCCCCCCACGTCAAATTAAAGTTGACCTCAACATGCACCTATTGTAGCGATCCACAGGCAGGGGCCCATGGGAGCACTGAATGGACAGAGGGAATAGGAAAGGGGGGAAGTGGGTGGGGGAGTGGACGCAGCGGAGCTAAACTGTGATGCAGTCCCTGGAGAATACCCATACAGTAGCACAGCTTATTAGTATTATTAAAAACAAAATAACAAACAATCTCCATATGCCCGTTATTGTCACAGCCCCCAACCCAATTCCTTGTCTATCCTAGCTTTCATTTCATCCAAGCCTCTCTCACTTTCCTCTGTCTCCGTCTTTCTCACCCATTACAAAGGTGTAAATTGGACACAGATAATTGAACATTACTATCCTGGGAGTTAGCTGACGCCATCTGTTAAATGTCCGCCCCCGACATCACACGATGCGCCCAAACATCCCAATGCACCACGCTGTACTGTACGTTTGTGTGGGCATCCACATGTCACCTTGTGTGATGGCACCGAATTGCCTTCTCCTTCAACTCTCCTATTCCCAGTGCACTAAATGCAGGTGCTGTGCTTAGTTTTGTCAGTGTCTTCTGGCCATTCTAGTAACTGATGGAGGGTTAAGTGACTTTTAGAGGCACAAAATTACAGTAAAGGACTTAATTCAACAATCAAGCGTCCATCGTCTTAAATGCTTTGTACCAAGTGGTGTCACAGATGTCTACTAGAGCCTCTCCCAGCATACATACAGTAGGGTGACTGCAGGGAATACAACCTGGACAGGTCACAAACACACACACCATTCACCCTCACACGTAGTGGCAATTCAGTCTCCAAAAAGACCTACACGTGCATGTTTTTTCAGCGATTAACTGGAGAAAACCCACACAGGCATGGAGAGGCCCTCAGTCAGATTTGAACCGGACGCCTCCTCGCTGTGAGCTGACACTACTATTCACCAGGATACCGTGTCCGCCCTGTGTCTGACCAAATGATGTTGGGAGATGCAGCTGGGCTCTATTACCAGCCTACATACTGTAGGGCAAAGAGGGGGGGGGGGGGGGGGGGGGGGGGGGGGGGGTAAACACCAGACATGTTGCCAGTCCATGTGTCACACACACAGCATTCACTCTCACACCTGCTCCCCACATCTTGGAACACCATGCAATTACAAAAAATCAAAGCCCACCAATAGCTGAACTTCTTCTAAAGCTATTGTTAAGGGGGCTATAATTTGAGCAATTAAAAACAAACAAACAAACAATTGCACTTTTCATCAAGGCTTGGTGAGAACAGTTACCATTCTTGCCCTGTTATTGATATTATAGGGTTAACAGCCTTCAGGGAAACCTTCTTGGAATGCACTGGGGCAGCAACCAGTGTATTCCATAAGATTCCCAACAAAAAAAATCCAATTACTGGCAGAGGCTCAATTGTTATAGGTTATCCACACAAATAATGAGGGAGAGTTTATGTGAATTTCTAAATAAAAAAGAAAATCCTTAATGGCTCTCTCTCCATCTCTCTCTCTCCCTCTCTCTGTCTGCAACACACATGGCTGATTAGCAGTTGGCATTTTGTCTTGGCTATGTGCTAAATGAGAGCAGCAACATTACCATCTCAAAGATGCTCTCTTTGCCCAGTTAATGGTCAGGACACAATGGCTGCTCAAACACTTGATGGATCATTGCGGGATTATGCCATTTGGCTTCATGCCTTTATACTCACTTAGTACATGTGTGTGTGTGTGTGTATGTGTGTGTGTGTGTGTGTGTGTGTGTGTGTGTGTGTGTGTGTATTAGGCAGACAGAGACATCCTGTATCCTGTAGATGTGGACTCTTATGGTCCCTCTCAGTGGGAGCAATAATGTCAAGGAGCTGCAATGTCATATCCATCAGAGCTGACTTCCTGTCAGGCTCAGACAAAGGTGCTGACACCTCAACACCACGCAGTGAGTGAGGAGGCCATTCAGATGTCAGTTACCTGACACACAGGCATGCTCTCACGGATGGGTGGTAACCAGTGATTGTCAGTTGGTAAGTCACGAAAAAGGCCACCGCATATATAAAGCTCAAGAGGAGCGATCCACAGAGATTTAATGAATGAATATGTTTTCATCCTCCGAGGCAAAGTATTCAGTTGGTACAATCACACCTGTCAGCTCTGGCAAATCAGCACTTATGGATATCAGGCAGCTATCGCTGGAGCGCTGCCGTCATTGGGAGACACCTTCAGATTAGTCAGTCAGGTGCCAGACTGTCGGAGCTCAAGACTGTTTGCAGGATCTAATAAAAGTTACGTTTCAGCTATGATGTTGGTAGGATTTAGTGCCAACTACGCAGCTTCACACCTTACCACTAAAAACTCTCACAAAAAAGAGAGCAGTGCTATAACTCACTGCCACAAACGCATCGGGGGACTCCATAGAGTCTGCACAATTTACAGAAAAAAGACGTGATGTTCCAAAAAGCTCTCAGAAGTTGGCAAAAGCTCAACCTCGGCTTTTGTAAAAAAGTTACCACTTATGCTGCCAGCAGAACCAGAAAATATCGACACCTGTATGCAGATAAATGTATAAGAACATAGAGTCAAGTTTGTGATATGAGCGGTTGATTGATGGTGGTTTGATCAAGAGAAGGAGAACATGAAGGAAAAAAAAGCAAAAGGGTTTGTTTTACCAACATTGGGAGTTTGCTATCTTGGAGTATCTTTGGAATCTTTCAATTACCTAAAGACATAAAAAATGAGTTGTGGCCGAGCTGGCAAGAACTCCCCGACCACAGTCAAGATGACCTCTGAAACTCTTTCAATGATAAAAGGAACACTTCATAATATAACGCTCGATGCTCAAAGAGCAAATAATTGCTTTGTAAAAATATATCTTGATTAAAATTCTTTGTCCCGCGTGCCACTGGCTGCTGTTGCCGACATCTTACGTAAAAGTACATGTTGAGATAACGGGGTCACAGACGCGCCCGCGATCGGATGATGCCATAAAACAAATTATGATGTAGAGAAACCAAATTGAACTTTAATTTTGCAGCAGTGCACCGAATAGCTTCTCGCCCTTCTCTGTTAATGACTTCAGCGCTGGCTGGCGTCCGTCCAGAGGCTTTAACAATTACAAGTGCAGCAAACGTCAGCCGTGACTGTCTTTGCATCTGGGCTCAGAGGGGGGTAGAGGAAGGGGCGCGGTGACTCACTGAACCAAACAGAGCAACAATCGGCTCCTGTCCATCTGAGGACGTGACGAGGAGTGTGGCCGAGTCTGAGGCTTCACAGCGTGTGGCCTCCAGTACTTTCAGAGTCAAAACACAACCACTCTCTGCTGGCATGCAAAGTCATTCCAAAATCCCCAAACTGCTTTTGGAGGATGCTGACAGGAGGGACCCTGACTGCCCAGGTCTCATTATTTGGTTTCCATATTGCAAGTAGCCTCAGCCTAGGCTACCAAAGTAATGTCTTAAGCTCCAACAATTTCAGAAAAGCAATTCCCGCCTTTCATTGTAAAATAGAATGAATGTCTCCGAGAAATATGTTTTCCTCCACCCCCCACCTGTCAATCAGGTTCTCCATTACATTATTTCTCTGGTGGCTCATATTGCTTGATTTACTTCAGGCAGCAGCATTTCTTCATGTATTCATATTTTCTTTATTGGCTCTTTTCTTATTTCGTAGTCAGGTGCAATTCTCGTACATCAGCGTCTTCAGCGGCATTGACTCTGATGTTCTAATTTAACCCTGCAGTTGCTGTCAATGTTTCCTGGCAGAGAGACCCGCCTCATGTGTAATCTGCACATATGACAGATTGTATGTTAGTAACACATTGACATGCTCACTTTGGCAAATGAGAAATTTGGTCTGAAATACAAACTGTTCTGTATGATATTGTATGATGTTGAAAAGCAGCTCTGTTTTAAAACATGTCTACGAAGGTTCTCAGCCACCCAGGTCACAGTGGTCTTCAGATGCTTAGAGAACCTATTAAGCTTTTCTGCTTACCCTGACATTGGCGGATAGTAATGGTCTTCATGCTGATGGAAATAAATCAGCCAACAGAAGCTGAATAGTTCGACAGAGACATTGATGGGGAAGAAGAAAAATGTGCAGAAATATAAACTGACATTAGTTTCATTGGTTTTAAGTTTAAACTTGAATAAACTATCATATAAAGACAAAGCACAGTAAATTCAAAATAGTGAATATGACACTTGCTAATATGACAAAGCTATAAGCCACCTCATAGTGACTTATGTGTGCAAAGCACCTTAATTTTAAGCCATGTGTGTGTCTACATGTGAAGGTGTGTGGTGGAATTAAAAAGGCAGTGCATAGACATCAAGAAGATATACTCTGATACCTTATGATACCCGTAGTTACTAAAAACAACACGCAATTGTATTTTAAATGGGGATGGTGTCAGTTTCCAGCTATAAATAATGGAAGTTTGTTTCAGTTATCAGTGAAGTTCAGGTTCAGGTTCACACATAAGACACTTAATTACTCATGTCCTCTGTATATATAAATTTTTTTCTCTTCAACTTCTTCTTCACAGACAAATGTATACATGGGTTCTGTGAATCCCCTTATTGCAAACACAATATTCCAGCCTTTGTGTGATGGAGTGTGCAACAGTAGAAATCTACGGGGAAAAGTGAGGCCATTTTTAGGCAGCTGTTAAAGCTTGGAGATCTTGTTTCAAGCAGACTAAATGTTCTTTAACATCTGCCATGTTTCTTCTTGGATAATCAAACACCACAGATGAACTCAGCGTAAATTAAACATCTTTGACCTGACAGTGGAACTCGGGCTGTTTCCTGCTGAGGACAAAGTAATGGTTTTATGTCTCTCTCTATCTAAAGTATTTTCTCTCTATAGCGGTGCATTTTTGCATTGATTGTGGATAAATGCCCTGATTTTTGTTGACATTTTCCAGCATGTCTCATAAATACTCAAATTCCTTCTTAACATTGATGAGAGAATAGGACAGTGACAACCATGTGCACAGTCGCTCTTCAACTAAATGAGTTGCAAAATGCAATAAAAGTTGACAAAAAACAGTCATCACACTTTGCTCAGAGATGCAGTGTCCCACCACATTGCACGGCAAAGCGAAGGTAGTGTCCCTTTTTAAGAGATTCTGACATCAGCACTGCCATGTTTTTAATGCAAAAAGATGCAGTCCTCTCATGTCATAAAAAAACTGATGAACAATTTTCTTTTCTCATAAAATTTAAGTATTTTTTTTACTGTTTTCATTGCATGTTTCCTGGAACTTAAAAACTAGGCACAAATAAGTGGGCACAGGCATAAAAAAAACAATTTTAATTATTGCCTAGACAAATTTCTTTGATTTGTTTGACATTCCTGTCAAAATAGGATTTGTTTTGACATGTGGTGCATTAAAGAGGCATCTGATGATCTCTTCAGGGTGTCTGCATAGGTGACACTATGAAATCACAGTAGGGTATGATAATTTCCAGAACAAGTTAACAGAAAAAAATATGCAATGTGTCAAGTTTCGTAATAAGGCCAGGTGAGATTGTTTTATCTAAATTTAAAATCCAATTCACTGCTGGCATCTGCTCTTCCATTACTTTTCTGTAACCTAAAACAAATGTAAATCCATTTCAGGTAATGCAAGAAGCAACTCCACACAGGCAACAATCTGTTATTGAATCCAGCTACATTTTGCCAGCAGCAATTTGTTTAAATGTTAATTGATGAGGTAATATTTCCTCTCTAAGGGTATCAGCGTGAACAAAGACAACTTCAGAGAAATCAATCAGACAGGTTAATGTCTGCTCTTTGCTTTCTTCTTCCTCAGTCTTCTTCAGTTTGCCACCCCCTGGGATCAATTCTAACAGACTGAGATCCAATTGATATATCCAGTAGCAGGCCATGACTCAATTCTCTGTATTCAGCCTAGCTGGAGCCCTGAACACAGGTGAACATTAAGCATTATTAACAACAGGATGCGTGCATAGGTATTTGCCGTTTAAAACTAAACATCTAAAACAAATACTCAGAGAATGAGCTGAGGGCGGCGAGAGAATGTAAAAATGTACTTCATGCTCCTTCTCAGGGCTGAGACATTTCTCTGGAGCTTATAAAGCTCACCAAATTCAAAAATGCATTTTCAAAATCAGAAAAGGTGAAAGTATTGGGGCTTTTTAATTCCTGCAGACTTTGTGCCTTTCCCATATTTCAGGCGGGGGAACAAAAGTCATCAGTACTCTTGCTGTTCTCCACCAGTGAGCAGACAAATAGGCTACCTGTGGAGAGAAACACACCGACTGTCTGCACTGACATTTATAGTGCTGTTGTCCTGAAAGAAGGACGACTGGAGGCCATGATCAAATATCTTTCCTGTTTTAATGGGATGTAGTAACCTCCTACATCAGCACACTTCCACTTAGAGCCGCCTGTTAGTCTCAGTTGGCTGCTCCTTCCTCCCCTCTGAGAAACTCCGTGAAAAACACAAGACATTTATTTAGTCGCGCACACACATACACACACACACACACACTCGTACACATGCTGTGTAGCCGTGCGTGCTAAATGCACATATATGCACATGAATGCAGTCAGACATTTGTACGCTGCAGATGCAGTCACGATCCCTCGATCTGTTTCTGCACCACTACGAACCAAAATTGGTGGATTTGGCATGTGATGCCAAATTTGGGTGAAAAATTTGATGACACGTGTAGGCGTGCAGTGGCACATAAAAAGATAAATCATATCAGGTGAGAACAAAGTTTTGCCAATGGGATGTTTGGGATGCGCTGGAATTGCTCCATTTTGCCACAGCGTTCAATGCTCCTCAATCACTGTAATACACAGAAACGAGCAGCTTTCGGCTTTAGTTTGTGCCTCATTGCAAGTAGCAGTCAGAAACCACCCAAAACATTGCAGTTATTTTCGTATCTCTTGCACAAAATGTTCATCCTGAGCATGCATTGCAAATGCAGAGGAAAATCCTGGCCCTGAGTTGTATTGATTCCTGTGCTCTGGTCCACTGTGTCTGTGCACCAGTGTGGGTTTTCTGTGCAAATTTGATTGTTTACATTGTTGTGTATGTGTGTGCACGTAGGTGTATGCCCCCGGCATCGATCCTCCACTTTGTTCAAGTTATCAGTGAGGGTATGGAGCATAATACTGCTTTTCACACAAGAAATAGAGCTACAGAGGCAACCATGTAAGGCAACCAGAAGGAAAGCATGGAAGGAAGATAGATGAAGAAGAAACAGAAGATGCAGAGCTAGATGGTGAGGGGTTGTGTGTGTGTGTGTGTGTGTTGGGGGTGTGTAGGAAACGGCAATGACGTACCAACTAAGTGGACACAGTGGAAACAGAACAAGCTGCCCGGTGGGGCTAGAGTACGCTGACTGAGTCATAAATAACACAGAGGTTTAGACTGAATCACACTTTATTTTAAAGAAAGATTTAGAGACGTTTTCTTCAAAACTAATTAAATAATACATATCTCACAATTATGCATCTCCCAAATCCTCACAATGTGCCTTAAATATGAGGAAGAAAAAGTAAAATTGAGATATTAGCAGATAAATATGATGAAAGCTGCCAGACTAGAGAAAAAAAAAACAAGTTCTGTTAATGTTTAAATATTTTTGTGGAGATATTGGAGCTCACTATGTTGTGAAACAGGGACGAGTCTTGAACAATTCAACAATGTCAATCTTTACAAATAAGTGAAAACAAATATATGTGTATTTGTGGAAGGATACTGAAATACTAATAAACGTCTTAAGGTTAACTGACGACCGCAGTTTATTACCTTCAGGTCACTGGCCACAGCCACAAGACATGACATTAATGAAAGGTTGGGGTTGTGAGTGCATGAAACAGTGACATTCAAGGCTTTTATTTTGAGGTTACGGTGCTCTCAGTTATGAGCTTTTCAAAAGGGAACATGGACTCAGCCAGAAATTATTTATAATGTGACACAACCAAGATTTTCCTCAGAGCCACTTCTGTAAGCTTGCCACAAGACGCTTGCCGTCAATGCTTATGTGCATGCTGACTGGCCTTTTCACCGTGTTGCCAATGGACACCCACAGTGTAGATTAAAAGATTTGGTCTCAGTGCAAATTGATTTTTCTTATTCTCCTTCGACGCACACTCTTTGCTGGAAGTGTGTATTTGTGCAGCGGAGCCATGCAGCTCCTCAGTAATCAGTTGTAAAAAAATAAACCCTGGGTTGGAGGTCATCATTGTTGACACATACAACAGTTATTGATCCGCTTTTCTAGTTATCTTAACAGTTTAGAACAACACGAACAGATATGGAATCTGAGCGAGAATAGTAAGTTGAATCATTGCGGCATGCTACCGCGTGGTGACCGACATCAAATACTGATAGGAGAGGTGGCGAGCATGCTACTGCTAAGAGAAAGGGAAAATTAGATGCATTTGTGGCAATTTCTGTGTGTGTGTGTTTACTGGTGTGGATGAAAATCTCTCTTGTGGTTTGAGCCGCATTGTTTGATTCCACTGATTCCACAGTAAGAGCCGCTGGGGGCTTGTTGCCAAGGTTCAGCCAATTGAATTAGGGATTTGCTGTTCCCTCCTCAGTCCAACCCTCCTGACCATTTCCTGTTTCTCGGGATCCCTGTGGACCCTTCCTCTCCATTCAGCTGTGGACTGTAATTGTATTTAGGATGCCTGCGCAGAGCCCAATGGAATACACCATGAGGAGAGAGAGAGAGACAAAAAGAGATAGAAGGAGAGCCGAAAGGATGACTAAACATGGCGGGGGGAAATAAGAAAAGGTAAAAGTGAATGGAGAAAGGAGGAAATTCGTAAAGATGGATGTCATAGAGGGCAGAGGTGGTGCTGAGTGCTGGGGCTTGAGATAGACTGACTATCCACCCATCTAAATGGAACACAAGGTCATTGTTCTCATTAGGTTTCTAAGGCCGAGTAACCTAGGCTGGTTGGAGACAGCTTGGTATAAGTACTGCAGTATTCATGCTATAAAGAAGGAATCTAATAGGCTATTATATCCAAAGACATTAGGGTGGGAGCAAAATGATTTTCTTTCACCCTCCACCCAATTTAGAAGCAGCCGTGGTATTATATCTCATGGCGACTATTGTATTTCAAGTCCACAGCGTTATAAATAGGCCTGAATATTCCATTAGAACCTGTGCATTTTAGGAACATGTATAGCATTACACTGAAAACAGCAACATCTTGACACAAACAGACTTACTCAATCTAGTTCATAGACAAACTGTCTCCTGCCTGTCTGGAAAACAACTTTTCATAAAATCACAATGTTAATAAATGCAGGTTTCAATTATTGCACAACATGAGAGCAATTATCAATATAAATTGAAATGACAATGCATTCATCATATTAACATAACAGCAGGTGCAACGCACACATAAAAATGTTGTTCACTATATTGTGTAAATATCACTGCACCTGCCAGAGACCTTTAGCTGTGCCCCCCCATAACCACACTCTGGTGTAGGGAAATGGGGACTTACTTTGTATAGAGGGTGGACATAGTATAATGGACATTTGTAGTTCAATGCAATGAATTTCAGTGGATTCTCAAGTTGCATCTGTCCATTTTAGGCAGTTGCAGTATAAAGTGATCACTAGGTTTTGTTTAGAAACATGTCTGTAGGTCATAGACAAACAAATACCATACAAATCAATGTCTGATCAAAGTAAACAAAATCACACTGTGATCTCAGAGCAAATGTCACTCATATGACTTTGATTCTAACATTGAAATATGGAATCAAAGCAGGTGTAAATGTGTAAACATTTCAGGAACTTACCAAGTGTCACTGCCAAAGAAAAGGAAGTCAGCCATTAAGTTCAAGCATCAATAATTACGTCCAACGTGTTGCACATCAGACAATTCTGCACGCTCAGCGTTGCAACGCTGCTGTCTGCTCCTGTTTGAGTGATCGGCCAGACAATGAGGCTGAGTGCGTTTTGATTGGAGCACATTGTTGGGCTCTGAGTCACGCTGTCACCTCCCAGCTTTGGCTGGTGAGGAGATGCAGACTGACGTGCCGGGAGACAGAGAGTTCACACGCAAAAAAAAAAAAAAGAAGAAAAATAAATGATTTATTCAAAACTTTGCGTGTAAGCAGCTTTCAAAACAATGATGCATTGTATCGCTATCACACATTTTATTACACGATTTAGTTCACACCACAGATTTGGTGACTAGTGGAAATTCAGTACTTTTCAGCTGTGTTGCTGTCAATGACTGAGAATCTGTATCTGTGTGTGGATATATCCAACTCCTCTGTATGGTCTTGCCCCTGGCCTTCATCCAATGGGACCCTAGCGCTTATCTTGGTGGTGCCCAACAGTTTTGTCTGACATGTGTTGGTCAGGGTCCGTCCTTCTGTTGCACCACTTGGATCAAAGGGGGATGCTGCTCCGCCCATCTGTGTCACATTTAATTTATCGTGGGCGCGACAGGCCTCACTCGCCTCGATGGCGAGGGCGTGACACAGACACACATGTCTGCCCCACACACGAGCGGGCGCGCTCTCAGCAGAGAGAGGTGGCATGAGATGATAGAATGTGGATTGATGATCAACGAAGGGAAGAAACAGGCATCAGCATTGCGCCTTCACAACCAAAGGTGAGAGCATATGGCATTAATGCCCTTCCACTCCTGCCTCCGCAGCTCCAAGTCTTTCCCTCTCCACTAAAGCCGAGAGCTCTCTTTTGCTGTTGCTTTGATGGCCAGGTGCTGGGCAGGTGGCATGGAGTGACAGGAGGTAGCTCTGCATGTGAGTGTGTGTGTTTATTTGTGTGATTCTATATGTATGTGTGTTGGTACGACGGAGGAAAATCCATCCCCACAGTAATGAGAGAGGTGCCAACTGCTCTTCCATCTGGCACTGAGAAAACTTTCTCCTTCCCTCCTTCCTTTCTCACCCCTCCTTACACTTCTCATCATCTGTTCATTTGCCTCCACTTCAGTGTCATCCGTTTTGACATTTTCAGATGATGTAAACGCTCGACAACCCACACGCGCTCCATCCAAGTCCAACGCATTAGACCTGAGAAATCCGAGCTGTACCTCCCACTGAATTTGTAATTGGTACACCGGCTACTCACACATGCAAAATATCTGGAGCTGCAGTCTACTTTTTTGTGCTCTGGAAGTTGCTTTTCATGCCTCCGTACTGAATATTCCTAAGAAATTAAAACAAAAACCTGAATAAATGTGTAGCATATGTGTTTGTTTGTTGAGCTTTCTTACTAAGCTGGGTCAAAGGTCTTGCTTCATCTGTATATCCTACTAGAAATGTTCCCAAAACAAGTTCAACCTGATGATTTACTAAAAAACACTGCGCTTAAAGAAAGCACCATTATGCCTGCTGAAGCAAATCTTGCATAAACACAACCAAGCAGTTACGAAGTGATTACACAAACTTTAGTTTTAAACCGTGTTGAGTTTAGGATCATGCCAATTTACACGACACACACAACGCAATGTGTAGGAGTTGCTGGACAGCTTCATGAATGAGCCACGCTACAATTTTAGTTGTGATACAAAGCGATGCTGCAGAGATGTGTTATTTCAGATGTTATATTTAGCCACAGAGACAAACACTTTGATGTTTACGCTGACGGTAATGGCCGGATCAGATTCTATGAGCAGCGCTGCTGCTTGACAGGTAGGAGACAGGAATAATGGCCGGCTCAAAGGACCGTGATTATATTCCACTTCACCCTCACCTCTCCCCCATTATGTACTACATGGACATGAAAGGCCCTGGCTGTGTGAATACATCATTGACCTTGAGTGTGTATAACCCAGGACTTTGTATAGGTTATTAATAAATGACCACAGCTCAAAGGACACAAACCCTTCAACTAAGGCACCCAACACACACCTTTCACATACTATTTACACCTGCTCGTCCTCTTGTTCTAACCGTCTCTCTCTTCCTCCTTCAAACACACACATACGCACACGCACACGCACACACACACACACACACACACACACACACCACACACACATAGACAAGCAGAGTGACATGCTTGCATACAACACACAATAATTGACTTTCCAGCTTCCTCCAGGCATTTTGAGTGACAGGGGCCGCCAGGGGAGATGGGTAATGATGAGGCAGCTGGCAAATGGGCTGATGGGTAATGAGGGACCCGGTGCTGGCAGCCGATGGTTAGATGCTGAATTAAACAGCGTCTACTGTGTGCTAACCATGCTATGTACATTCAATACACTGCTCTCGTGTCAACACAGCGAGACCTGGAAGTCCAAACAAACGTCACCCGTCGCTTGTCATATTTCTGAATCGCATGAATGGTTAATCAGCTTCGTCTTACGTTGCTCCAGCCTTCGCTTCACATTCTGCCAATCACTTCATATTCAAACCTGGATTTGCAGGAGCAGTGACAATACGTCTCTTTGTGTTACAGTGAGGCTCAGCTGTGCTCATGTCGCGGCTGAGGCTCACTGTAACACATACCTGGCTTCCCTGATCTGCCTGCCCCCTCCTCCCCCATTTCTACAGCCCCCGTCTACCATTGGTGTACAGTGCCACTTCTGTTTACTCCACTTCATGTGGACTCTCCCGTTTGACTGCAGCGCTTGTTCAAAGCAGTCAATCCTGACAAATCCAACATGACCCTCCATTTCGCCATCCTTTATCTTTCCTCTATGTTCCATCACAAACACGTCCCCCATTTAGAAGATACACCCACTGTCAAAATAAACAGCAAACAATTATTTGCACATCTATTCAGGCAACAGGCAGCAGGTCTCTCCTCCTAAGGAGATAAGTCTTAATCTTTGTTTGAGCCTCAATATACTGAAAAGTAATTTTTACTCGATGGAAAGGTTTGAATACGGAGGCAGAGCTGGATTTGTTGAAATAGTGGGTCATGGCTTTGAAAGTTTAATGTCCCCATAAATATGTTACAGCATTGTTTTACATGAACACCTTCTATTTGGCGAAGCAGGTTTTCATAGGGGTAGCAGGGCAGTCCAACACACATCCTTTTAAGCTTTAAACATCTCTCTTGGGTGTGTGCTTTTCTCTTTCAGCTGACTGCTGCTGGAGATGTTCAGGAAGCTCCATGGGGCACTGCGATACAGGGAGCCAAGTACAAAGTATGTAACTGTTTGGAAGCACGTGCCACGGGGCGTTTGGTCTAAGCACCTCTAGAGCACACTACATATGAGGAGGTACAGGCTGCTGTACAGTTGGACAAAATGCTTTCTATGTGTGAGGTCTGTGAGAATTCAGACAACCTCAATACTGTGTAAGCGAAGCAGGAGTTACATCTGAATAAATGGCATGAGCATGTTTTGTGCAGACATGATTTAAATCTATGCCGACATTGGCGGGATGAGTACAGGAGTGGGATGAAAACATACTGCTTCACTCCTCACACACATCCCATGCAACACTAAAGCAAGGCCTGTTAAACTGGCGACACAGCACAAATATTAGGCTATTCCAGTGGACAGAATTTTATTGTACGATGTTACGAGCCACCACAAGGTGTATTTTTCCAGGTCTTGGATAGTTAAAGAGATAAAGGGACAGTGGTTGTTCTTGCCTTGGGTGCTTAGAGACACTGGCAGACATTGTCTATTTGGGATACCATTAGAATGATGTAGTGCCTGGCTTTCTGCTGACAATAGCAGGGACCTTATATGTTCTCTGTTTATCATTGGCCATTATAGATATTTACTGCAGCCGCCATCAGTGGCTTGACCCCTGAAAGCTTCCCGCTAACCTCTAACTCCTAACTAACCAAGGCTCCATCTCCACAGAACACCTCTTTTTTAGCCTAGTTCTGTGAAACAGATGCTCCGCTCCAAGCTGCCGGGGCCGTCTGCTTTTCTTTTGATATTAGTCACTCGACGCAGTAAGAATGACACTTTTTGCTTTAAGGCGATCCGTTTTAATTGCTTCTGCTTGACAGTCTTAGCATACTCTTAGATTTAGCTTAAAGCAGTTTCAAAAACACTCAGCAGTGATTTATCTCCTTGCTCGTTTTCATGCCTGTGGGTGCAACCTTTTGGCACTTGCACACAGCTCAAATACCTAAAACAGACTAGATATAATGAGGAAACCAATGTCTCTCTATTTATATCCATTGACTTAAAGGGATTGTTACCTTAATGTTTTTCTACATGTTTGTGCTCATCCATTGACACATTATCTTACTCGTTTTCTACCAGTCTTGTGGGGGTTGGGGGGATACTGTCTGGACAGGTCCTCAGTCTATCACAGGACACACACACCATTCACTCTCACACTCACATTGTGCCACAGTTTAGAGGAGAAAATCCATCAAAGTATGGGGACATGAATTCAAACCAAACAATGGTTGTGCCAAGTTAAGTCTCATATTCATAAAAATGTGTTGTTGTTTGGCACTCACAAAAAAATGAAATGGTGCTTCTCACTGTATTTACTGTGATAGATGATGCACTGGGTCCACGTCATGTTCATCATCCAAAAAACATCAACAAAAGTGACTGTCTTTTGTCTGATTTGACAATTGCATAACTCATAGTTTGGTAGACAAAGTTTGGCAGCTCATTATTCTGCTTCTGGAATGAGATTTAGTGCAGTATATGTTGAATGTCAAGACCGTAACACTCAGTAATGTGCTGCTCGGAGAATGGTGTCAGACCTGTTGGGGAGTCCACCCAGCGGGAAGTGAAGGATTAATGATAAGACAGATGGAAATTTTTAAGCAATTTAGAGAAAAAAAGGTACATTTCTCAGCAACACTGGTCAGGTTGCCACAGTCCATGATGACCCATCTAATTTCTAGTCTGTATCTTATCACTACAAAGTAAGACAGGCAAAGACTGATTTACTGTATCTCTGAATGAAAATAACAAAAGACAAAGTAAGTTGCTGAATAGATTGTAGAAGAGACTGATGAAGATATCTGCATAAAAGTGCCTCAATGGCCGCCAGAGACTTATATTGGGAAATGAAAAAGAACTTCTCCATCACAAATCCAATTTCTTTTGATATTCGAGGAGAAAAAAAAATGGCCTCAATTTTCACTTCTGAAGACTCAATGTAATATTAGCAGCATCACTAATGTCTACTTACCTGTCAGGCAAAAATGCTTTGATCAAGGAGGGGGACAAATGGATGTGTTCACAGGAAGTGGAACCAAGCCAGATAACAGACTTTTGTCAGAGTACAGGAAATTGTGTGCTTACCTGTTGATGAAACAGCAGAGACCAGGTAACGCCCAGGCCAGCAAAGGAGGAGAGGAAATGAAGGATGAAAGGAAGAAAGAAAGGAGAAATTAGTTTAGATTATTGTTCCCAAAACATACCACAAGTAATGAAAATTTATGTTTTGCAAGCTCAGAAGAGCATTGCAACAGGGGAACAATTTTCTTCTTTTATCCCAACTCCTCAATTTTTATTTATGATTCTGTCGTTGGGGAGGACAAGGCTATCTCTGCAATGCTGGGCTGAGATTGCAGTGTGTGTGTGTATGTGTGTTTCTTGGCCGTGCAACAGATTAGTCATCAAGGTAAAAGCGGATATACCTTTGCCTGCACTCAGTAAGGTACCTGGCTCTTTTGTCACTCTGCGTGTGTGTGTGTTAGATCTATATTTGAAAGAAGCGTGGAAATCCCAGCCCTCTCTCTCATTAGAGTGACATTAAGTGAAGCTCAAAACCGGAGCCCAGCCAGGAGAGAGGAGAGCAAGAGACAGAAGACACACACACACACACACACACACACACACACACACACACACACACACACACACACCGTAAGGGAAAAGCTTAAATGCAGGGCCACCTAACTGCACCGACACCTCTGCCTTGATTGGCTGCTTTAACTGACTGGAGTGTGTCATAAGCTGGCCAAAGCTGTTGTGTTTAAGTCTATTAGTTTTTGGGGAATATTACATTTTAAATGAATTATGTTGTGTAAATGACTCGCTGATCTCCCCCGGATTCAAGAGGAGAGGGAAGATAATCCACTCCGCCTCTCCCTTTCTTCACTCGCTCTCCCTTTGTTTACACTAAGCTGTGCCTCCAGAGGAAGGATAAGAGGGTTTAGTGAGGGGTTGCTGCGTGTGATGTCACAAACACACGCACGGTGCACAGGGCATGCGTGAATGCGCATGTGTGCGCACACATTTGTTGAGGGGGACTGAATGACTACAATTAAAGGAAACAAATGAGATTTGTGAAAAATGTAGGGGTTGGGGCAGCTCGGTCGCAGGTGAAGCCAATTAACAAACAAATCTTTATGTGTACAGCTTGTTAGCAAGAAAGGAAATCCTCCTGCTGCGCAATTCTATCTGTGCTGATTACTCTAAAGTACTGCCATCAACAACCCTCTTGGCAGTGCACCTCATCTCTATTTCCTCTGGTGAGAAATGGTCCCACTTAACAGATAATGTCCCTTCCGCATGTCTCACAGGACAAATGAAAGGCTGAGCAGTCACAGACTATTCCATGATGGGATCGCAATGTTCCCCATCGCAGCCAGATCGTGCTGTTTGGCTTTTTCAGCCGGGATCGTGGCGGCACGAGGAATGTGTGTGCCCGCAGACACTCACACACGCACACGCACACACGTCCCAGGTATGGGCGGTCAACACACGATCAGCTGGCAGGGGGGAGGAGCGCCAGAGTATCGACAAGGATCACTGATCAAAGGAAGCTGGATATTACTGCTAAAACAGGAGCTAACAAGACCATCAGACACAAAACTTTTGATTGGGACCTTTCCCTCCTAATGGCCAACACCTCTGCTGCCGTATGTCTGGGCCCCCGTCTGCCTCTCCCTGGCTCTCATTAGGGACCTCTGCGGGGGGCATCTGCAGGGATGTGACTCAAGCACCCTCGGCTCAAAAACATGACTTTGAACCTGAGGCATATTTTAATAGCTGTCGAAACTTGTAAATCAACTTTCGACATCAAAAGCGCTCTCTAACACGAGGTCTTACTTCACCCCGGTCTCCTGTTAAGAGCTGGAGGAAAATAACATTTGAGCTCGCGCACCGTTCAGTGGTTCACTTGAATTTTGCTAAATTGGCAATTTGTTTTCTCTAAGTGAGATCATTTTTTAATGAGTGCTGGGCAAAGGCAATGTGTGCCTGTCTTTTGTTTAGCTCTATATTTCATCAAGGACCATTTAAAACCGAAGAAGATGGGAAACAATTAGGGCTGCAACTAAAAACGTAACTAAAAATGTGAGTGCACCCATCTGTCCATGTTGGCTTTGCCAGAAAACCTTCAAATCAACACTCCGTTGAGGGGAACACACAGTTCATTCTCACACCTAGGGGAAATTTACAGTCTCCCATTGACTTAAGCATGCATGTTTTTGGACCTTGGGCTGATTCAGAGGTGAAACTGGGACTTTGTCGCTATGAGGCAGCAGCGCTAACCGCTCACGCATCATGCAGCCATCACACTACATTGACAGACTTCTCAAATTTTTAAGACAAACTTTGGGAGGTATATAACAGGGATATTGTTGTGCTTAGCCATCCGACTTAATAAAGCCCATAATTATGGAAATTAAATTCATTTTCTGTTCAGCGTCTCATTGATTAATTGACTAATTGGCCCAACAAGCAGCTACAAGATTAGCTCATGATTTTAATCTCATTGGTTGCTATAACAGATTTAATGCAGAGTGAAAGTGCATCATTTGAAAATTGTCTGCAACGAGGGCTCAGGGAAAGCTGTGATAAAACCTGAAACATTTATCTCAACCTGTACAGGCACAGACAGCTCACTAATATCAGAGATACTTATGTTTAGAAATAGGACACTAAAGCTAAGTGAAAATATGCCACTCATTAAATAATTTACTCCCATACTGATGTCTTCAAACATCTGTTGTGTTTACTCATTGGGCCTAAAGCAAGGGCTCAGTATTGAATGTAATCAATAGCTTTTTAATTAGAAATCAAGCAGGAGACAGCTGCTAGTCACTTAAAAGGCATATACAATACAACCACCAGATGCTTTAAGCTATGTGTGCATCCCCGTTTGTGTGAGCATCTGTGTGTGCATTGTAAGATATACAATTCTTGTTTTTTTGTGGGCTGGTTTTGATTTTCCACTGGTAGTTTTGCCAGTGTCTCGCCTGGTGGTAGGACTTATTGCTGGTTATAAACACGCTGCGCCTTCCACAGGCGACCACTGTCACTGGTTCATTGCTTTGGAAGTTTTGTTGTTGCAGGTGAGAACATAAAAATGTTGAAACCGAGGTCAATATTCCCACAAATTGTTTTTCTCCAGTGGCTACACACACATTGGCGAGAGGACAATCCTGCAGATGATTATACCTTTTTTTTTATTGATTTGAATCAGAGTTACTTCCAAGCACTGAATCTAAATCATAGCATCAGGGCACTTGTCACGCACCCCAGTCTAAGTCCAACATGCATCCATTATCTTATCCACTTTTTACCCAGTGGTGTCAGAGAAATTAAATAAATATGTACACATATCTTTTACCAATCTTGCCATTGACAATCACTGGTTTAGAGTCACATACGATGAGCGAATGGAAGCCACAATGGTAGGAGGTCACATAGACGATATATTCATCATTATGATGAAGACTGTAAGAAAATGCTGTGTGTACCAACAAATGTGTACCGACAAAGATTTCCTGAGCACTTTTCCATTCTTGGACATGAGTGCAGCGTACAGATGGCCTGCCTGTTGGATGTCTCATTCATACTTGCAGTGACTTTCAAGAGAGTGACGTGCCAAACTCAGCAGCGAGCTACAGAGAATCAATTAAATTGAGGATTTGTTGTTCTACATTTAGAATGTGGTGACTCAAACGGCACATGATATATTCCAGTTTCCTCAAAAGGAGGTCCGGGTGGTATGCTCAGGTTTCCATTTTGTGAAACCGACACAGAAGCGATGTTGAGATCTTCAAGATAACAAAATCAGTTTAAACTTTCTTTGTGCTTTCTGTTTGTTCAGCCCAGGGCCGCATCCGTTGATTCACCTCTGTTAACAGCTCCTAATGGTTAAGGGCTTGAATGAGTCCATTAATCCTCTGATTCATGTCCTTCTGTCTGGCAGCATCAAATCCAGCATCATTACCTCCCATTACAGCCGACGCTGACATTAGTAGCTACCATACAGCAGCTATCTAATCACATTTAGTTTATGTAATTACAATCCTGAAAGACTTCATCTAATGGAGATGTGGGGAAACATGATTTGCAGCGATGAAGAATGTTTACTGTAACTTCCAAAGTCATTCACTCATCCACAAAACAAGCAACAAGCAAACAATAAAAAGGTAAGAAATTCTGGAGCCTTCCAAGACTTCACATCACGCTCTTGCAACGCTCATCTTTAGACACAAGAAATAAATCAGATTTAACAATCTACATATATTAGTTGCAAGATTTCAAATGGGCGTGTTATTAGTTAGTTATTTTTTATAGATCCCAAATTACTAATAATACTATTATTATTACTAAAAACAATAACTATCTTTTAACCCACAATTCCATGTTTCATTAATTTCAAATAAAAACAGAGGTCAAAAACACATATTTAAACTAATGAACAAAAGAAAGGAAACATTCAGACAACGCAGATGAAACTGCTTGTAAAATCCTTGTTTCAAACCTTTGTTAATCAGAACCAGGAATGGGATCTCAGTAAGTTGTACAGTACTATGGTATTAAGATAATTAAGGGCACAAATATCAAGAGAAACACATAAAAAAGCTGTTTCACTCTAATAGATTGTTTCAACAACTAAATTTGACATTATATGGCACTTTCCCCATTTTTGCAGCATTATCATTTCTGCTGCTCTGCTTTGTTTATGGTTGAATAATTCAGTGACAAAAACAAGAAAACATGTAGTAGACTACAGAAGAAAATGTGAACTACTTTTCTCGGGGTCTGTTCTGAATAGCTTATGAAGAATCAAACAACGGTGAGAGGGGTGAAGGATAATTCTAAATACTGAAATTAAAGATGATTTATCAAATTAATTACCACTGATACAACAATAGAATGCAGTGAGCCATTATATAATATCCTATATATAGAACTTGTAAAGTAGGGGGTGATACATTATAGACGTGTGATAATAGACATTAGGATACAAACACACACACACACCTGCAGTCTTAATGAAGTCATATGCATGGTGTAAGAATTTCCTGTTTATTACCGGTATTCATCTCAGCATGTACGCAACATTCAGGTGTTTTGTGTCCTGAATAAATGTTCTTTCACATAGGGAAAATTCCCATTGGGGCCAAATTACAAGAAAAACCTCCACAAAGTGTGTTAGGGAGGTGTCAGGCCACCATGTGGTACTGGAACAGCTTCAGTGCATCCTGGCACTGACTCCACAAGTCTTTGGAACCATACAGGAGAGAGGAAAAACTTCTATATCAGGAGATATAGAGCAATTGGAAAGGCACGCTGTCATTGACAATCAGGGTAGGAATGTTTCATCAAAGGATGAAGATGACTGCAGAGATTCTTATTCATCCTGGTCACTGGTATCTGAAGGGCTCTACATGGAGTCATGTCTGAATTCCTGAAGGCTTTTTTACTCCTGACTCCTGACTCTTCGGCTCTCTTCCATGAAAGCTCAAACATCTTCAAGAATCTACAAACAGGTGCAGCTCTTACAGCTATAGCACGCTTTGAATCATAGGATAAAGGTGGTCACTCGGAACAATTTTGTATTGATTCGCAGTGACCCTTCCCTCTGAGGAAATAAATGGGCCCGCACCATTCAAGCCGAATGCCATAACAGAGAGTAACCAAGCTACCAGATCCCTTTGCTGAAGTAGCCCGGGATTTAAGGCTATAGTACTGTTCTAATGCAGTTCACGCACTGGTCGAGAGTATGGTGATAGATGACCCATCTGACCAAATCCCTTTGCTCCACAACTCTAGACCAGTACCACTAAGCTCCGGAATGTGCATTCATCTCTGTAATGAGGGGTTTATGCACTTGCTATAATATCCATCTCCTTGTAATTGTCGCCGGTATATTCTTGCTGACACCGTCTGATCAGGTCCCGCGCTCACATTCTCAGTCACCTGAGAAAGAGTTACTCCTCTCTCTTGCTCCTCCGGACGCGTCGCACTAATGCATCAGTCGACCACAATTTCCGACCTTGTTTGCTCATGTCTTTTCCATACAGCTAAAAGCAAATGTCACTGTTGGAACGTTTTCCTGCTGAACGAGCCCTTGCTTTCCGTGCCCCGACAATGAACCCTCTTTCAAAGTCACTTAGATCTTCTCCCCTCATGTCTTGATACAAAGTCAGGATTGGCTGGGCCTCTCGTATGTTTTGCGCTTATCACTGAAGGTGACTTGACTGTATTTTTCAGAGCACCTGGACGGAAGCATCTGCATTTCCTTTACCTGTCTGTACACAGTGTCTTCTTTTTCTTCGTTTACATCCATTGTGTCTGCACACACTCCTGACTGACAACTTAAAAGTTGAAAGAAAGAAAAAATGTTTCTACCATATCCATTTCTGCCATACAAATGCCAATCAAAATAATGGAGGCATTTTTTAAGGTTTGTTATAGGTGCTTGTTTCTTTTGTGATTCCAACCTGAAAAGTAGCAATTAGTGTCTGTTGGTGCCGTTGCGGTATACAGGAAGAGGTAGCAAAATTACATATTTAGACACAGCGGGGAACCCCGCCCGCCGCATTACACTTTTGCCGTTTTTCTTGAAGTAAATAGCACTTTTTGGACTCTCCGTCTGTGTACGTGTCAGACCTGCAGCTGTCGGTGGAATGGTACACTGCTATACAGCGAAATTTCACAGGGCTTGCTTGTATAGAAAAGTTCTAAACAGCAGTTAAAGGGACGACCGACTACACAAACATGGCTAATTATAGCTGGCGGGCAAATAGAGACAGCATCCCTCCTCTATAATTTGTTTTGTTGTTTCTCAATTTATTTGACTCCTCTCTTACCAGGCCCAAAGAAGCACATCAAGAGTTTAACACCGTCCTAGAAAATGATGCACTTTTGACCATCAGTAAGAATATCTATGATCTAAATAACACAGATTACCACAGAAAAATGAAATGCATGACCACACAAGCAAGTGCCCTGTGTGTGTGGCATTAAAAACCAGCAACCCCTCCTCCTCTTTTACTTGCACTTGTGTGAAAGAGAGACAGAGAGCTCTGTTGTGCTTCGCTGCTACTGAAGCCTCCCAGGCATGTGGCAGTGTTGATGTGACAATGGGTTTTTGAGATAGTGTGAGGCTGTGTGCAGCTTCTGCAGAGTGACTCAGCAAGAGCTTAATGAAGGAACAAAGAAGAGCCCAATACATGTCTGAGGCTGAAAAGCCACCGTGACCTGCATTCAGCTGCATCTCTGCGCAGTTTGTCTCGCGTTGGGCGCGGGAGATAGAAAGGGAAGAGCAGCTGCACTCCATTATCAGTTTCCATTTCTTTAGCATCATTCTTGTCTTTTAGTAGCATGTTTTTTTTCCAACTGTGTTCTCTGTGGTGATGTGCTCTCACCTATACCGTAGCTCCGTTTCACCCTAACCACTGTGCTTTTTTTTCTTTTTCCTCCTCTCTCCATTTTCTGCATCCAGAGCCCCTCCGGCCCTCTAGCCCCCCTACCTCAGACAAGACAAGCATCTCAGTGCCTTGTCTGTTCAATATTTCACCGCTGGTGGGAGGATGTTTTATTTACTGTGCCTGGGACACCTGCAGTGACTCACTCTCACAATACAGTAGCAGGAGAGCCGAGGTCACGGGGTTACTGCCGGGGGATCCAAAGTAAGAAAACTGCTGGGATGCCAGGGCCGCCACGGGCACGATGTGTGTGTGCGCACATAAGTCACATTGGTCACACAGCGAGGTCAAAGCAAAACAGCACTGCAATTAGCTGAACGGGAGAGGCTTTCACAGTCACATGGGAAAATGGGAGACGAAAGATGAGACCATTGATGTGTGTGTGTGTGTGTGATTGTGTGCTATTTGTGTGTATGTGTGCGACAGCTCCGAAACAGAATCTGACCCTCGTCCGAGGAACTGAAAAAGAAGAATCTCCAATAGTGTCAGTTCCTACTGTGTCATTCTCACATCTCCTATTTATAAAATGGATGCCCAGCATGGAGAGATACCAGTTCATTATGTGGACACAAATGGGAGAGCTGCGGTGTCTGTTAGTTGAGAATTATCAGTTGGAGTGTTTGGGGTCACTCCGACACAGACATTTTGCGGTAATTGGCAGCATTTACAGTGAATGGCACCTTTCTAACAAAGAAACAGTGACTTCATTTCATTCCACGCAATCACATTTGTTACTATAGTTACAGCAGCACAATGAGCACTAACCACGAGGCTCTGAAAAGCGGCTGATTTGCACATTGCCGAGACTGACACAGACAAGGTTTATATAAACAATGCAGGAGGCAAGAAATCAAATGTGATAGATCGCATTTATTTTCATCCTGGTTGGAATAGCATCTGGAGAGGTGTGGGCACGGGGGAGTGAAAAACTTTCTGCAGCGCGCCCAAAACAATAGTTAGGTGAGGTAAGGAAAGGAGTGATAGAGGGGGAGGAGATGAATAGAGGGATGACCTCGCCTTCTGGAGAAGCGGCCTTTTATTCTGACACCTCATTATAATTTTGTTGTTGTCGGGCTGTTCTGGTGTTAAATTCCTGAGCCAAACGAAACAATAAACCCACGTCTGAAGTCCAGCAGCCTGCTTTCAATCAAACTGACAAAACTGTGCATCATCAATTTTAGAGAAAAACACCTGCATCCATTTCACATTTTATTGGGTTTAGAAGTGTTGGACATGGATATGGACCACACGGTGGATTGGTGGATAGTGCTGTCACCTCACGATGAATGTGCGTGGGTTTTCTCTCTGAGTGCTTCACCCACAGTCCAAAGCCATGCACGTTTAGGTCAATTGGAGACGATTGGAGCTGCAATAAAAGACTTAAAAGATAAATTTGATTAATTTTAACCTACCTTCAAAGGTCAACAGTTATAGTCCCCCTTTGTTTTTTGTTTTGTTTAGATTACCTGCATGTATTTATTGTATGAGACTATTATTGAAAAGAGCACAAAATTAATTGCTTGTTGGGGATATAAAAAAATGCAAAAACATTTTGTGTTTGTTTTTTAAATATTTGGAGTCTGCTTTTGTCCCATGGGTGGCATTCTGAAGTCTGGCATTTTTATTGTGTCCATTTTTCAAACAAGGTTTTTTTTTCTGTTTTTACACCTTTACAGCCATTCACATTAGTCACAAAAAACACACACATTGTACATTGTTCTCCCCAGAAAGAGAATGAAAAGAAAACAGTAAAATTTGTCACACAGCATGATAAGAATCATTAATGTCTCCTTTGATAGAGCGCAATTACACAGCATTACAAATTCAAATTCCTTAAAATTAGTATATTCAGTATTGCTGAAGATGTCAGACTGGAGTTACAGGTTGAATGACTAAACTGCACAAATTAAAGGATGCAGAGGGAAATTATAAAACATTAAAGCCTCATTATGGGTCAATCAGGACCACACCCTTTAGATCAGGACTTTCTAGATCATCTGGTACACACTGAGAGAGGATGTCATTCATTTAGTGCCAGAGCCCAACTAGGAAACACATTTAAAAACACATTTGTCACGCAGGCGCATCAAAACCGTCTGTACTTCCCCTGTACACACACAGGACAGTAACTCAGGCTCAACATGGAACCCGCTGAGAAAAGGAGAAACAAAACCGGTCTGAGTAAATATATCAAAGTTTGTCGTATTTGTTGGTACACCATTAAATCTGAAAAAAAAAACACTTCTCTATGAGTCAGTAATAGAGCTGCTTGAAAAAATGCAATGACATATTGATGCATCGTCACGCCTCCTTGTAAATACTTTACAGTAAAACTTGAGACAAGAGAGATGATGACACGTAAATAAAATAGATCGATGAGTCAACTACCGTGTGCAAGAGGTACAGAAGTCTACATTTATGATGAAAATGCTGAACTCATGTGAACAGCATCTATCAATTACAGGCTTGCTTTCTTCCCCAATCATGACCACAATGTGAGAACTGATATTATTATCGTAAGATACTTCACTAGAAGATGAAATCAGTTCTTGATGAGAGCCCTAGCATCCTCTCCTCTTAAATGACCTCCTTTGCAGAGCTGCAAACACCGCGAGTCCAGCTCCGACGTGCAACTGGAAGCAACACGGAACAAAGGCTGCTAATGAGATCAAAGTGGAGAGCTGTTTCCTCCCAGCTTGATTCATTCATGACACCCAACAGCCTACGCGTGATATCATTTCAAAGAGCTACCAACATGTCACAAATTAGCTAGTGACATGCCTCAAATTAGCCTTTGTTCTGTGTTGAACCACGCTGACTCTGAGTAATTGGGAGACTATGATGCAGGACGAGGGAAGTGATGAGTGTGAGACTAATACTGCGCGTGTGAGACAGGGACGTGGGTGTTTGTGTGTGTGGGGGGGGTGGGGGGGGTTTGATTGACTTCCTTGTTCTTAGTTGTAACTCTGTTCTAGTGGAAAAAAAAGTTTAGCAGAGAGAAGTTCAGTTTGACAACACACATTAAAAATCAATTAAGGTAATTATTAAAGGAGAAAAACAGAAGATTTGGATTGATTCACTATTCAAAATGCAATTATTCCTCCCCCCACCTTAATGTCCTAAAAATGTTGGCAAAGGGCACTGATATAAAAAAGATGGGACGCTGCTTGAGTTGCATGCTCATGGACAAAGCCTTAGTGTCCCTCAGGATAAAGAGAGGACAGATAACAGCTTTTGTTGCCATTGGACTTTGGTTTATTTTGCCAGTATGGGTGTCAGAGTGTGTCACAGGTGCCACAAAATAATTTTCCACATTCACACTCTAATTTTCACTCACAATGGAGCCGAGCACTCACACTGAGGAGCCGTGACTGTGCTAAAGATGCTCAGCCCCCTGCAATCCTGGATGTGGACAAAATCAAGTAGAGCGCAGCAAAGGAAGGATCACATTTTTATCTGCTTTCCTTTTATCTGGCACTAATCCACTGAAAAATCTCCAATTGACCTTAGTACAGAATTGTTTGGGACATCTCTGTATTCACATACGGTTATGGCATTTGTCTTTTCTCTAGAAACGGAAGGAGGACCATAGACAGTTTTCCCTGTTGATATGTTGGTATATTTTTCCACTTCTCTTCAGAGAAGTTCCATCTCCAGCGTGTTCCCGCTGCAAAGACAACATTGGAAAGCAAAGCACAAACCTTGAGCTATTCTACTTTAAAAGGAGTTTGTGCAGCATCACGTACATCCAAGCCGACTATGCATAAAGTTACTCTCTCCCAGAACAACGGAGACCTTCCCTGAAACTCAGACTAACAACATATGCACTCAAGCGCAGAGGGGAAGCAGGCAATGCAGCAGGAGTGCATTTCTCTACGAGCGCAATAAACAAGCAGAAGTTGCTTGGCCGAGGTAGAAGAGGCACGTTAGGCTGAACCCGTTTTAAATATTCAAGAACAAGATTGCCGGGCAACGGTTAAAAGTGTTGTGCCACGCAATCGACAGACATCAGTGGTGCTGAGCAGCGGGGAGTTTTGCTGCGTTGACCTCTGCCGGTGAGTTGGTCGGCTGTGTCGTGTCCTCCAGGTTGAGCGGGCGGCTAAGCTGTCTGAGAACTGGCAAGATAAAGATGTTTGCCGACAAGGGATGTGACAGTTGCCCCCGCCTCGCTTTGGTAAAGATTTCTGCAGCTTGATGCATTTGACCTGCTCTATGTTTCGTTCAAGCTACTGTGTGTTTGTGTATGTGTGTGTGTGTGTGTGTGTGTGTGTGTGACGCTCACAGCTCTGTTCATAGCCCTGCAGGTGTGTGAACTACTGAGTCTTGACCCAGCAGGTCGACGCTTCTATGCCCCATGATGCATTTAGGTGCCGTGTGTGGACAGTGATGGTGCATTCAATAGGTAGAAATGCATGTTTAAAAAAAACAAAAAAAAAACACACACACAATCTATGCTCCGCCACTATAGCTGTGCATCATTTCAGCGTGTCCTTATGTTGCATCAATAAGAGGGGAGACGGTGGGCAAGTGACCTTTCTGATCTCTGCGGTCGCTCTGAAAGAACAAGACAAACACAGACATCAAGCTGCACGTGCAAACACGAATGAGCGCAACCTTTTCAGTTCGCACCATCCACTCGAGCAGCGTAATCCACAACTCACACCGCCTGTTGGACTGTAAAAAAAAAAGAAAAAGGTCTAACAACAGGGGACGCAGTCGCATCAAACAGGCTGCAGAGTCCTGCTGTTACCCTGACCGGGCTTTTATCAGGACAACAACAATACCCAAAACCAACAACAGTCCAACTGGGAAAATGGATCACAATATGTAACAGGGCTACCTTTTTATTCCGAATAACAGGAAAGTTACGCCTGACTACTTAAATTCATGGTGCCCCGATATATGCCTTTTACTGTTCCTTTAAAGTCCTGAATACTAAACTGCTGCTGCATTCCAGCCCATCTAGAAGATTCTTTTGTATTTTATCAGACTAGACTTACCATAGAGGCAGTAGTGATGGTAATTTCTCTGCTGAAAGCCTCTTTATAGGTTGTTAAGCAATAATTCTATGCTGCTATGACACTTCTCGCTGTTCTTGTGCTAGAGAAATGCAGTCTCCCACTATTCCTTCACTTTGCCTTGATTGTTGGTCTATCCATCCACACACTGTACTGTATAATCAGAAAACCCTCCAACAGCCATTACTTCAGTAAGAGCATCTCAATAACTGGGTGAAAACGTTGAGCCCCATGACGAAGGGGCAAGATTTTTTTCATGTTAATCTTGCATTGGAAATCTGAAAGGCTATGGCCGTTTGTTAAAAAAAGAAATCACCTGACGTCATAACAAATAAAGGAGGCCCATTAGTCGGTAGGACTAAAAGACTTAAAGAGGTCCACAATCATAGCATCTGGATTTCTTGAAGGTGTTGCAGATTTCACTACTGGCTTCAAAGGAAATCAACAGCAGTCTGGTGTTTGGACTCTCCAACATCTTAATGGAGGTTTATTCCTGCCACCAGCCAGTCAGAGCTCTTGAATAAAGGAGAAATCTTTTCTTGAAAAAAGGTGCCATGACTCTATAACTCCCTGAATAACAAATGACCTGGAAAATAGAATCTCCACACAAACTTTGGCTAATATTTACCAATTATAGTTATATGATGCTAGATCAAGAACCTCAATTATGGTCCCTGGAGATTCTCATTTGTCCAGGCCTTAGTAATCCAAGGAACTGTAAATCGTGGCAAATGGACCTGATGAAGATTTTGTGAAAACAAAAAAAACTTAATTTTCCTCCATTCGCTAACTTGGATGTCATTCCATTCACTGGCTTCCAACATCCATTCGATTATTGGACTTCATCACTGAACTCTTTCTGATTGCTTGTCTGTCAGTTCAGTTCACAAAGTTAGATCCTTTGAACTTCAAACAAACACATGATTGTCTGCCAGTTTTTCCTCCGCTGTCTCGCCTTGCTGCGTCCGCTAACCTCGACTGAGCTGCGGAGAGGAAATTTCCAACTAAATGCGTAGCCATTCAGTCGTGACTGCATGCCGTCGCTGCGATGGAGGAGGAGTGAGCCGGGGTCGCTGGCTTTGAGAGGGATTTCAGCAGGGCGGCGAGCAGGCGAGGGATGCTGTGAGAGGACTGATGGGGGCACAGAGCCCCTAATGCACTTCCTTTTAAAAATGAAGCTGCACATTAAGCTTTCATAGGTTTCCCACTGCTCCTCTTATCTGGGCAAACTGGCCAGCCGAGCCACACACGCACACATGTAGGTGTAAAGACAAACACACCCGCGAACCCAAACAAGGCAGAGACCGAGCCAGGTACTGAACTGACATTAGAAAATAGAGGACATCCCGGCTACTCTATGGACGGTGTGATACCTCAGTTAAAATGCATACGGGAGACATTTCTTGAGTCAGGGATGCCTGAGGAAAACACATTATCCTTTTAATTGCTCAGGATGGACACATGCTTTCTGTGAGTAATGAGCAATGATTAATATAAAACAGCACGTTCTGCACCATAATAGCTGATTCTTGTCTTGTTGCTGCCATATCTGTAAATAATGCACACATTTTTTAAGCTTGCTTAAAAAGACCTTGAGGGAAAGAATAAGTCAACTTATGCTGACATTTTTACTCGTTGTAACACAAGTTACTTTCTCTCCACTTGAAGACACAACCGGGGTGCATTTCCTTTACCTGTAAAAAGTCCGGTAGGTGAGGTTTGCCTTTGGGCCGGCAGCCATACTTTCAGAATAGGAGTCACTTTGCTGTCCAGACGGCCTAATGAGACGTTCCTTTCAGACCTTCAGAGAATCGAGGTCGTTCAGGACAATCAAATATTAAAAGCGCTGAAAGATGTCGCATTTCTTTTTTTTATTTTTGTCCATGCTCCACGTTCCATTTATTTACAGCGACTGAAATAACACGGTGGCAGCGTTCATTTCTATTCAGTGGACGATTTTCAGGGTCAGAGGTTTAGTCAGCTGAGTCTTCAAAATTCATAACGGCCTCAGTAGCGGGGCAAAGAAACCCTGGAGATTTTGAAGTATTGATTTAGAGTCTGGCGAAGAGAGCAAGTAGATAGACGCACACATGCACACACACACACACACCTCCACATACTCACACACATGCAGTTACAGTCCACTACTGATGTCAATATTTCTAAGGGGGGATGGCACAGGGCTGAGAATCTAATGCATCTAGCATTAAGGAATCATTGCTATTTCTAGAATAAATCTTTTTCCATATCGTCCAAATTATTCACTATCACGTAAATGAAAAAGGCCAATCTGAAGATGTGGCCATTTGATTTGATTTTGAATAAAAATACTAAAATGTCTACATGCCTCTCTCCATAATTCAAAAGTAATAACAGCCCTCCCCACCCTCCACCCTGATACACTGGGTATTTCTTGCAGTATGAAAGTGCTTTGAAAGGGAGAGTTGGGTGTGTAGCAGCTGCCTCCATATAGGTTGGCATAGAGTGTCTCTTCTCAGAGCAGTCGGAGTCCGAGCTACTGTAATCCTGTAAGTCCGGACACAGTGATTGTGGCACGAACGCATCACCACCACTGCAGAGAGCTTGGCCTGCACACCCCATGTCTCAGCTCTCCTGTTTTATTCATGTTCCTTCCGGGAAGGAGAAGCATAGGATCAGGTGTCTGGCGGGTGCACATGTGTGTATACTTCTGAGTCTATGTGCACATTCACTATCTGTCTTGTGAGGAAAAAAAAAATCACCAGAGGAATACATCCTGCTTTTGAAATTGTACTGAATAATCAATGTTGAAATGCTTTGAAGGGGAGAAAAACATGGATTGTGGCACGGGTTTACTGTATCCCTGAGAAACACATACAGCCTAGCTACATCTCCCCACCAACACCTCTGTACAGCACGGCAGGAAATATTGCCATTGTTTTAATTAACGCTTGTTTTAAGCAACCCAGCAGAACCTATTTCAAGTCCTCCATAAGCACAGTTTCCCATGGTGCAGGGTGATTGCTCCGGTGTTAAAGCAAAGTGTTGCTACATTGGTTTGAAGGAAAAGGGAGGAAAAAAAACAAACAAAAAAAAGAGGCTGTGGATGGAATCGCACAAAGTCAGGGAGACGGAGGAGAGACAAGGAAAGAAACAGAAATGAACAAACAGACAGAATAGAGGAGTCAGAGGGAGGCAGAGGGAGGCAAGGGGAGAGGCGGAGAGAGAGAATGAGCATGGAGGGGAGGGGGGTGGTGGGGTCCCTACTGAGCAGTGGCTGTTGAGTGAATTTATTTGAGCTGTGGCCTCTCAAGTGAATCCCCTGAATGGGAGTAAATAGACAGCAGGCACTACAAGGCGGCCTTGCCTCACATCGGCTGGTGAATGTACGAGAGGAGGAGGAAGGCAACAATACGAGGGAGCTAACAAGTTCACAAGCAGAGCAGACTCGGCAACACAATGCAAAAACAATATGGCAACACGCGGGAGGCAACAGAGGAGATATTTTGCCACCACTTGAGCAGCACAAACGCAGTGAAGAGGAATCTCCCTCTCATTGACAGTGTGGACAGTTGGAGACGCGTAAAAAAGATGTTTCTTTTTAAAATCCCATCTGTTTCAATTTTCTGTCTTACAGTGGAAAGCTTACTGAGGGACTGGGGTCAAGTTAGTTCTGCTTCAGGATACAGCCTGTGGTCCTAAACATACCTCGCTCTTTGAACGAAATTAATTTGAAACATGAGAGGCAATTAGTCTTACAAAACATAGTCTTCAAAACATACATTCTCTACTAATATATAAATAACTTATATAACTTTGTCAGACATTATTCTATTCAGTTAGAATCAAACAATGATTCCATTGTTTGATTCCAACTGAATGTACAATGTCATTCACAGTGTACACAATCCACACAAGACATCAAGTTAAGTGGCCTGAGGAGGATTAATATAATAACTCGGTAAGTAAAAGAGAGGCTTATGTATTAAGATTTAGATTAGATTTAATTCAATTATGCAATATCCAAAAACATGCATGTTTAGGTTGATTTGAGACTGTGTGTGTCCTGTTATGGGCTGTCCAGGGTGTATTCCCTGCCTTTGCCTTATGACTTACATGCTCCCATGATAATGTTGCTGTATATCAGGAGGTGACCAAGATATGGATGGATGGATGAACCAGCTGACCTCCTCATATAGGGGTGAGCACTCTTATGCCGTAAGGCGTTGCTGACGCTTCCGGTAGAAATTGGGGGTACCGTAAGAGAGAAATTACAGCAACCTAATTATTTGGCTGGATGACAACATATTGATATTCTACCACCCTAAATATCAGGCATAACCACTCGGAAACGCTCCGATGATGACGCAGAGGCGACAAGCTGCTCTCATTGTTCCAGAGATCCTCAGCAACAACTTTTCTTGTGTCTCAAGTGTTGGTTTTCACACTCTGCTGGTTAAAAGGAGACAACTGGCTGCCCTGAGGGTAGATCACGAATCAGAGACATCATCTGCTGCATAACTCAAAATTAGACACCATTTGTACTTAATGGGATTACTGTGTGTTGAAAAGTAGCACACATCCCATGGACATACAGGCAGACATGTCTCCTTTTAGAGCGCAAGTTAAGGGAGCCCACTTGTGATGCTGAACGGCTGCTGAACATCACAAGTGAGTAATGACGTTAGAGAACAGGGTGGAGAGCAGAGAAACAACATCAGGACCGGGCTGGGCTTTTCTGCTAGCCTCTCCTATTGATCCATAATCCCTTCTCTTCTCAGAACACTCAAAAGTTTCCATGCCAGAGTGCTTGTTTCTAGAAGTTTTGCTCTATTTTTCTTTTTTTGTGCCTTTTCACCGCTGCCATGTGTTTTGCTCTTCCGCCCGCTGTCTCCCTGCCCCATCCACCTTTGCCGTGCCTCTCGGTTCACTCTGTATATCAACGTAGGCTGAACAAGGTGGCAGTCCACGCCTCTGTGACTAAGTGACTGGCAGTGACAAGCGACAGCTCCTCTCACTTTCTGTGTGTTTGTGTGAGCTGGTGTTATTGAAGAGGACTTTGTGCGAGGACTCCTGGCCTTTCGTTCTTTATTTCTGCCTGCTTTCTTTGTTATGTCTACCTGTCTAGCGACAATTCAACAATTCTTACAAATAAAAATGACAAAAGAAAAATCAGAGGCCTACGTGGTGAATAAAAAAAAAAAGTAAATGAAACAGAAATGCTAAAATAGCCCGGTAACTAATTGTCTGATCGATGACCGCTGGGTGACTCTGGATGAGACAAACAGAAGAGGAGAAATCCAACGACCAGTCCAATCCAGCGTTATCTCTCAGAAAACATTGCATGTACACCACACGCTATACAACAAGCTCAGCGTGTGTGTGAGTTTGCGTAAACAGTGAGTTTATGTCAGCGAGAGTCTGGTTCTGTGTCAGCTGGCAAAGGCAAGCATGGCATTAGGATTTTCAGATTTAGCTAATCTCGGAGCAGCAATTCTTTCTAGTTGCCAATCCAGCAATAAGCAATAAGACGATGCAGAGGAGCCGTGGACGCAGAAGTCTGAGATGCTTTGCTGCATGTAAAACAACCGTATACTGTAAATAAGACAGAAATAGAGCAAAATATCGAGGGGATGTGTGTATGTGTTTTGTGTTCTCCTGCTCCGGGCCACAATGCACCCCGGCGAGTGGACAGCGCCTTGTGCAGCCATCTCATCCATCTTCGTCAGAGTCATCGCCTCAGACAGCTGTTTCACAGCCCAACACTCACTGAAGACTTACCCACCTGCTCTCCTGCACACACACACATACACAAACTCACACACACACACAAAGAGGCACAGGGCGGCTATTTGTTCTACAGTAGGGATGCAAGAGAGCCGCTGAGGCGGCAGTCCTCCTGACCTCGCCCTCGCTCTCCCAGCGCGCTGGCTGCAGCATGTTGATGCCCAGACCCTCCTGCTTATCGCTGCCGTCACATGAGGACACAGTCGATGTGTATTTGCAATTCTTAATGCTCACTCGAGTTTCATGGCCTCATGCTTAAAAAGTTAGGCTCTGCTCTGAGAGAGGGAGAGAGAGAGCGAAAGCAAGCATCCGTGTCTGTGTTTCATAAAAAATGCACATCCACTGCTTCTTATTTGAAGTTGTTTTGAAACTCCCACACAACTATATCCACGCTCCTAAACAAATACAGTCTGTATATTCAGCCGAGAGTTCTCTGGATTCCTCACAGTTTCCCCTTTATACTTTCTCAATGTTTGCCTTGTGCTGATGCTACAGAAGCAGCGTAACCTTGACAATGAGGCCTTGCAATAAGAGCAAATTACAGTTAGAAAAATCGATCCGAAAAGAGCCGAAAGAAGAAAATGTCTGCACGTGTGCCAGCGTCTTCGGAGAGGCAGTGTTGGAGTGAGCACGGTGTGAAACATTTGTTGGATAAAGATTAGTGTGGATCTCGATGTGTTGAATAAAAAGATTGAACAAAGAATAAAGAGAGTCAGTGGATTAAGGCCCAGCAGCCAGACAGGCAAACTGAGATTAGCCCACACTTAAAGGTCGGACAGCTTTACAGGAGAGAGGGGCAATTCCAAGAAGGGAAGGGAATCTCTGACACAAGGAATATAAACTGTGGCATTTCTCTCCAGTTGGTGAATCGGCTTGCAAATTCTATTCTAAAAAAATGTAATACCTTAAATATTATAAGTTTATCATGCTGAGGTATCTTTTATCTAACATAAGAGTGAGGTGTGCACCAGTCCTTCCTCTGTCTTCACAATAGCCCTTATTTATCAAGCATGTGTAAGCCAGAGTTACGGTATACGCCCATTTTCCCCCATTTATCATTTGGATCTGATTCAATGACCAAAACTTAAACCAGGTCAGACCTGGATTACACTCCCTTCAAATCTGCATCAGTGCAGTGTGTGGTTTTGGCAGCAGGATTTTTGCAAATGGATTTGCACCCATCACTATTGCTTTATAAATGAGGGACAATGTCTCAATGAGATAACAAGGCAGTAATGAGTATTTCTCTGGGCAAGGGTTATCTTAAATCAGATTAAACAATATGTGATTGCACGAAACAGAACAGAATTGTGCCAGATTAACTTGCGTTGTGTAGGTAGAGGACGGGGCTGGCTCTAAGAACTGTTGACTGCTTCACCACATACCCTGCTTGAGTTGGTAATACTGACAGCTTAGTCCGTCAATTTGTAATGCCGGTCATTTATTTTAGAATAAATCTCTACGGCAAGGGAATTCAGTTTGCTAATTATCTCGGATTTTCCCTCCATGTGTTGTCTTTTTTTTTTTTTTAATAACTGCATCTTTAAGCATCCCTGGCAGCTGTCCACAAATGTCTTCCCATGCCTGGCTGCTCAGATTTTCTATTTTTTTTCTCCCCATTTTGTCACCATTTCAATTTGGGATTTTTTTCCCCCAAGTCAACATAATTTACATGCTAAACTCATGCAAGCTCCCTCTCAAATAAATATGAATCTAATTTTTTTTCCATCCATTCATTATCATACCTGCTTTATACCTTAACAGTGTTGTATAGGTCTGCTAGTATGTCAACAGGCTATCACAGAAAGTCTTTTTTTTTTGGTTTTATATGGTCAGTGTGCAGGTGGTACCTTACACATAATATGCTTTAATATGTGGTTTAAGTGACCACAAGTTTGCTTGCTTGATTTTTAGCTTAGGGAGTCTACATATTGAGATATTCTGTGAATGTGGCTCATGCTATGAAAATACAGGTATGTAGCTTTTGTGCAGGCATGCAGGAGATTGCAAAATCACTCAGCAACACAGTGAGCCATGTGCTTTTATAGTACTCTAACTCTAGATGTCTTGGAAGAGGAAGAAGGCAAAGAGCCTTTGTAGAGCTGAGTAGTCCCCTGAAAAAGACAACATCAGTAGGAAGAACTTCTGAACAACAAAGACGCGGGTTGGCCACCAACCATGTGCCCAACCTGGGAGGCGCAGGCTGCCTTCCTCCACAGATCTTACTCACTCTGAACAATCAAGCACTTTCTCAGCAAAATTTCAGTCCCAGGGTCGAACTAAAGGATAGCACGCTGTACACACCATCTCTCCATCATTATCCATCAGGGGTAGGAACACAGAATGGCAGCTATTCTAGTGTACAAAGGGGCACAAGAATGTACCCGGACTGTTTCAAGTCCATTACTTTATAAATGCCCATGCAAGCACTTGACTGGCCTGTGGTTTTGTTCTGCAAGTCTTAAGGGAGTGCCATACAAAGCTCTGCCTGCAGCCAGTGTAACTGGGCCACTGGGAAGTTTGAGTCCCTTTCCAGGTGTCATCATGTCGATAGCATGACAGTGAATGACAGAATGATACAACGTGCATTTCATGAGCTGCAGAGCGTTTTCAAAGGTCCGCTTTCATGGATATGGAATATAACTCTAAGAATATCAAATGTCTCTGCTTCTTTCATGCAGACTACAATAACAAAGGATCTGCTGCAACAATCAGAATGGGGAAGGAGCGGTCAGATGCCACTCCGATTTCTTAGTGTGTCTCCACACTGGTTGAAGTAAGGAAGTGGATGTTTGAAAGCTAATTTATGTCAAGTACAGGAAAGTGTCTCATTCAGTTGATTGTCACAGGCTAAACAAAGCTGGTATGTTGTGTGCTGCACTGCTGTAGAGACTGGACAAGCCCATTAAAAAAATAAAATATGCGTAAAATGGAAGTGGAGTCTCTTTAGAAGCCTTTACTCGTGCGTTTCATTTTCTCTCTGTAAACTTTACCCTGACTTTTGTCATTTATCTGTGTGCAAATTAGCATTACCATTTACACTCCAACACTCTACAGTATGTGAAGGTTTTCACCTTGTTTTGACTGGTGGGTGGCCATTCTGTTTCTATTTGTTTTACCAGCATGTTCCTGCCAATACATGTGCATGCCTGGAGTGATGAGTAAAGCAGAGAAAACTGACACGTTTTGAGTTCAAACCATTAGGTCAGTGTCTTTACACGACTAGCAAGTGACATTAGTTTTTGTTACAAGCTACTTATTGCAATTTGACTGTATGCACTATGATGTCCTACAGTTCAGCTTGTAGACCGCTGCCGTTTCATGCACTGATTCAGAGGCGGTTGCTTAATACACCTTTCAGTAGTTGCTTTTGCAAGAGAAGGGTGCAGGGGGCAGACAGAGTGGGAGATAAAAAGAGAGAGAGTAGAGAAGGAGAGAATTATGCCACGTGAGAGATTACAGGAGCGCATTTGGTGCCCCAAGGACAGATGGAAAAAAGGATAGAGAAGAATAAGACTGAAAATCAGTTGAAGTGCAGGCACTCTGAGCAGTGCTGAAGATAAATAATTACACATTGCATGTGCACTCATAAAAAATATCGAGCAGTTGATGGCTATTCATGACCAATGAGGATAGGACATTATAAGCATATGCACGGATAAGAGAGAGTGACAGGCATGTGAAATACACTCACCGTACCATCATTTCTTTGCTTGCAGCCTATGCTTTAGCGCACTGCAATTAGTGGTGCTACATATTACTATGACAGACAACTTGTGTCTGTGACCAAATGGTTCTTTGTGCTGTTGTATGAGCAGAACACACACACACACACACACACATACACACAGCGGGAAGCCCTCTGGTGGATCTAATTGAAGAGATTAGATGTTATCCTGTTACAGCCCAGCCAATTTCAGCCTATATCCAAAAGTAATGCCTGAGAATTCAGGGGTTACTGCAACCTCCACACACAGCATAGCTGTTCCCTTGGAAACAACCACGAGACAGTCTATAAAAACCTACCTAATAAACTTTCCCTCTCCCACTATCTGTCCCTCTTATTTCTTTCCTGCCAGTCAAGTCAAATGCTTGCCTAAATGTTTTTCATTTACCTGTTTAATTTTGTTATTATTTCATTTTTCTGCTGTCAAAAACAGGATGCTTCCACAAATGCTGCCATATGATGATCTGAAGCTTAAGACAGATGAGCAAATCTAATCCAGTTACTACAACTGAAAAAAAATTGATACAAGCAAATGATAAAAAGAAAAAAAAAACGTGGGGAGAAAAATAAGAGCACTAGAATCACGTACCTCACTCATCCAGGGGTGTACAGTGTGACACGCTGTGCTCTCACGGCAGGAATCGTGTTTAATTGGACTCTAAAAATATGTCCACTAGTAATGATTACCTCATGTTTATCACTAATGACTCCACTGAGGCAATCACGGTGCTAAGCTTGGTGTGCCGAGCATGACAAGCAGAGCCTGCTACTGTACTGTATGTGCGCACCCGTGACCTCTGCTCAGAGAGCCAGATAAATTCAAGTAACATAGAGAGGGATGACGAGTTGCACTGAACGCTGTGGTGGGAAAAAGAGTGGGCCGATCACAAAGGTGCGCGTGGGCCCCGCTGTATGTGAATATATTAATATCCTATGTGTTTACAAAAGCATGTGAGGCCATATATGTGGGTGCATGGACACCCACTCAGCCAGGGATGAGCTCAGCTTGGTCCCCTGTGCTTCGTAGAGGGTTAAATTTAATCTACACACATAACCTGGGAAAAAAAGGGAGCCTAATGACCAATTAGGGTAATGTTTGCACCCTAATGCTCTTATTTGCGTGCAGCAATAACAAAGGTTGCAATACCCTTGATACCACACATACATAGACAAAGCAACACTCGGGACAGAGCTGCAGGTTTGTTTACCCAACAGTTCAGTTTAACCTTCAGATATCCTCTCCACTCTCCACCATGATGCGGTGAAGGTCTCATTGAACCTTCCTTCCTCACTCAAATCACCTTCTCCCATGCCCCCAACCATCCCATTGCATTAGAATATTTCTTTCCTGTAAAGTTCACAAAATAGACAACTGATCCATTTTGGTTTTACAAATTAAGTTAGAGGATCTTCAATTCAAATACCTAAAAAAAGACTAACATGCTTCAAAAGGAAAGGAGCAGCATCACCTTTTTTCTTTTACTACATCATGGGCTGGAGTATATGGTTGTTTTGTTATTGACTGGACCAAAATAATCAGGTCATAAGCAAGAAATAAAATCTTACCAGACTGTGTCATGCTGAAATAAAACAAACCACATGTTTGTATTTCCATCTAATTCATTCGCCTACATGGCAGGCAGGATCCACTCAATATTAATGCTTTTAGGGATGTGTCTTACAGCTCACTATACAAATGACAGATAAAACTCCTTCACAAAAATGCCAAATGTTCCACAGGCAAATGGCTGCAGAGGTCCAATATTACGCCCTGAAATTAGATGTTTTTTAGGCCAATAGAGCTTCAGAGCAAATTCTGATTGAACAAGGGCTTGTTGACAATGAACCGGTCCACTTGAGTCAAATGAATTTAAAACTTTCTGTAGCCACGAGGAAATTACGCAAGGACACGCAACACAATACAAACACCCAATGGTTACTGAATATATTTGGCACAAAAAATACAAGAGAATAAACCAAACAGGGCAACATTCACTTAACTTAAGAAATAAAGCCAAGTGACTGGACCAACAGCAAGTGTTCACCTACTTACATCCATTACCCTCTTCAGCTTTGTACTCAGTAGTCTCAGGGGTCTGCTGGTTCCTATCTCCATGTATGTGCACATAGTCCATCACAGAGCACACACATACACCATCCAGTCCCACACTAGGGGCAAATTACAGTCTCAAATAAACCTAAACAAGCGATGTTTTTGGACTGGGACAGCGCTATTTCCATTTTTCAGGCAGTTCTCTCTCTCTTTAAAATAACTGGAAATATGAAGACGAAATACTTGTAAACCTACCTGTGCAAATACGTATGTTACAATTTCCCGAGTTTAGCTAAGTAAATATGAGTTTGGCTAAGCCATCCGACTGGCCCGTAATGAGGGCAAAAAGGCATAAAAATCCATCACCGTCATGGCAAATTCTATGATTACTATTGATGCTGCTCATCAGGGATCTCATTGCCTCACTGAGAATGATTGGTTCTGTCTGGCAGGAAGCTGCATGTATGTGGCTGAGGCCTCCTGTTAAATAGTGTGTGCCTGTGAACGTGTGTGTGTGTGTGTGTGTGTGTGTCTGTGTGTGGGGGAGGATACGGGGGTGTGGAGTGTTGGTGAGGTTGTCTTGTGATTAATACTCCTATTTGCTGCTGCCTCTCCCTCCTCAGCCCTTTCTCGGCCCCAAGGTTAGTTGGAAATATCTTGTGTGAATCCATGAGAATATTGGAACTATAATACACCATGGCACAATACTCAAAAACCCAAACAGCTCATGGCTGTATTTTTAAGTGCCCACATACACTTGATTTGAAAATCTTTTGTGAGGTTAAGTGATGGCAGCCTATTTCTGGAGCAGCCTACAAAAATTACTATCTTGATGGAGGATTTTCAGGAGTTTAAGTTGCATATTGCTGTAACTAGAGCTGCAACAACTGATCATTCATCAACTTCATTGACTGAAATATTTGATGATTATTTCAAATATCAATTCATCGGTTTAAGCATTCAAAACGTGTTTTTGAGAAGCATTACAAGACAAGATCTTTGCTTCATGAATGTGAATATTTTCTTTTTTTGTATAATTGTCCAAGACAGAAAATTGAATGTCATTTAGGTGAAGACAAAAACAGGCCAATGCAGACTTTATTTTGGCCTTTGTGAATGACATTCACAATGCCTGCAGTCTTATGTCGTTTTAGAAACAGACAAATAATCAATTAATCGAAAAAGGAATAGCCAGACTAATCGACTACAAAAATAATCATCTGTTGCGGCCATAGCTGTAGCATTAATTAAAAGTGCTGTAGCCTTAATCCTGTGCGCTATTCTCTTAATTAGTCTTGTCATATCTCAATGTTATTTTTTATTACATGTCGTCTGTTTTCTATTCCGTTTAGTTTTCCAAAACAAATTAGTTTAATCTTGGTCAAAGAAAATTGTTTTAATTAATGAGAGCTGTTGAAATTTTACACTTTTGTACCGCCACATTATAGTCAATAATTCCATCAGTCCATGACCAGCGTGCCATAGTCTCGGTCATGCATAAAGTTGGACAAAAAAGGTTACTGGCGAACATATTTGTCATAGTTTCCATTAACGAGTTGAATGTTAGTTATGATATATCACTGTCGATTAACTATACTATCTGTTATGGTTTTTATAATCACAAAAACCTTAAAGTCCACTTATTTATGCATGAGGAGCTAGTGGCCGTACACATGAGCAGACACACACAAACATCATGCATGCACCAGCCAGCGATTTAATAGCCTATAACCCATTTGACTTATGCTGTCGTGCATAAAAGTCTCAAGGTTAATTGCTGTGTCACTGTCAGTTCCAGACCCATAAGCTGTGGCTAATAAACACTCGGCAAGCAGAGATAATATCCAATAACTGATTATGGGTCAGGTGTATGACAAAAGTGGGGATTTAGCTTGACATTGTTTGTGACAGATTAGTTCTAAGTGTGATTAGTATGTGTTAGAAAGAGACGGCAACCTGAGTTTATCCAGGCTTAGACACTGGACTGCTGCTTTTTATGTGGTATCTGGAAGCGGATTGCCACAGCAGACCAACATCTCACCCACTGCCAGGCAAAAGCATATTAATGGAGCAAGACAAGAAATCTGTGGCAGCTTCAAGTCAACTCTTTATCGACCTGGAATCCCCTTCTGTTGTTTAAGTTATACAGAACGTATGGAAAATAACAGAATCACAGCTGTTTTAGTATTTGTGGGACAGAAGGTTGGTCCTGTCATTCACAATGTATCTTAAAAAATAAAGTCAACTATTCCTAAATAAGACATTACATCTAAGTGAACATAATTTTGTCCCTGCAGAGGTATAGATTATTCCATCCATCCATCCATTCCATCCATCCAACCCATCCACACCTAGGGGCAACTCAGAGGCTCCAATCGACCAAGTCATGCATGTTTTTCGACTGTGGGAGAAAGCCCACACAGAAAAATCCTTGGCTTGACTGGGAATTGACCAGAGTGCTTCTTTTTTATTTTTTAAGGAGACAGCAGTATCCACCAATCCACCATATAGGACACGAGGATCCTATCATATATAAATATTCAGTTCTATGCATTTGTGCATCTATGTTCTGTTGTTCATATACTGACAAGACATAAGACATTATGTTTAAGTGAAAGCAGTATTTTTCATGAAAAACTATGAGTTACTATCAATTAAAAATGTATTTTTCTTCGGCACATCCTTCATTTTTGCACCCCAGACAAACTGCTAGCATTTTTACAAAGATTCTGTGCACATTTGTACTGTACATTATGTAAGATCCATTTCCAGCAACCAGAGGTAAAGCCAACAGCCATAATCTTGGTGCAAATCTAACTGCAATATTCCACAAACTACTGTCGCTTGCATTAATTACCCAGCAATTAACTTGCCTATCATCATCCGTCATCTGTCACACGGGGTTGTGTTTTTTTCCGCCACATTATCATGTAAATTAACGACTCTTCAATCAATTAACACACTGATCCTTCTCAGTTAGTGCTTTAGATAATCAGAGATAATAAGAATAATTAAAAAGCACAATACACAACTGTCGTCTCTTGACAGCAGGGACTTTCCAATGCTCTCTCCCTGCTGAATCTTAAGCTTTCCTAACTATTATCAAATATTAATATATCCTTAAAACAATCCATGTGATTACAATCATTATGTACAAGCATTCTTGGAATGTATTGATAGCTAGTCTCAAGAGCGTCGTCCCTCAGAAGCTTACACACTCCATGCAGAGCCGGGCTCAGTTCCTGTGCAGGGCAAATTAAAGAAAAGTAAGTTTTCCCTGAGGTTGCTTCTATCTTTGTATCTCTTATTCACTTCCTCTTTCCATCCTCCCAATCGCTGCCTCATGACAACTTGATTATGCAGAAACTGTAAGAAAGACGAGAGGTTGGGAATAAATTGATATTAATAGCTGTGATTTGGCTGGCAGCTTCTTGCCCCACTATTTTCACATTTTGTTTATATTCATGACATTTTTTGGAACACTTGCTGACTTGAAGAGAAACAGGGATTCAAGGATAAAATTGCAAATCAGAATGATAATCCAGGCTAATTTCTGCAGCGGTTCACATCTGAACAATGAGGTCGATGAATACGTACCATGGGGGGATTGGCTCTGGATTGATTTAGGGACATACACCACATTCAGACAGGCATACAAAGGTAGCCAAATTAAGGAGCTTTGACTCTTGATCCCTATTAAAATGAACAATTACACTATAGCAGCGTGTCCTTTCGCTGAGCTGTGGTTTACTGGGATTTGAACCAGGCGAGTGATCTGGCTGCTGGGTCATAGTGTGGAGACCAGAGAGGCTTGGAGCGAGCTCCAGCTGATCCAAGCCCCTCCAGTCCAGGGCATCGTTGCTTGTCCTCTTTGTTGTGGTCTCACCAATGGTGTCAGTTTCTGTTTCATCTCTGGGAAAGTTGTGTGGAAGTTTGATTCCAGACCCTTCAGCCAAAATAATGGAGTATCCTTTGGTCAAGATAATGAACCCCAAACTGTCCCTATGTGAATGGTTAAAGCGGCTGAGTAGCCTCTGCCACTGGTGAATGTGGCTTGTCTGTAAAGTGCTTTGAGTGGTCATAAAGACTAGAAAGTGTTATATAAGAACCACTCAATTTACAATTACCATTTTCCAACCCGAATTTCCTTTATATGCAAACGGCTTGAGTCATTACCCCCTCTACATCTTTACTCTACTCCTCATGCCACCCGATTTCCTCCTTTTGGCCCTGTCTTAATCACAGCAGCCAGTGGAGGTGCCTGTATAAACTTTAAATCAAATCAGAATCAGAATAAGAATCACTGATTTCTGGGGGGATGTGGGTTTCTTGCAGCTGTTTCATGCAAGAATAGAAAATAAACCAGCCTTAAATACAAATAAAAGAAAACTGTGACAAGCGGAAGGTAGTTAAATGATTAACACTGTTGCCTCACAGCCAGAAGGTTTTAATCCTGGTCAAACTGAGGACAGTCAGTTTTCTACAGGTACTCTGTTTTCCTCCTTAAGTCCAAAAACATGCATGTTTAGGTCGACTGCTCCAAAGTGAGAGAATGAATTGTGTATGTGTGTCATGTGATGGACTGGAGACCTGTCCAGGGTGTATTCTCTTATGTGAGCTGGACACCGGCACCATCAGACCCCACGACACAAGACAGAAAAAACTATAAAGCATTGTGCAAATTTTGCACATGGATCCTGCATATGAGAGGAGTTGGTAGATTATACTAAGACTTCTACTTGAGAAGTCGGCATCTGAATGTGTTTTTCAAGTGAGACTGAGCTCAGTTAACATGATGAATCGTTAGTTGTAGCCGCGCTTCAGTGGCAATAATTCACCCAGTAAACTACTCTCTCAGAGACACACATACAGGACGGAGTCAAACATCCACACGCCGTCACAGAAGGAGGCGAGTAATGGAACCGACCAGAAGACAGATTTCACACATAAACACATGTGCAAACCTGTGGTAGGTGAAATAAATAAATAAATAAAAGATTTACAAAAAAAAAAAAAGGCAGACTAATTGTAAACTGCCAAGTCATACCAACAAAAGCCAAAACAAAGCCCCACCAGGCAGGGCCTCAAAATTGAGTCAAACAGAGGCTTTGCGCTCGGCAGGTAATTAAGAAAACAAATGAGTTTAACAGCATGCTCCATTTTCTGGGCATTTCACTTCATCTCAGTAGCTGCACAAATAGTCTTAGGTGGGAATCGCAAATACACTGAAAAAAAAAATTATTGTGCTTCACTTGCTACTGCACACATGCGAACATAGATAAATAACTCACACACACACACCCACGCGTACAGTACATCCAAGGCAGAATGTAAATGAGCAGATAAGATGATAAATACCGGCTGAACGGAGGCGTCATTAATCTTTGAGGAGATGAGGTGTACTAATTAAGGTTGCTGACACATGGCAGACTCCCATAGGGAGGCTGTGACAGAGTTAGACAGGGGAACAGCCAGCCTCTCTACCTGTGCACGACACCCTCTAAGCGGGTTGCCGGGGTGAACCTGGCAGTCCCATCGCCTCGGCTTGCCCTGCAATCCTTGTAATGAGTGTTTGAATTTCCACTCCCCCCCCCTTTTCTTCCAAAGCCTGTTTTGTCACCCCCCCCCCCCCCCCCCCCCCCCCCCTCACTCTGGTGGACTTCCCAGCTCTTCCGAGACAATGAAGGCTCAACACCAGGATGGAAAATCTTGAAATATGCAGCACAAAGCTACTTCTGTGTGGCACTAAAGTAGAACACAGGGCAATAAAACAACCAGTGCCACTTGACAGATGGCATAATAAAGACATATAAACTGCTCCCATAGACAAAACCCTGAGGCAGTATATAGGGGGGATATATTGTATGTTTTCTATTTCCTATGCAGTCAAGTACAGCTTGGGAGGTGACATTCTGTGGCTTTATCTTTGAATGCAGCTTTCCACTTTCTCCTTCCATGAATATTCAGATACATTTCACACCGCTGAGACGTTCTTAATAAATGTATACATGCAGACTCCATGTATACACCTCTATATGAATGTTACATGAAGACTGTGTCATTTCCTGACTTTGAAATATACTGAGCAGGAAACGGGAAATTTGAGCAGGAAATTTTCTCAAACAGAGCATTGGCCTTGTTTTTTTGTTTTTTTCAATGCGGATTGTACTTCAATGCTACAATTTTTAGGAGCAGCATTTTTCAGTGCACCAGCTGAATTGCAGGCATTCACTCAATCACCCATTATCTTACACGCTTTGTACCTAAATGGTGTCGCAGGGGTCCCCTGGAGCCTACCTCCACATGCACACATCAGAAAAAGTCAGGGAATACATAGTGAACAGGCTGCCAGTCCATCACAGGACACACACACCATTCACCCTCTCATTTGGGGCAGTGAATCTTAAAATGCATGCTTTTAGACTGTTAGGGAGGCCTGAGTACCTGAGCAAAACCTACACAGACACAGCCAGAACATGCTACCTCCATATAGAGAGACCCTCTAGTCCAACTGGGATTTGATCTGGAGACCTTGCTGTGACAGGACTATCAACTACATTAATTTTCCCTGAATTGCAATCATTTCTTCTGAATTATGTTGGATCTTTTTTGACATCTAAATAGAACATTTCTTTTTTTTTGTCATAATTACTCTAATATCAAAAACATGAGTAACTTCTACAACTACGTGCAGCCAATTAATGGCCCAAGGGTCTCCAGTGCTTCTGGGTTGTTTTCACGCAACAGTGCAATTTGTTGCTACTTGTTAAAAAAAAAAGTAAAAAAAGTAAAAAAAAAAAATGTTCAGTACTGAACGCTGCTTTCACAGGGCGCTTGTGACTGACACATGAAATTTGATTTTCACTTCTTATAAACTAAACAAGTGTGACTTGCTTGTTATTCACTGGATAAATGTGCACGGTGCCAACGCGGCATCAAAAGTGCCTGCTGGAGTCCACTCAAACACAGGAAATAATCTGCATGTTTTTACTGGCGCTACTGTGTGTTGATTGGCAAAAGCTTTGCTTGACTTATTCAGTGATGTTTGCTTGTCAGCATAGGAAATGTTGCCTTTTTGTTTTTTTGTTTTTTTGTTGTATCATCAAACTCGACACAACAAAAACAGTCGGCCTTTGTGGCGGTGCACTGCTGCAGAAATCCCCCGCAGCCCGAGCCGCTCTCCTGCTTCCAATCAGACGTGAACCGAGCTGTACGAATTCATTGTAACAGCGCATTTACGTCCCAAATATGATCAAGCATTCATTCTGGTTATGTTCAACCTGGGTCTTATTTTCTACATTATTGCCATAAGAATGATTGATTTTGTTCAATATTGCCTCCAGATCCGGAGAAAGTTATTAGCAGCCATATTTCCTCTCACCTAGACCAGTGTAACTCCTCATATGCAGATATGAGTTCTTCCAGTGCACCGCGTCTGCAGCTCACTCAAAATGCTGCTGTTGTCTCCACCATGCCGGCTCCTCTTCACTGGCTGCTCACGGGGAAGATTATTTATTTGAATATTTTATGGTTTGTTTTGAAGGCACTTAATGAGACGGCTCTGGCATGCATCTCAGAAGTTTCCTCCCCGGATCTCTTAGGGCTGTCCGGTGTTAAAGCTTTGGGTCGATTGCGAGGCCTAAACCAAAACAGAGAGGAGGATCGCGTCTTAACTGTTGTGTCACCGAGACCGTAGAAGCATCAGCCGTGACCCCACGATCGATTCTTTGAAGACCACCTCAAAAGCTCTTTTCAACTTGTTGTGCTTCTTGTGTTCATCCTCTCCTGCCTCAGTTGTCTGCCACTTTCCAAAACACACAAAACACTTTCTGTCCCTGCACTCACACCATCTCCAGCTGGAACCCACAGTCTGTGATATCTTTAAACTGTATGTATATGTATATGTAAGATGTGATGCTTTTATTAAGAAAGCAGCTGCGTGTAGCTCACACGTTCACACCATATGACCAGAAACTATCAATCAGTCAATCAGCAGAGGGAGCTGAGAGAACACAACAAACCACTCATCTGAGTGCCTTTTAATTATTACTTACTGAGTAATAAAGTCAGGCCTTGTCGACTTTGTACCTGGCTCTTATTAAAGACCACTTCACCGCTAATTAAAACTCTGTTTAACAGACAGACACTGAGGGAGATCCATGACAACTCAATGTTGTCTGACAAGAACATCTTTAAACACCTATGCAGATTTATGCAGGAAATTGCAAATAATTAACACATTACTTATTATTTAAATTATTTCTCCCCTCTCTAAGTAATTGGCAATACTGTTACACACAAGCCTCTGTAGAAGGCTGAGAATCTGCAGTGGGCTGTTATTCATGTCCTCCATCTGTGTCCATCCACCCCTCAACCCATTAGAGGAGCAAGGCGTGCCTTTGCTAGGAGTGTGGCATGAATTTATCTCAATAAAGGATGCAATTCTATGCAGATATGAGCCATAAGAATGCATACCAGGTTCTGATTTATATTAACACTGCCCTGGTAATAACTGTGACTCTCTCTCTCACACACACACACACACACACACACACACACACACACACACACACACACACACACACACACACACACACACACACACACAGTCTGGTTTGTAAGAGACACGATAGACAACATTAGGACAAGATCCAGTGAATGCTGATTACCTTGTTAGTTTGACTCCAACTCTATTCTGTTCTCTGAGCTGAAGCTATTTTTTTTCCAGGATATGGAATGAACACACATGCATGTGTGTGGTTTATATATGGCTGCATCCCAACAGGAGTTGTTTTTTTGGTCAGCGAGGGAGTGGAGAAGATCCAGACTGACTTCAGACGTGGTGGGGAACATGCCAAACCACAAACCCAGTGGAATCAAAGACGCACTGGAACACTGTCTAATCAGTCCGGTCCTGCCATTCTGCTAAACACGCCACCACCCCACACTCCCACCCCCAACCCCACCCACCATGGTCCACGTCACTGGTTTCATGCTCAGAGAAATCCAATCTATCATAATTACATGGATGTCTGCCTATATTGATCACATGTTAGTCAGGCAAGACTGACAGTGAGCAGAGGAATTAAAATAGATGTGTGAGCGCCAGGCACGGGCTCGGGGACTTCTACTCCACTTTGGCTGAGCAGCACACGACTCCACCAGCACGAATGTCAGTTTGATAGATCTCCTTCCCTCTCTCTGTCGCTCTCTGTCTCTCTCCCGGACACACACCGATTCACTGGACGTATCCACACATAACGTGACATAAAGGACAGATGTAGTACATCATGGGTATGGTCCGACAGTGATTTCCTTCACTTGTAACTCCAGAGAAGTTCAAAGGGATCACGAGCGATCATATAAAAAACTGTGTGGGATATGAAAATGCTCCAGAGGTCAAGGCAAGGATTATATAATATAATATAATATAATATAATATAATATAATATAATAGCGTCTTAGCACTAAGATGGAGTTTTACTGTCTCAGATAATAGTTTACATGTCATCCTGATATTCCTTGGTGCTTTGCCAAGATCAACAACAACATAAGTATGTGCCCCCTCATGAGCCTCATCATAATTCCTCACACTGTCTCATTGTTTTCATCCTTTTCTTAATCACCCAGTTCATCATCATCATCACCAATCGGCAGCAGCGTCTGTTCCACACTCTTGCACATTGCAGCCGTCGCCATTCTAGTTGGTCCTGACATTAACCAGAACAGGTTTTGATATATATTTTTTAATATTTCAAATCACTCGCACTCTTCATTTTCATCTCCTATTTGCTCCGTTCCATCAAACCTCCCATCTAATTTCTCCGCCAAAGGTGTCAAAGCGACTCCATCATTCTCGGCAGGACGGCTGAAACCCTAATGGTCCCTAATGATAGGCTCAAGAGGAGCGAGGAGGGGAAGTTTGTACTGTGACGGCAGAGACACGAGTGAAGAGCGGAGGAAAACTGATAGATGGGCTTGTGAAGGAGAGTTAAGAACACACAGTGGATGGAAAGAACGGCTGGAAATAAAAGTGTTGATGGGATTAAAGTGAATGTGAGAGAAGGGATGAGACAGACGTGAGGGACGGGATAGTGGTGCAGGTAAAAGCCTGGGTGAAAGGGACTGTAATTGGTGTAGCAAAGAAAGATACGATGCTTTTGCACCAACTGGAACTCTCCTCAGTTCATTTGGAGGGGGTGTGAGAACTAAGCAGTTCTGGTACTGCGTTTTACCTCCTTCTGCAGGATTAAACTTTGGAGCATAAAGGAAACCTTGAGTAACATAAGTGTCCTCTGATTGATCAAATATACCGTTCTTAAAAGTCATATAGTCCTGGTGTAAACTCAGGTTACACTAGAAAACACTGCAGAAATACAAGAGATGGAGAACAGAGATGGAGACTGGTATATGTGATGGAGGAAGTTCAGAGGAGTGTCAAGGGGAATAAAAGTAAATTTATAGTGCTTATAGTGTTCTGCTACAGACCAGGCAGAATATGCAGGACAGAGATAAGAAAACTATCAATTGACTAATGAACTAAAGACATTCTCAACAACTATTTTCATAATTGAGAAGTCAATCTCAAAACAGGCATTCTGGCACTGAGTTCCTGTACATATGTGTTAGAAAGGCATTTTAAGATACAGGTACTGTGGATGCTGTGGATACCTAGAAGGCAGAGAGGTCTACCTAGGAGCAAAGGGCTGTCAAAACCCTGTCCTTGACAGGTCAGACGCAGCCATGTTGAGCTACACTGCCCCTGCACAATGGCCGGCAGGAGAGAGAGAAACCTTGGATGTTGCTCCCCGAGTGTTAATGTGTGAGCGTCCAAACAAGCAGATGGGCAGCAGCCAGCTGGCCGGCCGCGGCAGGATCATCACGCCCAGCTTTCACCTCAGCAGCATATTGATGGCTGAGAGAGGCAAACAAAGTGTAAATGCAGCAGGTGCGCGTGCTATCACACGCCGCACCTACAAGGAGGAACCCAGTTGAAATGAACACATTTGTTTATTTTATAATTTTTTTTTCGTACATCTGTCAGATTACAGATCAGCGGGGAAGACGGCAGGAGAGAGAGTGGGAAAACAGAGAGGGAGAGAAGAAGGGAGGGAGCGGGATGTGAGCGGAGCACCGCTGGTTTCTTGTCCATCTTTCATCTCCCAGCTCGCAGCGGAAGGTGGCTCCGCTTGGTATGTGAGTCACACGCAGATATTGTCGGGGAGAGAGAGAGAGAGAGCGAGAGAAAAAAAGGCCCATTTTTTGAAATTGCTGTTTGGTAGGGGTAAGTGCTCTGCAGCTGCGACGTAAAAAATGCACAATATTTTTGCGGTGGATATGAAAAACGGGAGGAGTTTGAATATGAGAAAAATAAAGAGCACAAGCGCAGGGGCTTGATAAAGTTTAAGATAAAGAAATGACTGGATTTAGTGTCCGACACGATGCGTGTCAATACAAGGTCATTTGAATACTGAGTGGCTTGTTCAGACGGTACACACGTAAACCCCTGTGCTTAGAAAACGCTGTTAGATGATGTAAGAAAGAAAAAAAAGAAAAAAGAAATAGCCAGCTTAGTTACACACCTTTAAACACAGACAGATCGGAAAAGGTGAGGGAGAGAAGAAAAAAGTGAAGGCGGAGAAAAAAGGACTCTGACAAATTCAATTTGCAGTGGCTGGAGCCACTGCATGCAGACAGGCCTATATTAGTATTACTCATATGATAGAGCAGCCCATCCATCACACACACATAGTGGAAAATGTAGCGAGAGAAGATGAGAGGAAGGAGGGGAAGGCAGACAAGAATAGAGGTGAGAACACCGCGTCTAAATAGCATCTGCCAAAGACTGAATGGCAACTTTTTTTTTTGGCCTCGGATTCTAGTTTTCTTTAATCTCATCTTTGTATGTGCACAAATGTCTGAGCATATGTCTGTGTGAAGGAGTGTGTTCGTTACCACTGACCTCAGGGGGGGAAGCAAAATTATTAGAGCTATTGTTTTGTGAAGGACAAAGTCGAAGGTTGCAGTCCAGCCCCCGTCTGCACCTTGCCATCCCTTCTGGGGAGGACGGTGACGTAACAAGCAGGGATGGATGCAGTCTGAAATACATTTTACTATATATTGCCATTTAGGTCACTATTCCCCAGATGAGCTTTTCCATTTCTCCTCCTCTCCTTCACACCGTATGTCTTACTCATACGTCAAGATAAATAAAACATTTTTTTTTTAAAGAAAATGCTTTAAACACCTGAAACTGCAGACACTGAATGCCGTGGGATTATAAAAGCCAGTACACACTGCAGCATGACAAATGCCAGACTGTTCTTAATAAACACTTCACTCCTACTCTGCCCAGCCTTTCATGTAACTATGATCTACAGTCAATAATTTAACACTTCCTGCGTGGATCTGTTAAAGATCCACGCAGGAAGTGTTAAATTATTTCAAATGGATCAAAAATTGTAAACCGTCCTTTAAATGTTAAATTTAAAGGACGGTTTACAATTTTTGATCCATTTGAAATAGATTTTGCAACACATAATTATTCATATTACAGCTTAAGACCCTCCATCTGAGGTTAATGTTGATATTTAGAGTAATTAGCATCCCTCCACTACAGCAACAAAAAGGCATAGTCCAGAGAAGCACTGGGAGGGGATTTGATGCTAAAATTGCTTTATCTCTGGCAGATACCAATGTCTGAGGTCTCATATTAGACTCCGTTAAATGTCTGAATGATTTTTTTCCCTTTTTTTTTGCTCAGTCTAGTTCCACCCACCCATCAATTCCACTTAAAGGGGTCTTTCCAAGGCCAGTGTGAAGAGGAGGAATGATTAAAGAACGCTGGCTCAATGTTCATTTTATCACATATGTAGATATTTTGTCTTATCTACTGTAATACTTCTAATTAAATGAAAATTGTGTCCTCAAGTCTGAATTGTCTGTTTTAAACAAAGGACTTACCCTCTGAGCTCCTGACGTAAATAAACGTTTTGCTCCATTTTTTTTCCCCTTATCCTGTGTTTCTTCACGTGCATTCCCATGATGACCATCGTCATGGATACCTTCGCTCTACTTCACAGAGAGTGCGGGGCAAAATGCTCGTCATGTGTGCGCCCCCAGGGGTTGTGCATGCGTGCATTTGTGTCTGTGTAACTGTGCGCATTCATGTGTGTTTCGATGCGTGTATGAGCGAATATTTTTTAACCTCTGCCCTACTTTCCGATCTGGTCCTCTCTTCCTTATGTGTCCTTAAACTCCCCCACTCCGTTTCTCAGTCTGGAGATTTTTTTTTTTCCTGATCTCTTTGCCAGATCGTATCCTTTCCAAAAAATCTGTCGCAGCATGTGAACTCGCTTTTTTCACATAATTAATTAATCAATGCTACGCAGGCAGAGAGGCCTGAAAAGCACACGCACAGTTAAAAATGCTTCATTTTGCATTCTAGTCTTCACTGCTCTCGTGCATCTACTGCACTCAGCACACACATACACACACACAAACACATTTCAGTAGATAAGATTGCTTGGACACTCAAATGTCAAGGTCACTCCCAGAGTTCAAAAACCATCACTTTGTTTCTAAACCAGTCTTCAAATGAATCCTGATAGAAGTCACTAATGCAATCAACCTTTTAGCCTCAATCCCAAACCTCCATTCTCCATGTGGGCCGATGTGGACTCCGCTGGGGCAAAGGACAGTAACACACCCAGCTAAAGATTCCCCAGGCTGCGCAAAGATAAAAATCAATCGAAAAAATCATGTACAAGTCGCCGCACCCTTGTGCTGTTGTGGTTAAGGACAATCACTAGACTTTCGCTCATTTTTTCACCCATGATGCTTTTCTTAACCCGGACCATTATTACACATTAAAGCCTGGTGAACGGTGCAAACAAGTACCATTTTCTGGGTTCTCTGATCTCTGGGTGTCACAGGATACTTTACACCAAGTGAGACGGAGCACATAGAGCAGCCAGGGCTGAATACACACACATACACGCACACACACACACACAAGCAGGCCCACGTGAATATCCTGCTGCCCCGTGTCACCGCTCTGTTTGACTGGAGTGTTTATTGGCTCCCACTTGGTTGGCAGTAAATCCTCCCGAGAGAGTCTCTGCCCCCTTCAGGTCAAACTCATATCAGCTCTGCGTTTGATCTCAGGTCTATGCCAAAGAAACTGGGAAACAGCACTGCTTGCGGGATGATATTGATAGCCGGGCACTTGACAGGTGTGGCGGCTATGCTTAAGACAAAAAGAAATTCTCCAGAGCCGGGGTGTAAATTTGTAGTGGAGGAGGTAATTAAAACCAAGTTTGAGCAGCCCAGTCACTTTTATGACTCATGAGAACACCGGGGGCTTGTGGAGTAGCCAGACAAAAACGATGCCACACTGAAATTATACTGTGAAGAAATCACCACATGAGAAAAAAAAAGAAAAGAAAAACATGTGAAGCTGGACAATCTCACTGGGAGATCTAGTGCTGCAAAGCCACACGGCTCAGTTGTCCGCTTGCTCAATGTATTGTGAGATCTTCTCCAAACTTTCAAGAGTTTAGAGCTGTCGACTTAAATTATGTGTGTGTTAGAATGGGGGAGAGAAAGCAAAACAATCTACAACACTGCATGCGTGTGTGTGTGTGTGTGTGTGTTTCTCATTAATGTATTTTTGTGCCAGCGGGCCCCATAATGATCAAATATAGAGGCTGGGCTCTCAATTTGTGGTGTTTCTCAAGCCTATATTTAACAGCAACAAAGCCAAGACCCCAGACCACAGTTATCCCCTCCCCCTCCCCACTCAATCTAGCTCCATTTCACATTCACCCAAAAGCTTCACTTTCATCTCCTAGCTATTCATCTGGGACATATCGGTGGACCTTTCTGGAAAATAAACAAGTGGAGAAACAGGCTCCGTACACTCCCTTCCCCTCCACTCCACTCCAGTCCGCAAAATGTTTTATAACCAAAGATATAAAAATCACAATGATTTTATGTCTGCAGGAATAAAGCAGCCAGGCTCTTTCTCATAACAACCTGCAGGATAAAAGCAGGAGCTAAAGGAGCCTTCATCCACATGTCTATGGGATGTGATTTGATATGCACTGCAGTAAACTCCAAAAAAAATCATTTTACAGGACTTGTTTAATGCTACCGGAGAAACAGCACCACTGTTTGATTTGGCTCTTATCAAAGGTGCTTAAAACGTCTTATACACTGTGTTGTAACACTGTCCCAGCCGTCTCTTTTATCTCCCGCTGAGGATAAATAAGCTAGACTGTGTTGTCTAGATGTGACTGGTTCTCTTCCACATATTTTTCTAACTTTCAACTGAACCTCTCGCACTGTTTACTAAACGAAACAAAAGTATTCTTTAGCCCAGGTGGACAGAATCTAACTGAAATATTTGGCAGGTGCGAAGCTCCGAGACTAGGCAGGGTGTCACGGTGTGAAAGTGTGTGTGTGGGACTGACTGCTGCAGGGTTCAAACCTGTGACCTTTCCGAAACGGGACAGTCACTGGAGCGACTGTGACTTCCTGCCACGTGTCACGACTCGAGCGTGAGCCCGGCGGTACTGCCAGACTCGGCTGATGCCCAGGTTTGTGTTGGCCATTAGGCCAGTGAACGCAGTGCTGCGGTTTGCTGAGCTCTGTTTTTGCTGGCTCCTTCCCATCGCTTGAGGTTAACCTCAGCGATACAATAACAGAATAACACAGCTACGTCCACACACACTCACGCACTCACACATACAGTACACACACTTCCTCCTCCTCTATGTCTGCCCTTCAAACTCAGCCACATTTCCTGTAGGCTACAGCCACACTAAATTGTTTTCATTTTAAAATACTTAGCTTTTGTTATATTTACACTTACTGTCTCATACTAACACTGCTATTGCCGCTACTCCATATGAGAACTTCTGAAATGTAGCTGTTTGAAACTCTGCTGATTGCATTGTAGTCAGCAAGTGGAAACAAAGACTTTTGGAAATGATGATGCAGACGCCCACGTTTGCTTCCTAATTGGGTTTCATTATTTTTGGTGTTTCCTTCCTAAATCCTCCCATCCCTGTCACACTTTTCCAAGAGAAATGAAAGGACAACAGCCTCTGGGCATCTAAGAATATCTATTACGGGTTGTAATGTAGCCACGTCACAGCAAGAAGGTCCCCAGTTCAATCCCCGGTCAGACTGGGATCTTTCTGAGTGGTGTACCAAAAACATGCACGTTAACTCAAATTGGAGACTCTAATTTGCCCTTAGTGTGGGAATGAATTGTGTTTATGGCAACCTGTCCAGGGCGTATACCCTCCTTTGCCCTACACATGTTGGATAGACAATCCAAGAAGCTCTTTACATAATGGAAGGATGAGTGTTAACACAATTCTCTCTATTCTGTGACATATTGGTTTGCCGTCACCAAAACAAGGACCACATCCTGCATTGACTCAATGCAAAGATTCCACACGTTTCACAGTTTCTACAGTGAATATGGTTATTTCAGCTACGCATCGATTTAGGCTCCAGGAAATTTGAATGAATTCATAGTGTGCAAATACTCAATTTAAGTACAGTATACGTGACGAGGAAACAGTGTGACCGATGTGTGTCTGTTCATGAGAATATGTGAAAAATTCAAAGTATCACTATCCCTCTTGATTTACATACAGATTTCAGCATAGCCCACAACACTTAATGGGCTGATTTTCATTTGCACATTGACATATGAGCTTCCACGGCTATTCAGTAAAATTTACATTTCACAACTGAGAAAATTTAGGTATGTTAGTCACTCTTGAGTTACAACTGAATTTATTGTTTTTTTTCAACAGCTCTGAAACAGTAAAGACCAAATTATGAAGGTTATTTAAAACTGTTTTCTTTATTCTTTCATTGCAACTGGCACCTTGGCGTTCGCTTATCCCCTCACAGATTTAGGTCTATTTGATGTGTTTCTTGGTGCTTTGGTATAGCCTTGACGAGCCAACTGCTTCATGGGTCTTTCCAATAACCTGAGGGTTGCGCGGGTTTGTGGAGTGTTTGCCTGTTGATGTGTATGTGTGTTCCCAATCTAATGTGGCATCTAAAGAGATGTGACAGCTCCTGGTGTCTGCAAAGGGAGGCTGGGCTAGTCCAGAGCCAGAGCGGATATTGTTTACACTCCCAAAATGTGAAACATCACACAAGAAAGGAACTGGAAGGAAAAAAGGATCTGGCACATAGGGCGATGAGGTTTGACAGCTTTCAAGTGTAGTCTCTGTTTGTGTGATTAGATCTTGTGTTCATAAAAAACAAAGAAATGTGCAAATCTATTATTGAGTGTTTTGTTGACTTTCGAGAACAGTATTTGTTCACTGGCCAGTGTAATTCAGGAAAGCCCATGATGTCTGTAACTGCACAGAGAAGAATGAGGATAATAAAAAAGGTTGTTGTCATTGGTTAGAAAATATGAGATAAGGAGCTCTCCTGTCTCTTAACTGTCCCTTGGCTGAGAATGAATGCCCCACAATGGAGTGGCGATCTGTCTTGGGTGTATTTCCTGCCTATTTTCCTATGTGCGCTGGAGATAGAATCAAGCACTGTTAAGATAATGGATGAATGTATGAAGTAGTCCAGCATGTAAGAATATGACTATAAATATAAAATATAAAAACTATATAGACTATTTGAATAAATTGGGACACATTGCTACATATACAGCACATCAAAAAGTCTCTTTCCTAAAGCCCATTCCTCAATCCCACAGGGAAAAACAAACAATCTTAGAGAATATATGTGCCGTATGAGAAGTATTTGAGCAAGAAGAATCTGGATGTTAATGCATAGCTGACAATAATTCTCCCACCCACCCCTTCTCATTCTTTTTATCTTTTTCTTTCATACTGTGCCAAACCAGTAGTTCATGAACCCAGCAACCACATAAAGAAAGAGAAACAGAGGGGGTGGTCTCTATTGCAGAGGCCCAGATGAGTAATACTGTGCTAACGTAGACCAGATGCATGTGGTTTTCTACAGCATGGGTCCAATGCAGCACAGCCTCTATTTCATTTTGATGGTTGGTTTGCCTGCTGTATGATCCAATAAAAGCACAGCGCCAGGATGGGACAACAGTATCACTTTTGCTGGGAGTTCATTTGTTACTATTTCTGTAGACTTACTCTACACGATCAAAAGTCTGGGTGCTTAATGTTTTACCAGAGACAGCTGGGAGGGTGTCTGTGCATGTGTCCGCTCGTTGGTGTGTCTGTGTGTGCATATGTGCAAGACTGTGTGTGTGTGTTTCCCCTGATTGGAACAGTGCTTCTGTGCAGTACAGTGTGTGTCTGAATATAAAGAAGAGGGCGGAGGGGCTGCTCTGTTAATGTCCTGGTGGAGGACTGAAGGGTAGCATGAGGTTATGGAGGGTGGGTTGGGTTCAGGCTTGCAGCTTCATTAAACTGGGGAGCGAGGGGAGGATGAGGAGAAGAAGGGCAGGGTACAAAGCCCAAATAAAAGCAAGGGAGGAAAGCAAATCTCTAAATTCTCAACTGCATCTACAGCTTGTGTGAATCTAGGGATGGGGGCTGGGTGGGGGGGTGGCTGGTTGTGGTTGGCAAGTCACAGTTGCAGGGCGTGACTTTCACACTCTGCTGTGCACACATGAAGACGTGCTGACAACATGTAGGGGCAGAGAGAAACAGGGCTGCGCATGCTAATGCTCGAATGCAAGAAATCAAAGGTGTGGAAATGATTGTCTGAGCAACCATTTCATTTTCTGCATTTTGGTACAACAAATGAATGAAGTTTAACATGTTTTCAGAAGGGAAGACTCCCTGCAGTCACCTCAATACAGTAGTCGACCACCATCAGATCCCTCATCATTTGTAATATTTGTAGCTATTTCACCTGCCCTCAGGTCAAAAACATTGTGGGCGACTCATTAAGTATTACATTTGTGGATGAAGCCTTGGGTTAAGGTTAGGGTAAGGGTTACAAATGGATACCTTGAGGTCACTGTCAAGAGTGAGTCTTCAGAAAATAAGAATTGAAATGTAAGTCAATGAATTGTCCCGAATAGCAATAAGAAACAACCTAATGAATGTGTATTTGTGTACTTGGTGTTTTCAATTAAGGTGAAGTAAGAATAATGGAAATTCATTCAAATTACCTGTAGAGACAAAGTATGAATTACAGGGGCCCAGTTGCAATGTGCCAGAGAAATGAAATCCACTATCTGTGCGAGAGTTTTATCTGAGGAACTGAGTTCGATAGAAACAAGGTCAGCTTGGCTTGAGCACTGCCCACACAAGATACCTTCAGGTCTTCTATGCACTCACCTTTGTTTTGGCTGCAGTCAGTTGGGAGTAAACATGTCAGTGTTTATCATCATCATATATTATTTGTTATATAGTGAAAATGAAAGCAAAAGAGCCAATACATGTTTAACTAACAAACTACGTGAACATAGATTTACTAAGTGTTCAAAGCTTCAAGGCCAACTTAATTATATTGGATCCAGTTTGTAAGATCATTGGCAAACATGGATAAAAGTCAAATAATTACATTCTGAGGGGAAAAAAGAACAAAGTGGAAATCAGTTCAGCCGATCAAACAGAGCAATGGCTCAAGGCAGAGATAAGTTATTTTGCTTGGACTCGTGCAGTTGTTTAAAGAATGCAGAAAATAACAGTTTGGATTAAGGTCAAAACATGCAAATTCCTATTTGTTGAATAGCTAATGTCAAGACAGCAGAGGACTATTCAAATAAAATGGTAAATATACTTGTTTTTTAGAGCTCCTTTTCTTTCTGCTGCAAGTGTAGTAACCCCATGAATATGGAGAGTAATAGGAAAAGAAAACAAAAAAATGAGGAGTGTCTGAGCCTGCAAAATGACTTCATACCAGTAACGGCATATTTCAAAACCCAGTGTACCATCTGCACCAGTGACAGGTTGGGGTCATCTACAAGTGATGGGCCTGGGACAACAAACAATTAGACTACTGAAATGAAAAAGACTTTTGTCTTTGTTGCCTTTTGAAACACAGAAGTGAAAATCGAGGCAAATTTTTTGCAGGTTTAGCATGATATGCGTGTATAAAAGCCATTAAGAAATCATAAGGAAACAGGCCCAATGCCAAACAGAGGAAATGTATTTGCTTTGGAGCACTGATGCATGAACACTCCCTAGAAATGAAAAATGACAGAGGAGGGGACAGAGAAGAGCTGACAGATCGCCAAAGTGAGGGAGACTTGCGTGGCTCCATGTGGAGTTTTAAAAAGTGGGGCCTTATTTACTATGAGACAATAATTGCCTCCGTTTGCAAAGACTAATAGGTGGAAATTTAAGTAGTTTAGCATCTAATTTATTAAGTATATTTATGCAAATGGAGTCAGATGCAATTTTCCACTTTAAATACCTAAGCCACAGCATTAGTCAACAGTCAGACACTAAAGGGAAGAGGGCTGACTGTGATTACCTACTGCATCAGACACAAACCAACAAGCCAATAGAGGTCACAATACTATTGCTAATAATGCATACTTACTGTTAGAGTAACGTTAACATGGTTTCCATTGCAACAAACATTGCCAATGGTCTTGTGTGCCCTATTTAATACAGCACAGCATGTGTGCTACAAGTCATCTGCATGTGGTCAAGTTGATGGATGGCACTCTTTACAAATGTAACTCCAACAGAGTTTGTGTGTCTGATTACATCATTGTCCTGATTAAAAGTTTAATGAGTTTTCACATCGTGCCTCCAACCAAAAGTCTGCAGCGCTCAAAAAAGAAACGGGAAGGAAACCCTCATGCACAATACTCAAGTTCCACTTGGTGGAAGTCCACTTGGAAGTCCGCTTGGTGTCCCAGCCAATGGACCCCATGGTGACAGGAAAGAAAAATGCTGAGCCAGGGCATTGACAGAGCTTGCACACAGAAACTGTCAATGTATTCTCGTTGGTTCCAAGTGCCGATTAGAGAAGTGGAAGGACTAACAGTGCTGACTAGTGACCACATGGTGCATGTGTGCACTGTTGCTATACTAAAACCATGTGTTTTGTTAAAATTAGAAAGGAGGTTTGGGTTGGAGAGGCTAAACTAAATCTCTAGACATCTTCCACACATGTATCTTAATGTGAAAGATTTTGATTGATTACATCAACAGAAACACTCTACAGAGGAGGGGTTTAGCTCCAGAAACAGACGAATGGGTTGAGGAAACACAGAGGGGGGAAAAAAAGAGGAAATAGAGCACTATTTATTCCTTGCTTTTGGGCAGATAACACTGGCAGTAAAAGAAATGTAGGGAGGGCCTCTCCAGGTTTGCAAGGGTTTATTTGCTGCTGAGATGTCAAACTGTGCTGTGAAATATTTCTTGGTGATCTCCCCTGGTTAACCCATGTTCAAAGAACTGAAATGGACTCTCCCGTTTCTCGTGAAAATGTATCTGCGATGGCTCACGGCTAGAAAACCTGTCAGAGCTGCTGGACCTTTAAACTTCCTGGCAACGAAAGGACAGAGCGGGTTTGAAATTTTTCATGGGAGCCAACAGAGATGAACTACCACTTGGCTTTACATTTTTGCCCGAATGAATTTATTTTAAGGCGCTGGAAAAAGTTTGGCTCTAACCGTGTACTCAGAAAGTTTGTCAAACAGCAATTTAAAGCACAGACAGATCATTATAGCACAAATAAACAGTGTGTGTCTGTTCCCATCACTCACAAATCCATAACGTCTCAGAGAAGAAGCTTCACCACATAATACTGACTCACCTAGAGACGGAGAAAGAGAAAAAAAGTGGAGAGAGAATAGAAAAAAAAACATTAATGCATAATCCAAATCAAGTTGCACTAAAATAAGCACTCTTTAAAAAAATGCTTATCATACAACAGTAGGGCAAAGCTGTTTTGCATCACATTTACAGATCCTCATTACAATGCATTCACATTCACACATGGCAGTAAGGTCTTCTCTGCTTCGTAATGGAGACTAAACCGTGAAGGGGGATCAGAGCAGCCGCTATCCATCTTTTCTGTTTCCCGCTGAGTGACTGATACAGATTATGGAGTGGGTGGAGAATGTGTTTATTAGCAAAAAAAAAGGAAAAAAAGCGATGCACGTATGTATATTCCTGTGTATGTGTTTCAAAGGACGCGTGAAAGAGAGCAAGTGGGCGGATGAGATTCTGGCATCTTGAAAAACGTTGAGAGATGTGCTTCAGTGTCAGCCATTATTGGCAGCTCCTAACAACGGAGGCTCTGTTTTCTGTTCTCTCCCTTTTTAATTTCATTGTCTTTGACTGCATTTACAGCTATTGATGACAGATTGTGCGACGTGTAAGTGACAGGTCTAATCACTCCATTAATGACGTCTCTTGAAAGCCTGGTTCCCTTTGCTTTACAGTAAATGGCTGCTGAGCATCTGCACACGGGGAGAGTGGGAGACCAGGGGGGAAGAAGAAGAAGAGGTAAGCTCGGACAGAGAGTGAGAGTGGAGGGGTAATGAGCCCTGGTCTGAAGTCAAAAGCAAAGTAGAGGCTCATCTCCCCCAATCAGACGATAGGAAAACTAATGAGGCACAAAGAGGGAGCCTTAAGAAACCTCGCTGCAGCTTCTGTGCCGACCAGGGGTTTGCACATTAGCGCGGGTCATTGACATAAAACCTAACATTAGACAGTCAAACTCACCTCGGTGAACAAAGTGATCTTCAGCAGGTGGAAAATAGTTACTTTTCCTCAGTAAACACATTAACGCCTTAACGGCTTTGAGCACTGACTTAACGTCCATTCAGAGCAAACACTGGACCCCGGCACAAACCCCACCCTACCCCACACATCCCCGCCCCACCTCGTCCCGCCCCTGCTGACAAGTGAAGCCTCTACCTGCGGCGGGAGGAGCACATCCTGAGGTGTGCAGCTGCACCGACATGGATTAAGATGCACTAATGTGCTAATGGATGCTTTACCCATCACGATGCATCTGGAGCAAGTGCTGACAAGGTGAATGTGAGCGTGTGCTTGAGCGCGGCCAGCTCTAATCTTTCACCACATGTGATGCTGTGCAGCAAGAAGACAGGCCAGAGAGGAACAATCTATGCTGCTGCTGCAGATCAGGCTGAGGATCAGAACCATATTATAGTCCTCATCCCTCCGGGCAAAACGATCGGCATGATAAATATTCTTTAAACACACGCATATGCAAAAACAAAACTCAGATTGTCCCTGTTTGCCCCTCGGAGCTAAAATCACTGGTTGTGTGTATTTACATAGCCAAGCTACTGCTGTCACTAATTATACAGCCTCACAGCGGAGTCAGCATCCTCCCCTGTGAAAGCCCCTTTTTTCTTTAAACTTGATGGCAAATTGTCGGAAAGTCTGAGAGCTAAATACAAACATGCTTAACACACGCACACGTCTCACCTCAAGCTCAAGAAAGACCAAATATCAGAAGGCATCTTGCTGTCTGAGCACAACCTCAGAGGCTGCTTGCAAATCCCCCAAATGATAAAGGCACACAGCAAAGAGGAAAATGGAGAATTGTGTGTGCAAGGGTGTTTGTGTATGTGCGTGTGTGATAAATGGGAGGAAGAGAGGAAAACTGCCTCCAAATAATTTTTGTTTCATTGTTCTAACAACAGCTAATATATTATCACCCGGACAACACCTTCTCAGGAGCCTGCACCTGCTTTATTTGTAATTTAAGATCTTTTACAACACCTGCTCGATTTAAGATGCTAATCAATTATCCATGGTCTGGGCTGCAGCTTGTTTTGGCCGCACAAAGCCACAGTAGTAGAAGTAAAGAGTGATGACAGTTCAGAGAGAGGATGCCCAGTCTGTGCATGAAAAGTTCATGGGGAGTGAAGGAGAGAACTGTCAGTCTTCTATTGTAACCCTGCCTCAAATGACTGCTTGAAATTCATCTAAAAAGATGACAATAGAATTGTGAAATTCTGGCCTGGCATTGCAAAGCTATTTTTTCTTACCCCATCCCTCCCACACGAAGCAGAAATACACTTAAGACATGGCAACGTACCAAGAGATCCCACACGACGTTTAAAAGCATAAAACTTCTCCTGAGGAATTTCTGTTGGTCATTCTGTCCAGTTGTTTATTGCATGTAACATTGCATGTAGCTCTTTTTTTTCCCATATTCCCTGTCAAAACTCACTGGCTCGAAGAAACTCACTCACTACTCACTGCATAGTTGTAGTACAAGCATGTTTTAGTGCTGCTAGAATGTGTCATGGACACTATATAGGGGACTCAAAGTATCCCGCAATGTAAGATGAAAAGTGCAGTAGTGATTGTCACTAACCAGGCAATATGTACCCTCAGCCTCAAAAATGGTGGCAAATTTACAAGGTATTTTCATACATTAATTGTAGTTAGATAATGACAAATAGCAAAATACATAAGGCATAAAAATGAAATAATATTGTAGCATTTTCGGGTGACGTTTTTTTTGGCTTTTCCATCTCAAAAAGAATAAATAGTTACCATCACGTCTTGGCGTCTGAGAAATCAATGCCCACTCTGAATCAGTACAGCTCCCAGATTTCTCTGCATGTTCAGTTTCTAATGGAGGTTCAAACCGCAAGTCTTAAAAACTGCAACCTGTACCCCACAAATTACGTGCATGGCTTCACATTAGCTGCTATACTGATTGCTAACTGGTAATTTGCATCTCTAATAGCGTTGCACACAGTGCACTCACATGTACATGTGCTAATGTATGCACCATTGTCAATTAAAAAGAGAAAGCAAGGTTACCTTCAAAATAAAAGCGATGCAGGTGTATTGTGTGTTTCATTTAGTTCTTGTTCTCACTCATTATTCTGAGGGGAGATGCAGGTTTTGTGTGATTATTGCACAATCATCTAAAACCTAGAAAATTTCCCCATTGGTGGGATCATTAAAGTACAATGCAATCTAACACAACCACAGAACTCTATTGTATAGCCGTGCATTTTCTAAGTGAGAAATATACTAAGTGAGAAATATACAATCACTTTGGCACACACTCGGTTACAAGACCACACTATCAAACTCTTATACAAATGTTCTGGCATCTGCAACAGTTCTGGCCTTATCCTGAATTCTTTCCTGATGAATAGCTTTCTTTTTTCTTCGCTCCTCACAAGCTTTTCACTGGAGGACTCCATTAGTTTTATGTTGTAGAAAAGATTCTTTCTGGTATTCAGATGGTGCTCTATTCAGCAATCTAAACTCAAAGTCCGCACAGGCCTCAGACATTCATCAAATTCTGTTTAATAATTTGGTAATCTGTTGCCGTTGTAGTTTATGCTCCATTCAAAGCAATAACAACCACTTTTCAGTAAAAGATTTGAGTGTCAAGATCATTTATATCTCAAAGCAGCCTCAGCAGAGGAAACATTTCAGTGAATAATTTAGTAAGTAATTTCTTTATTTCAGCGTTATTAAATCATTTTAACTGAGATCTACACAGCAGGCTGTAGAGCAGTGTGTCACAGTCTTCTGCAGTTGAAAGTTGCAAAGTCTGACAACAGTGCACCTGTACAATACATAAAAGTAGCAAGGTGAGAAGTTCAAAATCTGGAGGTCAACAACAGCAGGATTTCCAGAGGGGCGTGAAGAAACTCGTGGTAAAATAAACTTTTAACAACTCGACTTCCAAGGTTCTCTAACAAAGAGGTTTGTTGAGATTCCAGCACATTTTATATTTATTGTTAAGATCCCGTGAGCACTGCCAAAAACTTACTTTTCCCTGTAAACTGAGAAAAAAAAAACAAATAAAAAAAACAACAACTGTGTTCTGTGTATTGTGGTCTGGCAAGAGTCAATACAAATTTTCTTGTTCTGTTGCCATGTAAAGTCGGCTGTGCGATGGATTAAATTAAATAGCTGTTAAATGCCTGCTCCGAAGGTTGGAGACATGGAGAATTATGCCAAAAAAAAATCCTGCAGCCAGACTCAGTTCACTCTCAGAGGATGTCTTCCAGGCTAAAATCTTGTAGGGTAAATAGACCTTGTTTAACTTCGACTGGCTACTGTACGAGCTAACTGCTGAGGCCAGATCTGAGACACCAAGGACACATCTATATTTACTGATGGAGAAACGCTCGCCTTAAATCCAAAGATTAAAGGTTTTCAGTGTCAGCTCAAGAAAACATATCAAGAGCTCAAACACTGAAGTTGAGCAGACCGGCATTGTACTGGCAAAGGTAGTTCCTGAGAAGATTTTCCACATCTAAAAGCATTTGTACAATCGAACGTAGAGCTGAAAGGTTGTTGAGTATTCTGAGGTACTGGCTGTGAGTGCGACTAATGGCTGATCTAAATTTCAAAAGCACATTAATGACGGAGAAAGCTTAGCAGTAACAAATAAAGCAGTACGCGGATATTGTACACATTGAGCATAACCCAACAGCTCTGCTGCATTTTGATGGTCATTCAGTATAATGTGCCATTGTGCTCAGCCTCCAAACATGACATTATTAGAAATGGCTGTTGCTCTTGGCTGTGTTTGGTAGAAAGGTGACCTCTTTCAAATAAGATTCAGGACTTTGTCTGGAGTGACAAATTCAAGACAAACTCACAACATCTAATTACGGAGCACAAGTTGGTTAAAGATTTTCTGCCCATTAGAGAAATAAAATGATCAATACCCGCAAGGATCAATATCTAACCTTCATATTTCCTATCTCGTAACAAACCAGTTACCCCTGGACACTCCCAGCTTCGCATTATGCTAAATGTCACCCTTTTAAAAGAACCAACAGTGATTTGTTTGTGCGCAAACTAATAATGTGTTGAACAGCTGCCGCAAAATCGATTCTCTCAAATGTCGGTATGTCATTATCAAACAGAGACGTCTCTGTGCATCCCTAACAGCTTTATTAAATTAACTTCAGTGAAGGGTAAGTTGTCCACCTATGCTCAAAGTAAATTATCCTCGAAAAATGCCTTGAAACTGGTTGGTTTTTCAAATTAAGGGCATACAGCCAACTAGAGCAGATTAGGGGTCCCATGTTTGACTCCCAGTCATAGACACATAGACACAGACACTGTTGAAAACTAAGCTAGTAACATGATGGATGTTTGGGCTGTTTGGACACTACTTCATCGCACACTCATGTTGACCAACACGCATAATCATGCACATACAATGTGCTGAGTAAAATCCACAACAAAATGGTTCACTGTGAAAGTCCTTCTTAATTTAGATCTCACTGTCTTGTGAAAGCAGCCTGTAAACCTCAGCTCTACTCCAATCAACTCTGTCAGCAGCCAAAAACTAAACTCTGTCAATTTCCACACTTTGTTCTTCACTGAGTGTTTTTCTGCTCCTCACCACAAAAACCTCATCCCTTTCACCCTGACACACTCACACAGTTACACTGCAAAGCCAAAACCCCGTTTGAAGTCAAACAAAAACTATAGGGATAACAGAACAAATGCTTTGGTTTCTTTCAAATCAGTTTTGGCACGCACTGCTCTGATAATAACGGTGAGGTTGTTTTTCAACCTATGTCATGTGTAAATACAGTGCACTTTGGAGACTCAAGGAGAAACTTTTCACCGTGTATTTCACTATCCTCCTGTCTCGCTGAAATGTGTTTATTCATGTGTCATTATCGCACATTTAGACTTGAGAAAACATGGAAAATCAAAGGAAAGGGGGAATAATGTTAAAAATTGAAAAATATATTCATACAGCAACACATTTCCTCTCTCCAGGCAAGCAGAGTTTATTTATTGGTTTCTGATTTTGACTGTGGTTTATGATGCATTTGCTAATTCCCTTAGGATTCAGGGTGTGCTTCTCAAATAAAAACAGTTATACAATGAAACCTCAAGCAAGGGTCGTGCTGAGAAGGTGCTGTCATGCACCACATGCACTGGCCAACACGGTGGATCAGTGAATGGCACTGTTGCTGAGTTCTGAGTCTCAATCTGAGTCAGATTGAGGGTCATCCTGCTGGGAGTTTGCATCTTCTCCCAGTATGTGCCTTTGTTGGTGAGCGTGACAATGAATGGTGTGTTTATAGGACAGTATATGCGACATGCCCAGGGTGTATCCTTTGCTTTTTCCCTATATGTACAATGGAGGGGTCGATGCACCGGCGTATGCCTGACGACTACAAGCACAAACACAAGGGTTTCTTCAAACAGGTCTTTCTCCAGTCTCATTTTAGGCTTTGCACAATAAATCCACACACTTGCATAACAAACCAGAAGGCATGGCCGCAATCAGACATTAGCAGGGAATTAACCCGTTTACAGAAAACATCATCAGTGCGATTTAGAGCCTCTCATGCATCAAAGTACAGTTTGACTCACTGCTTTCCCATTTACACAGATTGAAGAACTGAACTCTAAGAAATGTTCACGAAGATTATGAATTTTCTTTTCAGCCAGAATTTCTTCTGTGAGTTAAAACTGCCTCCAAAAGAGATGAAATGCTGTCGACTCTTTCTTTACAGTGAGACACATCTCTGAGAGGGTATTTTCCTCTATGACCTCTCTAAAAATATCCCGCACTGCTTCATCTTGAGAATGAGCTCATCTCGTCTCACTTGAGGGAGGCATGTCTGACATCTTCAGCCACACACTCAATGCAGATAATCCCTCCTTTTTGCTGTGTGATCTGCCTCTGCCCACTACTATCTGGGTATCCTTAGGCAGCTATCAACATATTGTGAAAAGGGATTTACTGTACTGCGGAGACACTAGACAGTAGTTCACACACTTCTTTCTGTTCCTGCTGAACTGGTTCCGATCACAAATCAGACAAAGTCAATATAATTTTGCTCTCCACTCAATACTTTGAGTGATAATGACGTAAGAACGTAAGAAATTGTGATGCGTCACTGGTTGACACTTGGAGAAAACCTCACCTTACACACACAAACATTGTCTCTCTCTCACACACACACACAACTGCCTGAGAGGCACTTGGTACCAAAAATAAATCTGCGCTGTGAAAAACAGCGTTCACTCTCTGTATTAAATCAAGGCTGCGCCGAATTAACTCTCCTCCAATTAAACCTCCACAGACAACCACAGACACAAAAACAAAAAAAAAATCCTCCTTCTCTTTCTCTCTCCCTCTCTCTGTCTCTCCCACACACGCATACAAACACACAAATACACACAGACACAGCTTTGGATTTTTAAACAGGGAGTGTTTGGTTACTGATAACAGCTATAATATATTTCTAATGAGGCACCTGCCAGGCTGTAGAGCTGCTAATTCACTAGTAGATTCAGCCGAACAGCTAGACCCTCTGCGGCTCAGCAGGAGATGTGGACACATACGGAGAGAGAGAGAGAGAGAGAGGGAGAGAGAGAGGCGAGAGAGAGAGAGAGAGACAGAGAGAGAGAGAGAGAGAGAGAGAGAGAGAGAGAGAGAGAGAGAGAGAGAAGCAATTTTGGAAATGTTACCTGCTAGACAGTCGTACAAATAGTAAAACAATAATTGGGTCAAAAAAATGAAAGAGAAGGTGACTAAAGTGTACTTCAGCAACATGGACAGCATTAGCACTGCAGGATACTCGCACAATGCCCACTAAACCATCTTGTACACAGAGAGGAAGGATCACATGAATGCAAATATTCTACAGGGATTCTAATATCTTTGCACAGCATTTGTACGAATCCTTTTTTGTGCTGTTATTGTTGTCGCTGTTTCCCTGTGATCTGTGTAAAGCCATGGAGCAGGTGGGGAGGTAGCACAGTCAATAAAAACATATAGCAGGTGCAGCCAGCATTTACTTCTCAGCTGCAATGAGAGAAAATCACCGTCTTTATTGGACGTGTCTGAGGATGCGTCAGCTGTTTCTGAGGCAGGCAAACTAAGCCTTTACAGCTGGACCCTTCACCCAAAATGAAGGGAAAAGAGCAATGACAGGTGGGCAGAGATCGCTTCTTTAACAGAGCTGCATGGAAGGTCACACGTGTGTCATAGCATTTCAAACATCGTGAGCACGCTACCTTTCACACCTGGATGACTCAGGATGACATCCAACTGCAGTTGGAGCCAGACTTTAATCAAGGCAAGTGTTCACATTACGGTGCATTGTGTGGGTATTTGCAGAAATGTAGATTTTCTTTGCTCAGTTAAAACAGCACGGCACAGATCACGTAATCCGGGGAAAACCACAGGCACAATCTTTATAGACAATCAGAATTTGTCAATTTGTCTTATTCATGTCACAAATGTGAATGAAGCTTGTTCATTGTCTTGTTCATTGTATCTTTATATCTTAGCATACATATATATATACATATATATATATATATATGTATATATATATTATCTGAATAGTGATACACAATACATATTGTTTAATAATGCCCCATTTGCTTAAGTTTCTTTCCGAGTCACATCTTTTCTTAATCACAAAAGCTATGTGGAGAGTTGCTCAGAAAGTCAGAAAGGTGAGACAGACAAAAGAGAAACACAGGGGGAAAAGAAATATGTGCAAACTGATGGCTCATTGGAAGAGGTGCGGTTACCTTAACACAAAATGAGTTACACTGATATAAATGATATTGTGCTGTCCTTTGTTATGTCTGAAGTGAGTGAGTGAGACAGAGAGAGAAAGAGAGGGAGAGAGAGAGAGAGAGAGAGAGAGAGAGAGAGAGAGAGAGAGAGGCAAGGCAAATAAATACAAAAAGAGCAATGGTAGGAGATATGTTGCTGCGCCCAGAAGAGTGAGGTGACAGCAGGTTACTAAAGAATTGATGAGTAGAGAGGGGACATGTTTCACCTAAGACGTTGCCTGCTGTGATACATGTCCTCCATGATGACTTCCTGTCATCAATATCATTACATCCTGCTGAGGTGAGTTGACAAAGGTATCTGTCGAGACTCAGTGCTGGATCTGCAAGCGGGGGGATGTGTGTTTGTGTGTTTGTGAAGGGCAAGCAAGGATTTCATGAGGATCGCACAGTGAATAATTCATTTCCAAATGTGCTTCTCCTTGCTCATAATCCAATTGTAAATGCCTCGCCTGTATCTCTGCTCCACTCGCCTACTGTTTGTGCCATCAAGTTGGAGTCTATAAGAACAGTTGTTGTTTTAAAATGTGCCACATGAACAAGATTAACTGGAGATGACTTGGTAAGTTCATTTACCTTCACTGTACACCACAGCTCCTCATCACAAGACTGAAAACCAAAGATTTAAATGTATTTTTTAAGAAAACAGGAACACATTTGAGGAATAGCATCACCTTGAAATAGTAGCTGACAGAGTGAGAGGCCCCAAAAACACCTTTGGAGCCTCTAAATACACCAACTGCATGACTTGAAAGGACCAGTTAATGCTATTAATATTTAGAGCACTTTCATAAACAAATGTTGGCTCATGTCAACACTGTTAAAATAGATACAAGTAAAAATGATGTAATTTAAAAAGTCCTGCAGGCAGCATGTTTCTTGGCCACCTCTCAGGGACAAGCACCTGTTGTAGAAACGTCCAAACAATCTGTCAAAATATCATATCAGCGGGTGCTCTGTGATGTAGCAAATCATATTTCAGTGTTTGAGCTATTCCAATACCACCCTGCTGTCCTGTCAAATCACAGGATACTCACCAATAACAAGAACCTTCTGGCTGAAAACCAATGAATCGAACTCAAATCTAATAGTTCAGACACAAACTTAATCAGAGCTACAGAAAGGAGCCTGTTGAGGATCCTCCGAGGCTAGTGTGGGTAAGGAATTGATATTTCTGCCAGAGGTTCAGACACCAAGACTCGCATCCGATAATAACAACAGCTGTGGGAGAAGTGATAGGCAGAGGGAAATAATACGGACTCTGTTTGAAAAGGCACAGCCATATTATCTTCTGAACTTCCCACCCATTCTTGTGCACATTCTTACTCTAGTCACTCTCACCGTACCCCTGACTACTCTCATTTTTCATAAAAACTTAGAGATTATAAACTGACTTTTTACCTTTAGATCGAGGGACAATGCTCATCCATATATCCAAGCAACCAATGTCTATTTTTCACAGTAGCTTGTGAATAACCTGTAACCAAACAACATGGATATATATATATATATATATATATATATATATATATATATATAAAGAAACAGAACCTTAATTTGTCCTTTTTGTGACAAAATATTGGGGTGCTATTTTTGTTTTAAAATTGGAAGTGGCACCCCACATGGACCTGTACCAGGTCCCTTAAAAATCACTGAAATGGAGGACAATGTACCGTAGGATCTGAGGCCCTGAATTCTTAACTCCTGTGTCTAAGAAAAAAAAAAGGAAATAACGGAGGGCGTCAAAGTGTATGTTCAACTTCTACCTGCCTCTTACAGTCTTCAGTCGCCATGGAAACAAGAGAGATTTGAAAGAAGAAAGGTGGGTGAGTGAGGAAGACTGACTTTGGATGGTTGGACAGACGGACGGATCCAATCATCATTGCACGGGGGTCGCACAGTTTGTGTTCGACGAGGCTCTCGCTCTCTTAGCATCACATGGAAATGCTCAAGTCATCGCTTGTGCAGCTTAACTTCTGATAAGCTACAGGACATTAGAGCTACAGTAGGAACTTGAAAATGTCAACCGTCGATAGTGCATCCCTTCGGTGTTAATTCTGGCCAGATAAACAGCTTATAAGATAATGCAATGATACACAGATGTGACAGCAGCAGGCTCATGGCTTGGCCTTTAAAATGCCAATTCTCGAAGCACAGCTTGTATTTTGCATTTAGAAGAAGGTAACCAGATATTAGTATGAGAAATTTGAGCGTAACAAAAAAAAAGTCCCACATAGTTGAAATGCAGCATTTTGTCACAGAGCCAGTTGAATCAGCAAGTATCTGTTGTCTGAACTCATTTAACGGTCCATCAGCATAGACTATGAAGACAGATGGGCGGAAATGCTGTACATCCATTTCTGCTTATGCCTTTATCATCTTTGGGAGTGTCTTTGTCTTTCCATTTGTGTATTTGCCATCACTGGTCCGCTAGAGCAGGAGGGCTCATCATACCCCCAATAATATGAAACACCTCACTCCATCGACTTTCCTCATAAATGTTGATTTTGTTTGTCAGAGGAAAGAATGCCTCCATTTGCATTTTAGTTGTTTTGTCTGCGTTCTCATTCAAACCAATTAAAAGGAGCGCAGTGGTATTTACCAGCAAACAGGATGTAATGTATCAATTGTCTGCGCCACAACCTGCGGGTGCGCTTCCAATCAGAAACCTCATTTAGGCGTTGAGAGCAATGATGTAGCACCATCTTACAACTGATTAGCGATGTGAACATGAAGCCACACATCAACAGGTACATCTACCCGAACTAAACAGGCCAATAAAAAAGAAAAAAAAGATAATATGGGGTTTGTGGAGACTTTAGTAAGTGTCTGTACCCGAACAAGTGTCAAATGATTTCATAATGTCAACCTTTCTGAGATGTGGACATTAAATCCAGACATGAAACATTAATAAACCGGAGGTGAATAGTTTGCTTGAGGGTGAGAGAGGTGGAGAAACACACAGATCTAATTAGGAATGGAAATAAATTTTCATCTCACAACAAGCTCCCTCTTGTCCCCTTAAACCTGAGATACGTACGTGTTATTAACCTCATTGCTTACAGTTGAATCGTTTAAGCTGGTATTGACACAGGTATTGATTACAAAGATTTTTCCTCCTCTGCAGACCACAAGCAACCTCAATTATCTCCCCTCAGTTATTCATGGAATTTCCCGTGCAATGTTCCCGTAAATAATGAAAGGCCGTTGACACAGGGGACACAGATAGTGGCTTTAAATGTTCACACCTCAAGGTTAGCTCGACAATGTTTGCTTCTGTATGCCATTCCCCATTACTGACTGGAATTGTTGAAGGTAGAGCACACAATTTGTCACTGGGGTTTACTTTCCCACATGCCAGTACAGCTCTGTGACATACATGGTGACATCCCAAAAATCTCCACTGGCACAGGTAAGTGCTTTAGAAGCCACAAGAATCCTGTTTAGTGCAAAATAATCGTGAATATCAGGGCAGTGTTGAAACTTGTGTGTGTGTGTATGAGTTTGTGTATATGTATATATATATGTGTGTGTATATATATATATATATATATACACACACACAAACATAGTGAGATGATACAAAAGAGGCTTTATAAGATGGCACCAGACATGCTCCTCACTGTACAAGTCTTAAGGGTGTGAATATGTCCATATCTACCACTATTATTGTACACAGTCACATTTTAGGTGAAGAAAAAATGTAAAGTGTGACCTCATAGAAGGTCGGCGATTTAGATGATAATGTGAGGGCTGGAACCCTCAAGGGGACTTAAGTATTTCTTCATAATGCCGAGGGTGTTGAAAGCGTCCTCCATTTACTATCCTCTCTTCACCAGCGTCATGATAATATGAAGGCTTCTGCTTCAAGCAGGACATGTGTGCTCCAAGTGTGACATGATCTAAAGGCTTATCACAAGCATAATAATTCTGATGAATAGTGCGATGACTATAATCATGGCAAAGGAGGAAATACAAAGGGCTGTGCTGAATTCAGTTTCTCACCGTGGCTTATGTAGCACAGAACTGCTCTTGAATCAGGAGCTGACAGACAATTGACCTGAAAATGGAGATGAATATATCAGCTCTCCATTTCCACCCTGCAACCTACTTCTCTATGACAGGAATATACTGTGTGCGGTGTATATGTGCGTGTATGTGACGAGGACAAACTCCATTTCAGAGTTGTGCCTTCCAGCCGGTTTGCTGATTAAGGCATTTAAGGAAAATTAGCCCCCCAGCCACCATAAATCTCTGTGCTTTTCTTTAATGAATGCTGCTAATCTCGCATTTAATTTCTCATTTGCATATGAAAAGCATCACCTTCACTTTTGCAATCCCTGTGTTGCACAAACTGAATTGCAAATGGCTAAATGAAGAGGAGAAAACATTTAAGTTGTGGTGCGTAGCGCGGTCGGTGTCAACATCTGCATATCAATATGCGCCCAAAACTCGACTGGCAGTCTGAAGTGGACCCGCGCATTCAAACCTGGCTGAACCTTTCCACTGATTGCAAAGTTATTATGCACCAGGAGACGGGAGGCACACATGACGCTCCATCATCTTGGATGATCCCTTTGAACTTAGCACTATCATTCATCACTTCAACGGCTAACAAAATATGATGCTAAATGAGAACGGGAAAGCATTATCTACTGAGGAGGACGTGGCCAGTGTTTCAGGTTGATGAATATTTGCCTTTTTGGGAGTAAACAATCATGCCTACGATGGCTGCTGAGGCGGAGGGGAGGAATAGAGCAACTTCTGTACGGTATTCACAAAGGCCTCAACTTAATGGAAGTTTGAATTACCATTTAAATAGGATTTCTTTTGGGGGGAAGGGGAGGCGTCATAGAGAAAGATAAATTACATTGTAAACAATGTCAAAACAGTTTAATGACACATATGAAATGAAAGCACACACCCTGTGCTTTCTTA